>JAJHUQ010000038.1:7090000-7320000 GCA_035773235.1 Eospalax fontanierii | reverse complement strand
ACCCTAACCCTTACCCTTACCCTAACTCAAACCCTAACCCTAACCCTAAACCTAACCCTAACCCAAACCCTAACTCAAATCCTAACCCTAACCCTACCCCGAACCATAACCCTAACCCTAACCCTAACTCAAAAAATAACCCTAACCCTAACAAAAACCCTAACCCTAAACCTAACCCTAACCCTTATCCTAACCCTAAACCTAACCCAAAAAATAACACTAACCCTAAACCAAACCCTAACCCTAACCCTAACCCTAACCCTAACCCAAACCCTAACCCTTGCCCAAACCCTAACCCAAACCCTAACCCTAACGCTATTCCAAACCCTAACCCTAAACCTAACCTTAACTCAAACCCTAACCCAAACCCTAACCCTAAAATTAACCCTAACTCAAACTCTAACCCTAATTCGAACCCTAACCCTAACCCAAACCCTAACCCTAACCCTAACCCTAACCCTAACCCTAACCCTAACCGTAACCCTAACCCTAAACCTAACCCTAACCCTAACCCTAACACTAACCCTAACCCTAACCCTAACCCTAACCCTAAACCTAAACCTAACCTTAACCCAAACCCTAACCCTAAACCTAACCATAACCCAAACCCTAATCAAACCCTAACCCTAACCCAAACCCTAACCCTAACACTAACCCTAACTGTAATCCTAAACCTAACCCTAACCTTAACCCAAAAAGTAAACCTAACCCTAAACCTAACCCTAACCCAAAACCTAACCGTAACCCAAATCCTAATCCTAACCCTAACCCTAATGCTAAGCCTAAACCTAACTCAAACTCAAACCTAACCCTAAACCTAACCCTAACCCAAACCCTAACCCTAACACTAACCTAACCCTAACTCAAACCCTAACCATAAACCTAACCCTATCCCTAACCCAAACCCTAACCCTAACACTAACCCAAATCCTAACCCTAACCCTTACACAAACCAAAACCCTAACCCTAACTCTAACTCTAATCCTAAACCTAACCCTAATCCTAACCCTAACAATAACCCTAATCCTAACCCTAACCCTAACCCTAACACAAACCCAACCTCTAACACTAACCCTAAGCCTAACCCAAACCCTAACCCTAACCATAACCCTAACCCTAACCCTAACTCAAACACTAACGCTAACCCTAACAAAAACCCTAACCCTAAACCTAACCCTAACCCTTATCCTAACCCTAAACCTAACCCAAAAAATAACACTAACCCTAAACCAAACCCTAACCCTAACCCTAACCCTAACCCAAACCCTAACCCTTCCCCAAACCCTAAACCTAAACCTAACCCTAACCCGAAACCTAACCCTAACCCTAACCCAAAAACTAACCCTAACCCAAACCCTAACCCTAACCCTATTCCTAACCCTAACCCAAAACCTAACCTTAACCCAAACCCTAACCCAAATCCTAACCCTAAACTTAACCCTAACTCAAACTCTAACCCTAATTCGAACCCTAACCCTAACCCAAACACTAACCAAACCCTAACAATAACCCTAACCCTAACCCTATTCCTAACACTAACCCTAACCTTAACCCTAACCCTAAACCTATTCGTAACCCTAAACCTAAACCCTAACCCTAACCAATACACTAAACAAAACCTTCACGCTAACTCTAACCCTAACTCAAACCCTAACCCTAACCATAAACCTAACCAAAAACCTAAACCTAACCCAAACCCCAACCCTAACCCAAACCCTAAACCTAACACTACCCCTAACCCTAACACTAACCCAAATCCTAACCCTAACATTAACCCAAACCAAAACTCTAAACTTAACTCTAATCCTAACCCTAACCCTAATCAAAAGGCTAATATTAAACCTAATCCTAACCCTAACCCAAAACCTAAACCTAACCCTAATCCTAACCCTAACCCTAACCCTAATCCTAACCCTAACCCTAACACAAACCAAACCCCTAACCCTAACCCTAACCCTAACCCAAACCCTAACCCTAAACCTAACCCTAACTCAAACCCTAACCCTAACCCTAACCCAAACCCTAACCCTAAATCTAACCCTAACCCTAATCCTAAACCTAACCCTAACCCAAAAACTAACCCTAACAATAACTCAAACCCTAAATCTAACCCTAACCCTAACCCTAACCCAAACCCTAACACTAACCCAAACCCTAACCCTAACCCTAAACCAAACCAAAACCCTAACCCTAACTCTAATCCTAACCCTAACCCTAACCCTAACCCTAACCCTAACTCAAACCCTAACCCTAACCCTAACCCAAACCCTAAACCTAAACCTAACCCTAACCCTAACCCTAACCCTAAAACTAACCCTAACCCAAACCCTAACACTAACCCAAACCCTAACCCTAACCCTAACCCTAAACCAAACCAAAACCCTAACCCTAAATCTAATCCTAACCCTAACCCTAACCCTAACCCTAACCCTAACCTTAACCCAAACACTAACCCAAAACCAAACCCAAAACCTATCCCTAACCCTAACCCTAACCCTAACCCTAACTCAAACTCTAACCCTAACTCTAACCCTAACTCAAAACCTAATCCAAACACTAACCCAAACCCTAACAATAACCCTAACCCTAACCCTACTCCTAACACTAACCCTAACCCTAAACCTAACCCTAACCCTATTCCTAACCCTAACCCTAAACCCGTACCCTAACCAATACCCTAAACATAACCCTCACGCTAACCCTAACCCTAACCCTAACCCTAACCCTAACCCTAACCCTAACTCTAATCCTAAATCTAACCCTAATCAAAACCCTAACATTAACCCTAACCCTAACCCTAACCCTATTCCTAACCTTAACCCTAAACCTAACCTTAACCCAAAACCTAACCGTAAATCTAACCCAAACCCTAACCCTAACTCAAACCCTAACCCTAAGACAAACCCTAACCCTAAAACTAACCCTAACCCAAATCCTAAACCTAACCCTAACCCTAACCCAAACCCTAACCCTAACACTAACACTTCCCCTAAGGCTAACCCAAAACCTAACCCTAAACCTAACCGAAACCAAAAGCCTAACCCTAACTCTAATCCTAACCCTAACCCTAATCCTAACCCTAACCCTAACATTAACCCAAACGCTAAACCTAACCCTAATCCTAATTCTAACCCTAACCCTAATCCTAACCCTAAACCTAACCCTAACCCACACCCAACCCCTAACTCTAACCCTAACCCTACCTGAAACCCTAACTCAAAACGTAACCCTAACCCTAACCCAAACCCTAACCCTAAACCTAACCCTAACCCTTTTCCTAACCCTAACACAAACGATAACAATAATCCTAACCCTAACCCTATTCCTAAACCTAACCCTAACCCTAACCCTAACCCTAATCCTAAACCTAACCCTAACCCCAAAACTAACCCTAACCCTAACCCAAACCCTAACCCTAACACTAATCCTAATCCTAACCCTAACGCTAACCCTAACTCAAACCCTAACCCTAACCCAAATCCTAACCCTAATCCTAAACCTAACACTAACCCTAACCCTAACCCTAACCCTAACCCTAACCCAAACCCTAACCCTTACCCAAACCCTAGACCTAAACCTAACCCTAACCCTAATCCTAACCCTAACCCAAAAACTAACCCTAACTCGAACCCTAACCCAAACCCTAATCCTCACCCTAACGTTAACCCAAACCCTAAACTTAACCCTATTCCTAACACTAACCCTAAACCTAACCTTAACCCAAACCCTAACCCAAAACCTAACCCTAACCCTAACTCAAACTCTAAACCTAACTCGAACCCTAACCCTAACCCAAACACTAACCCAAACCCTAACAATAACCCTAACCCTATACCTAACCCTAACCATAACCCTAACCCTAACCCTAACCCTAACCCTAACCCTATTCCTAACCCTAACCCTAAACCCTAAGCCTAACCAATACCCTAAACATAAACTTCACGCTAACCCTAACCCTAACCCAAACCCTAACCCTAAACCTAACCAAAAACCTAAACCCAACCCTAACCCAAACCCTAAACGTACTCCTAACCCTATTCCTAACATTAACCTTAAACCTAAACTTAACCCAAACCCTAACCCAAACCCTAACCCTAACCCTAACCCTAACCATAAACCTAACCCAAACCCTAACCCAAATCCTAACCCTAACCCTAACCCTAACCCTAACTCAAACACTAACCCTAACCCTAACCCTAACCCTAACCCAAAACCTAAACCTAACCCTAACCCTAACCCAAACCCTAACCCTAAATCTAACCCTAAACCTAATCCTAACCCTAACCCTAACCCAAAAACTAACCCTAACAATAACCCAAACCCTAACCCTAACCCTAACCCAAACCCTAACACTAACCCAAACCCTAACCCTAACCCTAAATCAAACCAAAACCCTAACCCTAACTCTAATCCTAACCCTAACCCTAACCCTAATCCTAAACCTAACCCTAACCCAAAAACTAACCCTAACAATAACTCAAACCCTAACTCTAACCCTAACCCTAACCCTTATCTTAACCCTAAACCTAACCAAAAAAATAACACTAACCCTAAACCAAACCCTAACCCTAACCCTAAATCTAATCCTAACCCTAACCCTAACCCTAACCCTAACCCTAACTCAAACCCTAACCCTAACCCTAACCCAAACCCTAAACCTAAACCCAACCCTAACCCTAACCCTAACCCTAAAACTAACCCTAACCCAAACCCTAACACTAACCCAAACCCTAACCCTAACCCTAACCCTAAACCAAACCAAAACCCTAACCCTAAATCTAATCCTAACCCTAACCCTAACCCTAACCCTAACCCTAACCTTAACCCAAACACTAACCCAAAACCAAACCCAAAACCTATCCCTAACCCTAACCCTAACCCTAACTCAAACTCTAACCCTAACTCTAACCCTAACTCAAAACCTAAACCAAACCCTAATCCAAACACTAACCCAAACCCTAACAATAACCCTAACCCTAACCCTACTCCTAACACTAACCCTAACCCTAAACCTAACCCTAACCCTATTCCTAACCCTAACCCTAAACCCGTACCCTAACCAATACCCTAAACATAACCCTCACGCTAACCCTAACCCTAACCCTAAACCTAACCCTAACCCTAACCCTAACCCTAACTCTAATCCTAAATCTAACCCTAATCAAAACCCTAACATTAACCCTAACCCTAACCCTAACCCTATTCCTAACCTTAACCCTAAACCTAACCTTAACCCAAAACCTAACCGTAAATCTAACCCAAACCCTAACCCTAACTCAAACCCTAACCCTAAGACAAACCCTAACCCTAAAACTAACCCTAACCCAAATCCTAAACCTAACACTAACCCTAACCCAAACCCTAACCCTAACACTAACACTTACCCTAAGGCTAACCCAAAACCTAACCCTAAACCTAACCGAAACCAAAAGCCTAACCCTAACTCTAATCCTAACTCTAACCCTAATCCTAACCCTAACCCCAACATTAACGCAAACGCTAAACCTAACCCTAATCCTAATACTAACCCTAACCCTAATCCTAACCCTAAACCTAACCCTAACCCACACCCAACCCCTAACTCTAACCCTAACCCTACCTGAAACCCTAACTCAAAACGTAACCCTAACCCTAACCCAAACCCTAACCCTAAACCTAACCCTAACCCTTTTCCTAACCCTAACACAAACGATAACAATAATCCTAACCCTAACCCTATTCCTAAACCTAACCCTAACCCTAACCCTAACCCTAATCCTAACCCTAACCCTAACCCCAAAACTAGCCCTAACCCTAACCCAAACCCTATCCCTAACACTAATCCTAATCCTAACCCTAACGCTAACCCTAACTCAAACCCTAACCCTAACCCAAATCCTAACCCTAATCCTAAACCTAACCCTAACCCTAACCCTAACCCTAACCCTAACCCTAACCCTAACCCTAACCCAAACCCTAACCCTTACCCAAACCCTAGACCTAAACCTAACCCTAACCCTAATCCTAACCCTAACCCAAAAACTAACCCTAACTCGAACCCTAACCCAAACCCTAATCCTCACCCTAACGCTAACCCAAACCCTAAACTTAACCCTATTCCTAACACTAACCCTAAACCTAACCTTAACCCAAACCCTAACCCAAAACCTAACCCTAACCCTAACTCAAACTCTAAACCTAACTCGAACCCTAACCCTAACCCAAACACTAACCCAAACCCTAACAATAACCCTAACCCTATACCTAACCCTAACCCTAACCCTAACCCTAACCCTAACCCTAACCCTAACCCTATTCCTAACCCTAACCCTAAACCCTAAGCCTAACCAATACCCTAAACATAAACTTCACGCTAACCCTAACCCTAACCCAAACCCTACCCCTAAACCTACCCAAAAACCTAACCCCAACCCTAACCCAAACCCTAACCCTAACCCTATTCCTAACATTAACCTTAAACCTAAACTTAACCCAAACCCTAACCCAAACCCTAACCCTAACCCTAACCCTAACCATCACCCTAACCCAAACCCTAACCCAAATCCTAACCCTAACCCTAACCCTAACCCTAACTCAAACACTAACCCTAACCCTAACCCAAAACCTAACCCTAAACCTAAGCCTAAACCTTATCCTAACCCTAAACCTAACCCAAAAAATAACACTAACCCTAAACCAACCCCTAACCCTAACCCTAACCCTAACCCTTACCCAAGCACTAAACCTAAACCTAACCCTAATCTAATCCTAACCCTAACCCTAACCCAAAAACAAACCCTAACTCGAACCCTAACCCAAACCCTAAACCTAACCCTAACCTTAACCCAAACCCTAACCCTAACCCTATTCCTAACCCTAACCCTAAACCTAACCTTAACCCAAAACCTAACCCACACCCTAACCCTAAACTTAACCCTAACTCAAACTCTAACCTAACTCGAACCTTAACCCTAACTCAAACACTAACCCAAATCCTAACAATAACCCTAACACTATTCCTAACACAAACCCTAACCCTAACCCTAACCCTAACCCTAACCCTAACCCTAACCCTATTCCTAGCCCTAACCCTAAACCCTAAGCCTAACCAATACCATAAACATAACCTTCACGCCAACCCTAACCCTTACCCAAACCCTAACCGTAACCCTAAACCTAACCAAAAACCTAAACCTAACCCTAACCCTAACCCTAATCCTAACCATAAACCTAACCCTAACACAAACCCAACCCCTAACCCTAACCCTAACCCTAACCCTAACCCAAAACCTAAACCTAAACCTAACCCTAACCCAAACCCTAACCCTAAATCTAACCCTAAACCTAATCCTAACCCTAACCCTAACCCAAAAACTAACCCTAGCAATAACCCAAACCCTAACCCTAACCCTAACCCAAACCCTAACACTAACCCAAACCCTAACCCTAACCCTAAATCAAACCAAAACCCTAACCCTAACTCTAATCCTAACCCTAACCCTAACCCTAACCCTAACCCTAACCCTAACCCTAAATCAAACCCTAACCCTAACCCTAACCCAAACCCTAACCCTAAACCTAACCCTAACCCTTATCTTAACCCTAAACCTAACCAAAAAAATAACACTAACCCTAAACCAAACCCTAACCCTAAGCCTAACCCTAACCCTAAAACAAACCCTAACCCTTACCCAAACCCTAAACCTAACCCTAACACTTTTCCTAACCCTAACACAAACCCTAACAATAATCCTAACGCTAACATTGTTCCTAAACCTAACAATAACCCTAACCCTAACCCTAACCCTAACCCTAACCCTAACCCTAACCCTATTCCTAACACTAACTCTAACCCTAACCCTAAACCTAACCCTAACCCTATTCCTAACCCTAACCCTAAATCCTTACCCTAACCAATACCCTAAACATAAACCTCACGCTAACCCTATTCCTAACCCTAACCCTAAATCCTTACCCTAACCAATACCCTAAACATAAACCTCACGCTAACCCTACCCTAACCCAAACCCTAAAACTAACCCTAACCCTAACCAAAACCCTAACCCTAAACCTAACCTTAACCCAAACCAAAACCCTAACCCTAACTCTAATCCTAACTCTAACCCTAATCAAAACCCTAATATTAACCCTAACCCTAACCCTAACCCTATTCCTAACCTTAACCCTAAACCTAACCTTAACCCAAAGCCTAACCGTAAATCTAACCCAAACCCTAACCCTAACCCTAACCCTAACCCTAACCCTAACCCTAAAACTAACCCTAACACAAATCCTAAACCTAACACTAACCCTAACGCTTACCCTAACCCTAACCCTAACCCTAACCCAAACCCTCACCCTTATCCAAACCCTAAAGCTAAACCTAACCCTAACCCTAATCCTAACCCTAACCCTAACCCAAAAACTAACCCTAACTCGAACCCTAAGCCAAACCCTAATCCTAACCCCAACCCTAACTCAAACCCTAAACCTAAGCCTATTCCTAACCCTAACCCTAAACCTAACCTTAACCCAAACCCTAACCCAAAACCTAACCCTAACCCTAACCCTAACTCAAACTCTAACCCTAACTCAAACCCTAACCATAACACAAACCCTAACAATAATCCTAAACCTAACATTATTCCTAAACCTAACAATAACCCTAACCCTAACCCTAACCCTAACCCTAAACCTAACCGTATTCCTAACACTAACCGTAACCCTAACCCCAAAGTTAACCCTAACCCTATTCCTAACCCTAACCCTAAACCCTTACCCTAACCAATACCCTAAACATAACCCGCACGCTAAGCCTAACCCTAACCCAAACCCTAACACTAACCCTAACCCTAAACCAAACCCTAACCCTAACCCTAACCCTAACCCAAACCAAAACCCTAACCCTAACTCGAATCCTAACCCTAACCCTAATCAAAACCCTAACATTAACCCTAACCCTAACCCTAACCCTATTCCTAACCTTAACCCTAAACCTAACCTTAACCCAAAACCTAACTTCAATCTAACCCAAACCCTAACGCTAACTCAAACCGTAACCCTAAGACAAACCCTAGCCCTAACACTAACCCTAACCCAAATCCTAAACCTAACACTAACCCTAACCGAAACCCTAACCCTAACACTAACACTTACCCTAAGTCTAACCCAAAACATAACCCTAAATCTAACCGAAACCAAAAGCCTAACCCTAAGTCTAATCCTAACCCTAACCCTAATCCTAACCCTAAGCCTAACACTACCCCAAACCCTAAACCTAACCCTAATCCTAACTCTAACCCTAACCCTAATCCTAACCCTACACCTAACCCTAACACACACCCAACCCCTAACTCTAACCCTAACCCTAACCGAAACCCTAACTCAAACCCTAACCCTAACCCTAACCCAAACCCTAACCCTAAACCTAACCCTAACCCTTTTCCTAACCATAACACAAACGCTAACAACAATCCTAACCCTAACCCTATTCCTAAACCTAACCATAACCCTAACCCTAAGCCTAATCCTAACCCTAACCCTAACCCTAACCCTAACCCTAACCCTAACCCTAACCCTAACCCAAACCCTAACCCTTACCCAAACCCTAAACCTAAACCTAACCCTAACCCTAATCCTAACCCTAACCCTAACCCAAAAACTAAACCTAACCCTAACCCAAACCCTAACCCTAACACTAATCCTAATCCTAACCCTAACGATAACCCTAATTCAAACCCTAACCCTAACCCAAACCCTAACCCTAACACTAACCATAACCCTAAACCTAACCCTAAAATTAACCCTAACGCTAACCCTGACCCTAACGCTAACCCTAACCCTAATCCTAACCCTAACCCTAACCTAAAAACTAACCCTAACTCGAACCCTAAGCCAAACCCTAATCCTAACCCTAACGCTAACCCAAACCCTAAACCTAAGCCTATTCCTAAACCTAACCCTAAACCTAACCTTAACCCAAACTCTAACCCAAAACCTAACCCTAACCCTAACCCTAACTCAAACTCTAACCCTAACTCGAACCCTAACCCTAACACAAACCCTAACAATAATCCTAACCCTAACATTATTTCTAAACCTAACCCTAACCCTAACCCTAACCCTAACCCTAAACCTATTCCTAACACTAACCCTAACCCTAAACCTAAACCTAACCCTAACCCTATTCCTAACCCTAACCCTAAACCCTTACCGTAACCAATACCCTAAACATAACCCTCACGCTAACCCTAACCATAACCCAAACCCTAACACTAACCCTAACCCTAACCCAAACCCTAACCCTAACCCTATCCCTAACCCAAACCAAAAACCCTAACCCTAACTCTAATCCTAACCCTAACCCTAATCAAAACCCTAACATTAACCCTAACCCTAACCCTAACCCTAACCCTATTCCTAACCTTAACCCTAAACCTAACCTTAACCCAAAACCTAACCGTAAATCTAACCCAAACCCTAACCCTAACTCAAACCCTAATCCTAAGACAAACCCTAACCCTAACACTAACCCTAACCCAAATCCTAAACCTAACACTAACCCTAACCCAAACCCTAACCCTAACACTAACACTTACCCTAAGGCTAACCCAAAACCTAACCCTAAACCCAACCGAAACCAAAAGCCTAACCCTAACTCTAATCCTAACCCTAACCCTAATCCTAACCCTAACCCTAACATTAACCCAAACGCTAAACCTAACCCTAATCCTAATTCTAACTCTAACCCTAATCCTAACCCTAAACCTAACCCTAACCCACACCCAACCCCTAACTCTAACCCTAACCCTACCTGAAACCCTAACTCAAAACGTAACCCTAACCCTAACCCAAACCCTAACCCTAAACCTAACCCTAACCCTTTTCCTAACCCTAACACAAACGATAACAATAATCCTAACCCTAACCCTATTCCTAAACCTAACCCTAACCCTAACCCTAACCCTAATCCTAAACCTAACCCTAACCCCAAAACTAACCCTAACCCTAACCCAAACCCTAACCCTAACACTAATCCTAATCCTAACCCTAACGCTAACCCTAACTCAAACCCTAACCCTAACCCAAATCCTAACCCTAATCCTAAACCTAACACTAACCCTAACCCTAACCCTAACCCTAACCCTAACCCAAACCCTAACCCTTACCCAAACCCTAGACCTAAACCTAACCCTAACCCTAATCCTAACCCTAACCCAAAAACTAACCCTAACTCGAACCCTAACCCAAACCCTAATCCTCACCCTAACGCTAACCCAAACCCTAAACTTAACCCTATTCCTAACACTAACCCTAAACCTAACCTTAACCCAAACCCTAACCCAAAACCTAACCCTAACCCTATCTCAAACTCTAAACCTAACTCGAACCCTAAACCTAACCCCAACCCAAACCCAAACCCTAACAATAACCCTAACCCTATACCTAACCCTAACCCTAACCCTAACCCTAACCCTAACCCTAACCCTATTCCTAACCCTAACCCTAAACCCTAAGCCTAACCAATACCCTAAACATAAACTTCACGCTAACCCTAACCCTAACCCAAACCCTAACCCTAAACCTAACCAAAAACCTAAACCCAACCCTAACCCAAACCCTAACCCTAACCCTATTCCTAACATTAACCTTAAACCTAAACTTAACCCAAACCCTAACCCAAACCCTAACCCTAACCCTAACCCTAACCATAACCCTAACCCAAACCCTAACCCAAATCCTAACCCTAACCCTAACCCTAACCCTAACTCAAACACTAACCCTAACCCTAACCCAAAACCTAACCCTAAACCTAACCCTAAACCTTATCCTAAACCTAAACCTAACCCAAAAAATAACACTAACCCTAAACCAACCCCTAACCCTAACCCTAACCCTAACCCTTACCCAAACACTAAACCTAAACCTAACCCTAATCTAATCCTAACCCTAACCCTAACCCAAAAACAAACCCTAACTCGAACCCTAACCCAAACCCTAATCCTAACCCTAACCTTAACCCAAACCCTAACCCTAACCCTATTCCTAACCCTAACCCTAAACCTAACCTTAACCCAAAACCTAACCCACACCCTAACCCTAAACTTAACCCTAACTCAAACGCTAACCCTAACTCGAGCCTTAACCCTAACTCAAACACTAACCCAAATCCTAACAATAACCCTAACACTCTTCCTAACACAAAACCTAACCCTAACCCTAACCCTAACCCTAACCCTAACCCTATTCCTAGCCCTAACCCTAAACTCTAAGCCTAACCAATACCGTAAACATAACCTTCACGCCAACCTTAACCCTAACCCAAACCCTAACCGTAACCCTAAACCTAACCAAAAACCTAAACCTAACCCTAACCCTAACCCTAATCCTAACCATAAACCTAACCCTAACACAAACCCAACCCCTAACCCTAACCCTAACCCTAACCCTAACCCAAAACCTAAACCTAACCCTAACCCTAACCCAAACCCTAACCCTAAATCTAACCCTAAACCTAATCCTAACCCTAACCCTAACCCAAAAACTAACCCTAACAATAACCCAAACCCTAACCCTAACCCTAACCCTAACCCTAACACTAACCCAAACCCTAACCCTAACCCTAAATCAAACCAAAACCCTAACCCTAACTCTAATCCTAACCCTAACCCTAACCCTAATCCTAAACCTAACCCTAACCCAAAAACTAACCCTAACAATAACTCAAACCCTAACTCTAACCCTAACCCTAACCCTTATCTTAACCCTAAACCTAACCAAAAAAATAACACTAACCCTAAACCAAACCCTAACCCTAACCCTAAATCTAATCCTAACCCTAACCCTAACCCTAACCCTAACCCTAACTCAAACCCTAACCCTAACCCTAACCCAAACCCTAAAACTAAACCTAACCCTAACCCTAACCCTAACCCTAAAACTAACCCTAACCCAAACCCTAACACTAACCCAAACCCTAACCCTAACCCTAACCCTAAACCAAACCAAAACCCTAACCCTAAATCTAATCCTAACCCTAACCCTAACCCTAACCCTAACCCTAACCTTAACCCAAACACTAACCCAAAACCAAACCCAAAACCTATCCCTAACCCTAACCCTAACCCTAACTCAAACTCTAACCCTAACTCTAACCCTAACTCAAAACCTAAACCAAACCCTAATCCAAACACTAACCCAAACCCTAACAATAACCCTAACCCTAACCCTACTCCTAACACTAACCCTAACCCTAAACCTAACCCTAACCCTATTCCTAACCCTAACCCTAAACCCGTACCCTAACCAATACCCTAAACATAACCCTCACGCTAACCCTAACCCTAACCCTAACCCTAACCCTAACCCTAACCCTATTCCTAGCCCTAACCCTAAACCCTAAGCCTAACCAATACCGTAAACATAACCTTCACGCCAACCCTAACCCTTACCCAAACCCTAACCGTAACCCTAAACCTAACCAAAAACCTAAACCTAACCCTAACCCTAACCCTAATCCTAACCATAAACCTAACCCTAACACAAACCCAACCCCTAACCCTAACCCTAACCCTAACCCTAACCCAAAACCTAAACCTAAACCTAACCCTAACCCAAACCCTAACCCTAAATCTAACCCTAAACCTAATCCTAACCCTAACCCTAACCCAAAAACTAACCCTAGCAATAACCCAAACCCTAACCCTAACCCTAACCCAAACCCTAACACTAACCCAAACCCTAACCCTAACCCTAAATCAAACCAAAACCCTAACCCTAACTCTAATCCTAACCCTAACCCTAACCCTAACCCTAACCCTAACCCTAACCCTAAATCAAACCCTAACCCTAACCCTAACCCAAACCCTAACCCTAAACCTAACCCTAACCCTTATCTTAACCCTAAACCTAACCACAAAAATAACAAGAACCCTAAACCAAAACCTAACCCCAAGCCCAACCCCTACCCTAAAACAAACACTAACCCTTACCCAAACCCTAAACCTAACCCTAACACTTTTCCTAACCCTAACACAAACCCTAACAATAATCCTAACCCTAACATTGTTCCTAAACCTAACAATAACCCTAACCCTAACCCTAACCCTAACCCTAACCCTAACCCTAACCCTATTCCTAACACTAACTCTAACCCTAACCCTAAACCTAACCCTAACCCTATTCCTAACCCTAACCCTAAATCCTTACCCTAACCAATACCCTAAACATAAACCTCACGCTAACCCTATTCCTAACCCTAACCCTAAATCCTTACCCTAACCAATACCCTAAACATAAACCTCACGCTAACCCTACCCTAACCCAAACCCTAAAACTAACCCTAACCCTAACCAAAACCCTAACCCTAAACCTAACCTTAACCCAAACCAAAACCCTAACCCTAACTCTAATCCTAACTCTAACCCTAATCAAAACCCTAATATTAACCCTAACCCTAACCCTAACCCTATTCCTAACCTTAACCCTAAACCTAACCTTAACCCAAAACCTAACCGTAAATCTAACCCAAACCCTAACCCTAACCCTAACCCTAACCCTAACCCTAACCCTAAAACTAACCCTAACACAAATCCTAAACCTAACACTAACCCTAACGCTTACCCTAACCCTAACCCTAACCCTAACCCAAACCCTCACCCTTATCCAAACCCTAAAGCTAAACCTAACCCTAACCCTAATCCTAACCCTAACCCTAACCCAAAAACTAACCCTAACTCGAACCCTAAGCCAAACCCTAATCCTAACCCCAACCCTAACTCAAACCCTAAACCTAAGCCTATTCCTAACCCTAACCCTAAACCTAACCTTAACCCAAACCCTAACCCAAAACCTAACCCTAACCCTAACCCTAACTCAAACTCTAACCCTAACTCAAACCCTAACCATAACACAAACCCTAACAATAATCCTAAACCTAACATTATTCCTAAACCTAACAATAACCCTAACCCTAACCCTAACCCTAACCCTAAACCTAACCGTATTCCTAACACTAACCGTAACCCTAACCCCAAAGTTAACCCTAACCCTATTCCTAACCCTAACCCTAAACCCTTACCCTAACCAATACCCTAAACATAACCCGCACGCTAAGCCTAACCCTAACCCAAACCCTAACACTAACCCTAACCCTAAACCAAACCCTAACCCTAACCCTAACCCTAACCCAAACCAAAACCCTAACCCTAACTCGAATCCTAACCCTAACCCTAATCAAAACCCTAACATTAACCCTAACCCTAACCCTAACCCTATTCCTAACCTTAACCCTAAACCTAACCTTAACCCAAAACCTAACTTCAATCTAACCCAAACCCTAACGCTAACTCAAACCGTAACCCTAAGACAAACCCTAACCCTAACACTAACCCTAACCCAAATCCTAAACCTAACACTAACCCTAACCGAAACCCTAACCCTAACACTAACACTTACCCTAAGTCTAACCCAAAACATAACCCTAAATCTAACCGAAACCAAAAGCCTAACCCTAAGTCTAATCCTAACCCTAACCCTAATCCTAACCCTAAGCCTAACACTACCCCAAACCCTAAACCTAACCCTAATCCTAACTCTAACCCTAACCCTAATCCTAACCCTACACCTAACCCTAACACACACCCAACCCCTAACTCTAACCCTAACCCTAACCGAAACCCTAACTCAAACCCTAACCCTAACCCTAACCCAAACCCTAACCCTAAACCTAACCCTAACCCTTTTCCTAACCATAACACAAACGCTAACAACAATCCTAACCCTAACCCTATTCCTAAACCTAACCATAACCCTAACCCTAAGCCTAATCCTAACCCTAACCCTAACCCTAACCCTAACCCTAACCCTAACCCAAACCCTAACCCTTACCCAAACCCTAAACCTAAACCTAACCCTAACCCTAATCCTAACCCTAACCCTAACCCAAAAACTAAACCTAACCCTAACCCAAACCCTAACCCTAACACTAATCCTAATCCTAACCCTAACGATAACCCTAATTCAAACCCTAACCCTAACCCAAACCCTAACCCTAACACTAACCATAACCCTAAACCTAAACCTAAAATTAACCCTAACGCTAACCCTGACCCTAACGCTAACCCTAACCCTAATCCTAACCCTAACCCTAACCTAAAAACTAACCCTAACTCGAACCCTAAGCCAAACCCTAATCCTAACCCTAACGCTAACCCAAACCCTAAACCTAAGCCTATTCCTAAACCTAACCCTAAACCTAACCTTAACCCAAACTCTAACCCAAAACCTAACCCTAACCCTAACCCTAACTCAAACTCTAACCCTAACTCGAACCCTAACCCTAACACAAACCCTAACAATAATCCTAACCCTAACATTATTTCTAAACCTAACCCTAACCCTAACCCTAACCCTAACCCTAAACCTATTCCTAACACTAACCCTAACCCTAAACCTAAACCTAACCCTAACCCTATTCCTAACCCTAACCCTAAACCCTTACCGTAACCAATACCCTAAACATAACCCTCACGCTAACCCTAACCCTAACCCAAACCCTAACACTAACCCTAACCCTAACCCAAACCCTAACCCTAACCCTATCCCTAACCCAAACCAAAAACCCTAACCCTAACTCTAATCCTAACCCTAACCCTAATCAAAACCCTAACATTAACCCTAACCCTAACCCTAACCCTAACCCTATTCCTAACCTTAACCCTAAACCTAACCTTAACCCAAAACCTAACCGTAAATCTAACCCAAACCCTAACCCTAACTCAAACCCTAATCCTAAGACAAACCCTAACCCTAACACTAACCCTAACCCAAATCCTAAACCTAACACTAACCCTAACCCAAACCCTAACCCTAACACTAACACTTACCCTAAGGCTAACCCAAAACCTAACCCTAAACCTAACCGAAACCAAAAGCCTAACCCTAACTCTAATCCTAACCCTAACCCTAATCCTAACCCTAACCCTAACATTAACCCAAACGCTAAACCTAACCCTAATCCTAATTCTAACCCTAACCCTAATCCTAACCCTAAACCTAACCCTAACCCACACCCAACCCCTAACTCTAACCCTAACCCTACCTGAAACCCTAACTCAAAACGTAACCCTAACCCTAACCCAAACCCTAACCCTAAACCTAACCCTAACCCTTTTCCTAACCCTAACACAAACGATAACAATAATCCTAACCCTAACCCTATTCCTAAACCTAACCCTAACCCTAACCCTAACCCTAATCCTAAACCTAACCCTAACCCCAAAACTAACCCTAACCCTAACCCAAACCCTAACCCTAACACTAATCCTAATCCTAACCCTAACGCTAACCCTAACTCAAACCCTAACCCTAACCCAAATCCTAACCCTAATCCTAAACCTAACACTAACCCTAACCCTAACCCTAACCCTAACCCAAACCCAAACCCTAACCCTTACGCAAACCCTACACCTAAACCTAACCCTAACCCTAATCCTAACCCTAACCCAAAAACTAACCCTAACTCGACCCCTAACCCAAACCCTAATCCTCACCCTAACGCTAACCCAAACCCTAAACTTAACCCTATTCCTAACACTAACCCTAAACCTAACCTTAACCCAAACCCTAACCCAAAACCTAACCCTAACCCTAACTCAAACTCTAAACCTAACTCGAACCCTAACCCTAACCCAAACACTAACCCAAACCCTAACAATAACCCTAACCCTATACCTAACCCTAACCCTAACCCTAACCCTAACCCTAACCCTAACCCTAACCCTATTCCTAACCCTAACCCTAAACCCTAAGCCTAACCAATACCCTAAACATAAACTTCACGCTAACCCTAACCCTAACCCAAACCCTAACCCTAAACCTAACCAAAAACCTAAACCCAACCCTAACCCAAACCCTAACCCTAACCCTATTCCTAACATTAACCTTAAACCTAAACTTAACCCAAACCCTAACCCAAACCCTAACCCTAACCCTAACCCTAACCATAACCCTAACCCAAACCCTAACCCAAATCCTAACCCTAACCCTAACCCTAACCCTAACTCAAACACTAACCCTAACCCAAACCAAAACCCTAACCCTAAACCTAACCCTAAACCTTATCCTAAACCTAAACCTAACCCAAAAAATAACAATAACCCTAAACCAACCCCTAACCCTAACCCTAACCCTAACCCTTACCCAAACACTAAACCTAAACCTAACCCTAATCTAATCCTAACCCTAACCCTAACCCAAAAACAAACCCTAACTCGAACCCTAACCCAAACCCTAATCCTAACCCTAACCTTAACCCAAACCCTAACCCTAACCCTATTCCTAACCCTAACCCTAAACCTAACCTTAACCCAAAACCTAACCCACACCCTAACCCTAAACTTAACCCTAACTCAAACTCTAACCCTAACTCGAACCTTAACCCTAACTCAAACACTAACCCAAATCCTAACAATAACCCTAACACTATTCCTAACACAAACCCTAACCCTAACCCTAACCCTAACCCTAACCCTAACCCTAACCCTATTCCTAGCCCTAACCCTAAACCCTAAGCCTAACCAATACCGTAAACATAACCTTCACGCCAACCTTAACCCTAACCCAAACCCTAACCGTAACCCTAAACCTAACCAAAAACCTAAACCTAACCCTAACCCTAACCCTAATCCTAACCATAAACCTAACCCCAACACAAACCCAACCCCTAACCCTACCCCTAACCCTAACCCTAACCCAAACCCTAACCCTAACCCTAACCCTAACCCAAACCCTAACCCTAAATCTAACCCTAAACCTAATCCTAACCCTAACCCTAACCCAAAAACTAACCCTAACAATAACCCAAACCCTAACCCTAACCCTAACCCAAACCCTAACACTAACCCAAACCCTAACCCTAACCCTAAATCAAACCAAAACCCTAACCCTAACTCTAATCCTAACCCTAACCCTAACCCTAATCCTAAACCTAACCCTAACCCAAAAACTAACCCTAACAATAACTCAAACCCTAACTCTAACCCTAACCCTAACCCTTATCTTAACCCTAAACCTAACCAAAAAAATAACACTAACCCTAAACCAAACCCTAACCCTAACCCTAAATCTAATCCTAACCCTAACCCTAACCCTAACCCTAACCCTAACTCAAACCCTAACCCTAACCCTAACCCAAACCCTAAACCTAAACCCAACCCTAACCCTAACCCTAACCCTAAAACTAACCCTAACCCAAACCCTAACACTAACCCAAACCCTAACCCTAACCCTAACCCTAAACCAAACCAAAACCCTAACCCTAAATCTAATCCTAACCCTAACCCTACCCCTAACCCTAACCCTAACCTTAACCCAAACACTAACCCAAAACCAAACCCAAAACCTATCCCTAACCCTAACCCTAACCCTAACTCAAACTCTAACCCTAACTCTAACCCTAACTCAAAACCTAAACCAAACCCTAATCCAAACACTAACCCAAACCCTAACAATAACCCTAACCCTAACCCTACTCCTAACACTAACCCTAACCCTAAACCTAACCCTAACCCTATTCCTAACCCTAACCCTAAACCCGTACCCTAACCAATACCCTAAACATAACCCTCACGCTAACCCTAACCCTAACCCTAACCCTAACCCTAACCCTAACCCTAACTCTAATCCTAAATCTAACCCTAAACAAAACCCTAACATTAACCCTAACCCTAACCCTAACCCTATTCCTAACCTTAACCCTAAACCTAACCTTAACCCAAAACCTAACCGTAAATCTAACCCAAACCCTAACCCTAACTCAAACCCTAACCCTAAGACAAACCCTAACCCTAAAACTAACCCTAACCCAAATCCTAAACCTAACACTAACCTAACCCAAACCCTAACCCTAACACTAACACTTACCCTAAGGCTAACCCAAAACCTAACCCTAAACCTAACCGAAACCAAAAGCCTAACCCTAACTCTAATCCTAACCCTAACCCTAATCCTAACCCTAACCCTAACATTAACCCAAACGCTAAACCTAACCCTAATCCTAATACTAACCCTAACCCTAATCCTAACCCTAAACCTAACCCTAACCCACACCCGACCCCTAACTCTAACCCTAACCCTACCTGAAAACCTAACTCACAACGTAACCCTACCCCTAACCCAAACCCTAACCCAAAACCTAACCCTAACCCTTTTACTAACACTAACACAAACGATAACAATAATCCTAACCCTAACCCTATTCCTAAACCTAACCCTAACCCTAACCCTAACCCTAATCCTAAACCTAACCCTAACCCCAAAACTAACCCTAACCCTAACCCAAACCCTTACCCTAACACTAATCCTAATCCTAACCCTAACGCTAACCCTAACTCAAACCCTAACCCTAACCCAAATCCTAACCCTAATCCTAAACCTAACCCTAACCCTAACCCTAACCCTAACCCTAACCCTAACCCTAACCCAAACCCTAACCCTTACCCAAACCCTAGACCTAAACCTAACCCTAACCCTAATCCTAACCCTAACCCAAAAACTAACCCTAACTCGAACCCTAACCCAAACCCTAATCCTCACCCTAACGCTAACCCAAACCCTAAACTTAACCCTATTCCTAACACTAACCCTAAACCTAACCTTAACCCAAACTCTAACCCAAAACCTAACCCTAACCCTAACTCAAACTCTAAACCTAACTCGAACCCTAACCCTAACCCAAACACTAACCCAAACCCTAACAATAACCCTAACCCTATACCTAACCCTAACCCTAACCCTAACCCTAACCCTAACCCTATTCCTAACCCTAACCCTAAACCCTAAGCCTAACCAATACCCTAAACATAAACTTCACGCTAACCCTAACCCTAACCCAAACCCTAACCCTAAACCTAACCAAAAACCTAAACCCAACCCTAACCCAAACCCTAACCCTAACCCTATTCCTAACATTAACCTTAAACCTAAACTTAACCCAAACCCTAACCCAAACCCTAACCCTAACCCTAACCCTAACCATAACCCTAACCCAAACCCTAACCCAAATCCTAACCCTAACCCTAACCCTAACCCTAACTCAAACACTAACCCTAACCCTAACCCAAAACCTAACCCTAAACCTAACCCTAAACCTTATCCTAACCCTAAACCTAACCCAAAAAATAACACTAACCCTAAACCAACCCCTAACCCTAACCCTAACCCTAACCCTTACCCAAGCACTAAACCTAAACCTAACCCTAATCTAATCCTAACCCTAACCCTAACCCAAAAACAAACCCTAACTCGAACCCTAACCCAAACCCTAATCCTAACCCTAACCTTAACCCAAACCCTAACCCTAACCCTATTCCTAACCCTAACCCTAAACCTAACCTTAACCCAAAACCTAACCCACACCCTAACCCTAAACTTAACCCTAACTCAAACTCTAACCTAACTCGAACCTTAACCCTAACTCAAACACTAACCCAAATCCTAACAATAACCCTAACACTATTCCTAACACAAACCCTAACCCTAACCCTAACCCTAACCCTAACCCTAACCCTAACCCTATTCCTAGCCCTAACCCTAAACCCTAAGCCTAACCAATACCGTAAACATAACCTTCACGCCAACCCTAACCCTTACCCAAACCCTAACCGTAACCCTAAACCTAACCAAAAACCTAAACCTAACCCTAACCCTAACCCTAATCCTAACCATAAACCTAACCCTAACACAAACCCAACCCCTAACCCTAACCCTAACCCTAACCCTAACCCAAAACCTAAACCTAACCCTAACCCTAACCCAAACCCTAACCCTAAATCTAACCCTAAACCTAATCCTAACCCTAACCCTAACCCAAAAACTAACCCTAACAATAACCCAAACCCTAACCCTAACCCTAACCCAAACCCTAACACTAACCCAAACCCTAACCCTAACCCTAAATCAAACCAAAACCCAAACCCTAACTCTAATCCTAACCCTAACCCTAACCATAACCCTAACCCTAACCCTAAATCAAACCCTAACCCTAACCCTAACCCAAACCCTAACCCTAAACCTAACCCTAACCCTTATCTTAACCCTAAACCTAACCAAAAAAATAACACTAACCCTAAACCAAACCCTAACCCTAAGCCTAACCCTAACCCTAAAACAAACCCTAACCCTTACCCAAACCCTAAACCTAACCCTAACACTTTTCCTAACCCTAACACAAACCCTAACAATAATCCTAACCCTAACATTGTTCCTAAACCTAACAATAACCCTAACCCTAACCCTAACCCTAACCCTAACCCTAACCCTATTCCTAACACTAACTCTAAACCTAACCCTAAACCTAACCCTAACCCTATTCCTAACCCTAACCCTAAATCCTTACCCTAACCAATACCCTAAACATAAACCTCACGCTAACCCTAACCCTAACCCAAACCCTAAAACTAACCCTAACCCTAACCAAAACCCTAACCCTAAACCTAACCTTAACCCAAACCAAAACCCTAACCCTAACTCTAATCCTAACTCTAACCCTAATCAAAACCCTAATATTAACCCTAACCCTAACCCTAACCCTATTCCTAACCTTAACCCTAAACCTAACCTTAACCCAAAACCTAACCGTAAATCTAACCCAAACCCTAACCCTAACCCTAACCCTAACCCTAACCCTAACCCTAAAACTAACCCTAACACAAATCCTAAACCTAACACTAACCCTAACGCTTACCCTAACCCTAACCCTAACCCTAACCCAAACCCTCACCCTTATCCAAACCCTAAAGCGAAACCTAACCCTAACCCTAATCCTAACCCTAACCCTAACCCAAAAACTAACCCTAACTCGAACCCTAAGCCAAACCCTAATCCTAACCCCAACCCTAACTCAAATCCTAAACCTAAGCCTATTCCTAACCCTAAACCTAAACCTAACCTTAACCCAAACCCTAACGCAAAACCTAACCCTAACCCTAACCCTAACTCAAACTCTAACCCTAACTCAAACCCTAACCATAACACAAACCCTAACAATAATCCTAAACCTAACATTATTCCTAACCCTAACAATAACCCTAACCCTAACCCTAACCCTTACCCTAAACCTAACCGTATTCCTAACACTAACCGTAACCCTAACCCCAAAGTTAACCCTAACCCTATTCCTAACCCTAACCCTAAACCCTTACCCTAACCAATACCCTAAACATAACCCGCCCGCTAAGCCTAACCCTAACCCAAACCCTAACACTAACCCTAACCCTAAACCAAACCCTAACCCTAACCCTAACCCTAACCCAAACCAAAACCCTAACCCTAACTCTAATCCTAACCCTAACCCTAATCAAAACCCTAACATTAACCCTAACCCTAACCCTAACCCTATTCCTAACCTTAACCCTAAACCTAACCTTAACCCAAAACCTAACTTCAATCTAACCCAAACCCTAACGCTAACTCAAACCGTAACCCTAAGACAAACCCTAACCCTAACACTAACCCTAACCCAAATCCTAAACCTAACACTAACCCTAACCGAAACCCTAACCCTAACACTAACACTTACCCTAAGTCTAACCCAAAACATAACCCTAAATCTAACCGAAACCAAAAGCCTAACCCTAAGTCTAATCCTAACCCTAACCCTAATCCTAACCCTAAGCCTAACACTACCCCAAACCCTAAACCTAACCCTAATCCTAACTCTAACCCTAACCCTAATCCTAACCCTACACCTAACCCTAACACACACCCAACCCCTAACTCTAACCCTAACCCTAACCGAAACCCTAACTCAAACCCTAACCCTAACCCTAACCCAAACCCTAACCCTAAACCTAACCCTAACCCTTTTCCTAACCATAACACAAACGCTAACAACAATCCTAACCCTAACCCTATTCCTAAACCTAACCATAACCCTAACCCTAAGCCTAATCCTAACCCTAACCCTACCCCTAACCCTAACCCTAACCCTAACCCTAACCCTAACCCAAAACCTAACGCTTACCCAAACCCTAAACCTAAACCTAACCCGAACCCTAAACCTAAAGCTAAACCTAACCGGAAAAGTAAACCTAACCCTAACCAAAACCCTAACCCTAACACTAATCCTAATCCTAACCCTAACGATAACCCTAATTCAAACCCTAACCCTAACCCAAACCCTAACCCTAACACTAACCATAACCCTAAACCTAAACCTAAAATTAACCCTAACGCTAACCCTGACCCTAACGCTAACCCTAACCCTAATCCTAACCCTAACCCTAACCTAAAAACTAACCCTAACTCGAACCCTAAGCCAAACCCTAATCCTAACCCTAACGCTAACCCAAACCCTAAACCTAAGCCTATTCCTAAACCTAACCCTAAACCTAACCTTAACCCAAACTCTAACCCAAAACCTAACCCTAACCCTAACCCTAACTCAAACTCTAACCCTAACTCGAACCCTAACCCTAACACAAACCCTAACAATAATCCTAACCCTAACATTTTTCCTAAACCTAACCCTAACCCTAACCCTAACCCTAACCCTAAACCTATTCCTAACACTAACCCTAACCCTAAACCTAACCCTAACACTAACCCTAACCCTAACCCAAACCCTAACCCTAACCCTATCCCTAACCCAAACCAAAAACCCTAACCCTAACTCTAATCCTAACCCTACCCCTAATCAAAACCCTAACATTAACCCTAACCCTAACCCTAACCCTAACCCTATTCCTAACCTTAACCCTAAACCTAACTTTAACCCAAAACCTAACCGTAAATCTAACCGAAACCCTAACCCTAACTCAAACCCTAATCCTAAGACAAACCCTAACCCTAACACTAACCCTAACCCAAATCCTAAACCTAACACTAACCCTAACACAAACCCTAACTCTAACACTAACACTTACCCTAAGTCTAACCCAAAACCTAACCCTAAACCTAACCGAAACCAAAACCCTAACCCTAAGTCTAATCCTAACCCTAACCCTAATCCTAACCCTAACCCTAACACTAACCCAAACCCTAAAGCTAACCCTAATCCTAACTCTAAACCTAACCCTAATCGTATCCCTAAACCTAACCCTAACCCACACCCAACCCCTAACTCTAACCCTAACCCTAATCGAAAGCCTAACTCAAACCCTAACCCTAAACCTAACCCAAACCCTAACCCTAAACCTAACCCTAACCCTTTTCCTAACCCTAACACAAACCCTAACAATAATCCTAACCCTAACCCTATTCCTAAACCTAACCCTAACCGTAACCCTAACCCTAATCCTAACCCTAACCCTAACCCAAAAACTAAACCTAACCCTAACCCAAATCCTAACCCTAACACTAATCCTAATCCTAACCCTAATGCTAAACCTAACTCAAACCCTAACCCTACCCCAAACCCTAACCGAAACACTAACCATAACCCTAATCCTAAACCTAACACTAACCCTAACGCTAACCCTAACCCTAACCCTAACCTTAACCCAAACCCTAACCCTTACCCAAACTCTAAACCTAAACCTAACCCTAACCCTAACCCAAACCCTAACCCTAATCCAAACACTAACCCTAACTCGAACCCTAAGCCAAACCCTAATCCTAACCCTAACGCTAACCCAAACCCTAATCCTAAGCCTATTCCTAACCCTAATCCAAAAACTAACCTTAACCCAAACCCTAACACAATCCCTAACCCTAACCCTAACCCTAACTCAAACTCTAACCCTAACTCGAACCCGAACCCTAACACAAACCCTAACAATAATCCTAACCCTAACATTTTTCCTAAACCTAACCCTAACCCTAACCCTAACCCTAACCCTAACCCTAATCCAAACCCTAACCCTTACCCAAACAGTAAACCTAAACCTATCCCTAACCCTAACCCTAACCCTAACCCAAACCCTAACCCTAATCAAAACCCTAACCCTAACCCTAACCCTAACCCTAACCCTAACCCTAACCCTAAACCTAAACCTAACCCTAAACCTAACCCTAACCAAAACCCTAACCCTAACACTAACCTAACCCTAACTCAAACCCTACACATAACCCTAACCCTAACCCTAACCCAAACCCTAACCCTAACACTAACCCTAACCCTAACACTAACCCAAATCCTAACCCTAACCCTAACCCAAACCAAAACCCTAACCCTAACTCTAACTCTAATCCTAAACGTAACCCTAATCCTAACCCTAACCCTAACCCTAATCCTAACCCTAACCCTAACCCTAACCCTAACCCTAACCCAACCTCTAACACTAACCCTAACACTAACCCAAACCCTATCACTAAACCTAAACCTAACCCTAACCCTAACTCAAACCCTAACACTAACCCTTACCCTAACTCAAACCCTAACCCTAACCCTAAACCTAACCCTAACCCAAACCCTAACCCAAATCCTAACCCTAACCCTAACCCTAACCATAACCCTAACCCTAACCCTAACTCAAACACTAACCCTAACCCTAACAAAAACCCTAACCCTAAACCTAACCCTAACCCTTATCCTAACCCTAAACCTAACCCAAAAAATAACACTAACCCTAAACCAAACAATAACCCTAACCCTAACCCTAACCCTAACCCAAACCCTAACCCTTACCCAAACCGTAACCCAACCCCTAACCCTAACGCTATTCCTAACCCTAACCCTAAACCTAACCTTAACTCAAACCCTAACCCAAACCCTAACCATAAACTTAACCCTAATTCAAACTCTAACCCTAATTCGAACCCTAACCCTAACCCAAACCCTAACCCTAACCATAAACCTAACCAAAAACCTAAACCTAACCCTAACCCTAACCCTAACACTAACCCTAACCCTAACACTAACCCAAATCCTAACCCTAACATTAACCCAAACCAAAACCCTAAACTTAACTCTAATCCTAACCCTAACCCTAATCAAAACCCTAAAATTAAACCTAACCCTAACCCTAACCCAAAACCTAAACCTAACCCTAATCCTAACCGTAACCCTAACCCTAACCCTAACCCTAACACAAACCCATCCCCTAAACCTAACCCTAACCCTAACCCAAAACCTAACCCTAAACCTAACCCTAACCCTAACCCTAACCCTAACCCTAACCCTAACCCTAAACCTAACCCTAACCCTAACCCTAACACTAACCCTAACCCTAACACTAACCCAAATCCTAACCCTAACATTAACCCAAACCAAAACCCTAAACTTAACTCTAATCCTAACCCTAACCCTAATCAAAACCCTAAAATTAAACCTAACCCTAACCCTAACCCAAAACCTAAACCTAACCCTAATCCTAACCCTAACCCTAACCCTAACCCTAATCCTAACCCTAACCCTAACCCTAACACAAACCCAACCCCTAAACCTAACCCTAACCCTAACCCAAACCCTAAACTTAAACCTAACCCTAACTCAAACCCTAACCCTAACCCTAACCCTAACCCAAACCCTAACCCTAAATCTAACCCTAAACCTAATCCTAACCCTAACCCTAACCCAAAAACTAACCCTAACAATAACCCAAACCCTAACCCTAACCCTAACCCTAACCCTAACCCTAACCCAAACCCTAACACTAACCTAAACCCTAACCCTAACCCTAAATCAAACCAAAACCCTAACCCTAACTCTAATCCTAACCCTAACCCTAACCCTAACCCTAACCCTAACCCTAACCCTAACCCTAACTCAAACCCTAAGCCTAACCCTAACCCAAACCCTAAACCTAAACCTAACCCTAACCCTAACCAAAGCCCTAACCCTAACCCAAACACTAACACTAACCCAAACCCTAACCCTAACCCTAACCCAAACCCTAAACCTAAACCTAACCCTATCCCTAACCCTAACCCTAACCCAAACCCTAACACTAACCCAAACCCTAACCCTAACCCTAACCCTAAACCAAACCAAAACCCTAACCCTAAATCTAATCCTAACCCTAACCCTAACCCAAACCCTAACCCTAACCTTAACCCAAACACTAACCCATACCCAAACCCAAAACCTATCCCTAACCCTAACCCTAACCCTAACTCAAACTCTAACCCTAACTCTAACCCTAGATCAAAACCTAAACCAAACCCTAATCCAAACCCTAACCCAAACCATAACAATAACCCTAACCCTAACCCTATTCCTAACACTAACCCTAACCCTAACCCTAACCCTAACCCTATTCCTAACCCTAACGATAAAACCTTACCCTAACCAATACCCTAAACATAACTCTCACGCTAACCCTAACCCTAACCCAAACCCTAACACTAACCCTAACGCTAACCCTAACCCTAACCCTATTCCTAACCTTAACCCTAAACCTAACCGTAAACCAAAAACTAAACGTAAATCTAACCCAAACCCTAACCCTAACTCAAACCCTAACCCTAAGACAAAACCTAACCCTAAAACTAACCCTAACCCAAATCCTAAACCTAACACTAACCCTAACCCAAACCCTAACCCTAATACAAACACTTACCCTAAGGCTAACCCTAAACCTAACCGAAACCAAAAGCCTAACCCCAACTCTAATCCTAACCCCAAAACTAATCCTAACCCTAACCCTAACACTAACCCAAACCCTAAACCTAACCCTAATCCTAATTCGAACCCTAACCCTAATCGTAACCCTAAACCTAACCCTAACCCACACCCAACCCCTAACTCTAACCCTAACCCTAACCGAAACCCTAACTCAAAACCTAACCCTAACCCAAACCCTAACCCTAACCCTACTCCTAAAATTAACCCTAAACATAAACTTAACCCAAACCCTAACCCAAACCGTAACCCTATCCCTAACCCTAACCACAACCCTAACCCAAACCCTAACCCAAATCCTAACCCTAACCCTAACCCTAACCCTAACCCTAACTCAAACACTAACCCTAACCCTAATCCAAAACCTAACCCTAAACCTAACCCTAACCCTTATACTGACCCTAAACCTAACCCAAAAAATAACACTAACCCTAAACCAAACCCTAACTCTAACCCTAACCCAAACCCTTACCCAAACCCTAAACCTAAACCTAACCCTAATCTAATCCTAACCCTAACCCTAACCCAAACCCTAACCCTAACCCTATTCCTAACCCTAACCCTAAACCTAACCTTAACCCAAACCCTAACCAACACCCTAACCCTAAACTTAACCCTAACTCAAACTCTAACCCTAACTCGAAACTTAACCCTAACCCAAACACTAACCCAAACCCTAACAATAACCCTAACATTATTCCTAACACTAACCCTAACCCTAACCCTGACCTAACCCTAACCCTATTGCTAACCCTAACCCTAAACCCTAAGCCTAACTAATACCCTAAACATAAACTTCACGCTAACCATAACCCTAACCCAAACCCTAACCCTAACACTAAACCTAACCAAAAACCTAAACCTAACCCTAACCCTAACCTTAACCCAAACCCTAACCCTAACCCTAACCCTAACCCTAACACTAACCCAAATCCTAATCCTAACATTACCCCAAAGCAAAACCCTAAACCTACCTCTAAACCTAACCCTAACCCTAATCAAAATCCTAACATTAAACCTAACCCTAACCCTAACCCAAAACCTAAACCTAACCCTAATCCTAACCCTAACCCTAACCCTAAACCTAACCCTAACCCTAACCCTAACACAAACCCAACCCCTAACCCTAACCCTAACCCTAATCCTAATTCTAACCCGAACCCAAAACATAACCCTAACCCTAACACTAACCCTAAACCTAAACCTATCATTAACCCTAACCCTAAACCAAACCCTAACTCTAACCCTAAACCTAACCCTAACCCTAATCCTAACCCTATCCCTAACCCTAACACTAACCCTAACACAAAACCACACCGTAACCACAAACCTAACTCAAAACCTAACCTTAAACCTAACCCAAACCCAAACCCTAACTCTAACCTTAACCCTAAACCAAACCCTAAACCTAACCCTAAACCTAACCCTAACCCAAACCCTAACCCTAACACTAACCTAACCCTAACTCAAATCCTAACCATAACCCTAACCCTAACCCTAACCCAAACTCTAACCCTAACACTAACCCAAATCCTAACTCTAACCCTAACCCAAACCAAAACCCTAACCCTAAATCTAACTCTAATCCTAAACCTAACCCTAATCCTAACTGTAAACGTAACTCTAATCCTAACCCTAAACCGAACCCTAACACATGCCCATCCCCTAACCCTAACCCTAACCCTAATCCTAATTCTAACCCGAACCCAAACCATAACCCTAACACTAAAATTAACCCAAAACCTAAACCTAACACTAAACCTAACCCTAAACCAAACCCTAACTCTAACCCTAAACCTAACCCTAACCCTAATCCTAACCCTATCCCTAACCCTAACACTAACCCTAACCCAAAACCACACCGTAACCACAAACCAAACTCATACCCTAACCTTAAACCTAACCCAAACCCAAACCCTAACCTTAACCCTAAACCAAACCCTAAAACTAAACCGTAACCCTAACCCTAACCCTAACCCTATTCCTAACCCTAAACCTAACCCTAACCTTAACCCAAACCCTAACCCTAAACCTAAGCCTAACCCAAATCCTAATCAAACCCTAACCTTAACCCAAACCATAACCCTAACACTAACCCTAACCGTAATCCTAAACCTAAACCTAACCTTAAGCCAAAAAGTAAACCTAACCCTAAACCTAACCCTAACCCAAAACCTAACCCTAACCCAAATCCTAACCCTAACACTAACCCTAATGCTAAGCCTAAACCTAACTCAAACTCAAACCTAACCCTAAACCTAACCGTAACCCAAACCCTAACCCTAACACTAACCTAACCCTAAATCAAACCCTAACCATAACCCTAACCCTAACCCTAACCCAAACCCTAACCCTAACACTAACCCTAACCCTAACACTAACCCAAAATCCTAACGCTAACCCAAACCAAAACCCTAACCCTAACTCTAACTCTAATCCTAAACCTAACCCTAATCATAACCCTAACCCTAACCCTAAATCTAAACCTAACCCTAACCCTAACTCAAACCCTAACCCTAACCCTTACCCTAACTCAAACCCTAACCCTAACCCTAACCCTAACCCTAACCCAAACCCTAACCCAAATCCTAACCCTAACCCTAACCCTAACCATAACCCTAACCCTAACCCTAACTCAAACACTAACCCTAACCCTAACAAAAACCCTAACCCGAAACCTAACCCTAACCCTTATCCTAACCCTAAACCTAACCCAAAAAATAACACTAACCCTAAACCAAACCCTAACCCTAACCCTAACCCTAACCCTAACCCTAACACTACCCCTAACCCTAACACTAACCCAAATCCTAACCCTAACATTAACCCAAACCAAAACCCTAAACTTAACTCTAATCCTAACACTAACCATAATCAAAACCCTAACATTAAACCTAATCCTAACCCTAACCCAAAACCTAAACCTAACCCTAATCCTAACCCTAAACCTAACCCTAATCTAACCCTAACCCTAACCCTAACACAAACCCAACCCCTAACCCTAACCCTAACCCTAACCCAAACCCTAACCCTAAACCTAACCCTAACTCAAACCCTAACCCTAACCCTAACCCTAACCCAAACCCTAACCCTAAATCTAACCCTAAACCTAATCCTAATCCAAACACTAACCCAAAAACTAACCCTAACAATAACCCAAACCCTAACCCTAACCCTAACCCTAACACTAACCCAAACCCTAACCCTAACCCTAAACCAAACCAAAACCCTAACCCTTACTCTTAACCAAACCCTAACCCTTACCCTAACCCTAACCCTCACCCTCACTCAAACCCTAACCCTAACCCTAACCCAAACCCTAAACCTAAACCTAACCCTAACCCTAACCCTAACCCTAACCCAAACCCTAACACTAACGCAAACCCTAACCCTAACCCTAAACCAAACCAAAACCCTAACCCTAACTCTAATCCTAACCCTAACCCTAACCCTAACCGTAACCCTAAACTTAAATCAAACACTAACCCAAACCCAAACCCAAAACCTATCCCTAACCCTAACCCTAACCCTAACTCAAACTCTAACCCTAACTCTAACCCTAACTCAAAACCTAAACCAAACCCTAATCCGAACCCTAACCCAAACCCTAACAATAACCCTAACCCTAACCCTATTCCTAACACTAACCCTAACCCTAACCCTAACCGTATTCCTAACACTAACCCTAAACCCTTACCCTAACCAATACCCTAAACATAACCCTCACGCTAACCCTAACCGTAACCCAAACGCTAACACTAACCCTAACCCTAACCAAAACCCTAACCCTAACCCTAACCTTAACCCAAACCAAAACCCTAACCCTAACTCTAATCCTAACTCTAACCCTAATCAAAACCCTAACATTAACCCTAACCCTAACCCTAACCCTATTCCTAACCTTAACCCTAAACCTAACCTTAACCCAAAACCTAACCGTAAATCTAATCCTAACCCTAACCCTAACCCTAACCCTAACCCTAACCCTAACCCTAAAACTAACCCTAACACAAATCCTAAACCTAACACTAACCCTAACCCAAACCCTAACCCTAACACTAACACTTACCCTAAGAAAACCCAAAACCTAACCCTAAACCTAACCGAAACCAAAAGCCTAACCCTAACTCTAATCCTAACCCTAACCCTAATCCTAACCCTAACCCTAACACTAACCCAAACCCTAAACCTACCCCTAACCCTAACTCAAACCCTAACCCTAACCCAAACCCTAGCCCTAACACTAACCATAACCCTAATCCTAAACCTAACACTAACCCTAACCCTAACCCTAACCCTAACCCTAACCCTAACCCTAACCCTAATCCTAACCCTAACCCTAACCCAAAAACTAACCCTAACTCGAACCCTAACCCAAACCCTAATCCTCACCCTAACGCTAACCCAAACCCTAAACCTAAACCTATTCCTAACCCTAACCCTAACCCCAACCCAAACCAAACCCTAACCCAAAACCTAACCCTAACTCAAACTCTAACCCTAACTCGAACACTAACCCTAATCAAAACACTAACCCAAACCCTAACAATAACCCTAACCCTATTCCTAACCCTAACCCTAACCCAAACCCTAACCCAAATCCTAACCCTAACCCTAACCCTAACCCTAACTCAAACACTAACCCTAACCCTAACCCAAAACCTAACACTAAACCTAACCCTAACCCTTATCCTAATCCTAAACCTAACCCAAAAAATAACACTAACCCTAAACCAAACCCTAACCCTAACCCTACCCTAATCCTAACCCTAACCGTAACCCTAACACAAACCAAACCCCTAACCCTAACCCTAACCCTAATCCTAATTCTAACCCGAACCCAAACCATAACCCTAACCCTAAAATTAACCCAAAACCTAAACCTAACACTAAACCTAACCCTAAACCAAACCCTAACTCTAACCCAAAACCTAACCCTAACCCTAATCCTAACCCTATCCCTAACCCTAACACTAACCCTAACCCAAAACCACACCGTAACCACAAACCAAACTCATACCCTAACCTTAAACCTAACCCAAACCCAAACCCTAACCTTAACCCTAAACCAAACCCTAACCTAAACCGTAACCCTAACCCTAACCCTAACCCTATTCCTAACCCTAAACCTAACCCTAACCTTAACCCAAACCCTAACCCTAAACCTAAGCCTAACCCAAATCCTAATCAAACCCTAACCTTAACCCAAACCCTAACCCTAACACTAACCCTAACCGTAATCCTAAACCTAACCCTAACCTTAACCCAAAAAGTAAACCTAACCCTAAACCTAACCCTAACCCAAAACCTAACCCTAACCCAAATCCTAACCCTAACACTAACCTAACCCTAAATCAAACCCTAACCATAACCCTAACCCTAACCCTAACCCAAACCCTAACCCTAACACTAACCCTAACCCTAACACTAACCCAAATCCTAACGCTAACCCAAACCAAAACCCTAACCCTAACTCTAACTCTAATCCTAAACCTAACCCTAATCATAACCCTAACCCTAACCCTAAATCTAAACCTAACCCTAACCCTAACTCAAACCCTAACCCTAACCCTTACCCTAAATCAAACCCTAACCCTAACCCTAACCCTAACCCTAACCCAAACCCTATCCCAAATCCTAACCCTAACCCTAACCCTAACCATGACCCTAACCCTGACCCTAACTCAGACACTAACCCTAACCCTAACAAAAACCCTAACCCGAAACCTAACCCTAACCCTTATCCTAACCCTAAACCTAATCCAAAAAATAACACTAACCCTAAACCAAATACTAACCCTATCCCTAACACTAACCCTAACCCATACCCTAACCCTTACCCAAACCCTAAACCTAAACCTAACCCTAACCCGAATCCTAACCCTAACCCTAACCCAAAAACTAACCCTAACCCAAACCCTAACCCTAACCCTATTCCTAACCCTAACCCTAAACCTAACCTTAACCCAAACCCTAATCCAAACCCTAACCCTAAACTTAACCCTAACTCAAACTCTAACCCTAATTCGAACAGTAACCCTAACACAAACACTAACCAAACCCTAACAATAACCCTAACCCTAAACCTAACCCTAACCCTAACCCTAACCCTAACCCTAACCCTAACCCTAACTCAAACACTAGCCCTAACCCTAACCCAAAACCTAACACTAAACCTAACCCTAACCCTTATCCTAATCCTAAACCTAACCCAAAAAATAACACTAACCCTAAACCAAACCCTAACCCTAACCCTACCCTAATCCTAACCCTAACCGTAACCCTAACACAAACCAAACCCCTAACCCTAACCCTAACCCTAATCCTAATTCTAACCCGAACCCAAACCATAACCCTAACCCTAACCCTAAACCTAACATTAAACCTAACCCTAAACCAAACCCTAACTCTAACCCTAAACCTAACCCTAACCCTAATCCTAACCTTATCCCTAACCCTAACACTAACCCTAACCCAAAACCACACCGTAACCACAAACCTAACTCAAAACCTAACCTTAAACCTAACCCAAACCCAAACCCTAACCCTAACCTTAACCCTAAACCAAACCCTAAACCTAACTCTAAACCTAACCCTAACCCAAAACCTAACCCTAACACTAACCTAACCCTAACTCAAACCCTAACCATAACCCTTACCCTAACCCTAACCCAAACCCTAACCCTAACACTAACCCTAACCCTAACACTAACCCAAATCCTAACCCTAACCCTAACCCAAACCAAAACCCTAACCCTAACTCTAACTCTAATCCTAAACCTAACGCTAATCCTAACTCTAACCCTAACCCTAATCCTAACCCTAACCCTAACCCTAACACAAACCCAACCCCTAACCCTAACCCTAACCCTAATCCTAATTCTAACCCGAACCCAAACCATAACCCTAACCCTAAACTTAACCCAAAACCTAAACCTAACACTAACCCTAACCCTAAACCAAACCCTAACTCTAACCCTAAACATAACCCGAACCCTAATCCTAAACCTATCCCTAACCCTAACACTAACCCTAAACCAAAACCACACCGTAACCACAAACCTAACTCATACCCTAACCTTAAACCTAACCCAAACACAAACCCTAACCTTAACCCTAAACCAAACACTAAACCTAAACCGTAACCCTAACCCTAACCCTAACCCTATTCCTAACCCTAACCCTAACCCTAACCTTAATCCAAACCCTAACCCTAAACCTAACCCTAACCCAAACCCTAATCAAACCCTAACACTAACCCAAACCCTAACCCTAACACTAATCCTAATCCTAACCCTAACGCTAACCCTAACTCAAACCCTAACCCTAACCCAAATCCTAACCCTAATCCTAAACCTAACACTAACCCTAACCCTAACCCTAACCCTAACCCTAACCCAAACCCTAACCCTTACCCAAACCCTAGACCTAAACCTAACCCTAACCCTAATCCTAACCCTAACCCAAAAACTAACCCGAACTCAAACCCTAACCCAAACCCTAATCCTCACCCTAACGCTAACCCAAACCCTAAACTTAACCCTATTCCTAACACTAACCCTAAACCTAACCTTAACCCAAATCCTAACCCAAAACCTAACCCTAACCCTAACTCAAACTCTAAACCTAACTCGAACCCTAACCCTAACCCAAACACTAACCCAAACCCTAACAATAACCCTAACCCTATACCTAACCCTAAACCTAACCCTAACCCTAACCCTAACCCTAACCCTAACCCTATTCCTAACCCTAACCCTAAACCCTAAGCCTAACCAATACCCTAAACATAAACTTCACGCTAACCCTAACCCTAACCCAAACCCTAACCCTAAACCTAACCAAAAACCTAAACCCAACCCTAACCCAAACCCTAACCCTAACCCTATTCCTAACATTAACCTTAAACCTAAACTTAACCCAAACCCTAACCCAAACCCTAACCCTACCCCTAACCCTAACCATAACCCTAACCCAAACCCTAACCCAGATCCTAACCCTAACCCTAACCCTAACCCTAACACAAACACTAACCCTAACCCTAACCCAAAACCTAACCCTAAACCTAACCCTAAACCTTATCCTAACCCTAAACCTAACCCAAAAAATAACACTAACCCTAAACCAACCCCTAACCCTAACCCTAACCCTAACCCTTACCCAAACACTAAACCTAAACCTAACCCTAATCTAATCCTAACCCTAACCCTAACCCAAAAACAAACCCTAACTCGAACCCTAACCCAAACCCTAATCCTAACCCTAACCTTAACCCAAACCCTAACCCTAACCCTATTCCTAACCCTAACCCTAAACCTAACCTTAACCCAAAACCTAACCCACACCCTAACCCTAAACTTAACCCTAACTCAAACTCTAACCCTAACTCGAACCTTAACCCTAACTCAAACACTAACCCAAATCCTAACAATAACCCTAACACTATTCCTAACACTAACCCTAACCCTAACCCTAACCCTAACCCTAACCCTAACCCTAACCCTAACCCTAACCCTAACCCTATTCCTAGCCCTAACCCTAAACCCTAAGCCTAACCAATACCGTAAACATAACCTTCACGCCAACCCTAACCCTAACCCAAACCCTAACCGTAACCCTAAACCTAACCAAAAACCTAAACCTAACCCTAACCCTAACCCTAATCCTAACCATAAACCTAACCCTAACACAAACCCAACCCCTAACCCTAACCCCAACCCTAACCCTAACCCAAAACCTAAACCTAACCCTAACCCTAACCCAAACCCTAACCCTAAATCTAACCCTAAACCTAATCCTAACCCTAACCCTAACCCAAAAACTAACCCTAACAATAACCCAAACCCTAACCCTAACCCTAACCCAAACCCTAACACTAACCCAAACCCTAACCCTAACCCTAAATCAAACCAAAACCCTAACCCTAACTCTAATCCTAACCCTAACCCTAACCCTAATCCTAAACCTAACCCTAACCCAAAAACTAACCCTAACAATAACTCAAACCCTAACTCTAACCCTAACCCTAACCCTTATCTTAACCCTAAACCTAACCAAAAAAATAACACTAACCCTAAACCAAACCCTAACCCTAACCCTAACTCTAATCCTAACCCTAACCCTAACCCTAACCCTAACCCTAACTCAAACCCTAACCCTAACCCTAACCCAAACCCTAAACCTAAACCTAACCCTAACCCTAACCCTAACCCTAAAACTAACCCTAACCCAAACCCTAACACTAACCCAAACCCTAACCCTAACCCTAACCCTAAACCAAACCAAAACCCTAACCCTAAATCTAATCCTAACCCTAACGCTAACCCTAAACCTCACCCTAACCTTAACCCAAACACTAACCCAAAACCAAACCCAAAACCTACCCCTAACCCTAACCCTAACCCTAACTCAACCTCTAATCCTAACTCTAACCCTAACTCAAAACCTAAACCAAACCCTAATCCAAACACTAACCCAAACCCTAACAATAACCCTAACCCTAACCCTACTCCTAACACTAACCCTAACCCTAAACCTAACCCTAACCCTATTCCTAACCCTAACCCTAAACCCGTACCCTAACCAATACCCTAAACATAACCCTCACGCTAACCCTAACCCTAACCCTAACCCTAACCCTAACCCTAACTCTAATCCTAAATCTAACCCTAATCAAAACCCTAACATTAACCCTAACCCTAACCCTAACCCTATTCCTAACCTTAACCCTAAACCTAACCTTAACCCAAAACCTAACCGTAAATCTAACCCAAACCCTAACCCTAACTCACACCCTAACACTAAGACAAACCCAAACCCTAAAACTAACCCTAACCCAAATCCTAAACCTAACACTAACCCTAACCCAAACCCTAACCCTAACACTAACGCTTACCCTAAGGCTAACCCAAAACCTAACCCTAAACCTAACCGAAACCAAAAGCCTAACCCTAACTCTAATCCTAACCCTAACCCTAACATTAACCCAAACGCTAAACCTAACCCTAATCCTAATTCTAACCCTAACCCTAATCCTAACCCTAAACCTAACCCTAGCCCACACCCAACCCCTAACTCTAACCCTAGCCCTACCTGAAACCCTAACTCAAAACGTAACCCTAACCCTAACCCAAACCCTAACCCTAAACCTAACCCTAACCCTTTTCCTAACCCTAACACAAACAATAACAATAATCCTAACCCTAACCCTATTCCTAAACCTAACCCTAACCCTAACCCTAACCCTAATCCTAAACCTAACCCTAACCCCAAAACTAACCCTAACCCTAACCCAAACCCTAACCCTAACACTAATCCTAATCCTAACCCTAACGCTAACCCTAACTCAAACCCTAACCCTAACCCAAATCCTAACCCTAATCCTAAACCTAACCCTAACCCTAACCCTAACCCTAACCCTAACCCTAACCCTAACCCAAACCCTAACCCTTACCCAAACCCTAGACCTAAACCTAACCCTAACCCTAATCCTAACCCTAACCCAAAAACTAACCCTAACTCGACCCCTAACCCAAACCCTAATCCTCACCCTAACGCTAACCCAAACCCTAAACTTAACCCTATTCCTAACACTAACCCTAAACCTAACCTTAACCCAAACCCTAACCCAAAACCTAACCCTAACCCTAACTCAAACTCTAAACCTAACTCGAACCCTAACCCTAACCCAAACACTAACCCAAACCCTAACAATAACCCTAACCCTATACCTAACCCTAACCCTAACCCTAACCCTAACCCTAACCCTAACCCTATTCCTAACCCTAACCCTAAACCCTAAGCCTAACCAATACCCTAAACATAAACTTCACGCTAACCCTAACCCTAACCCAAACCCTAACCCTAAACCTAACCAAAAACCTAAACCCAACCCTAACCCAAACCCTAACCCTAACCCTATTCCTAACATTAACCTTAAACCTAAACTTAACCCAAACCCTAACCCAAACCCTAACCCTAACCCTAACCCTAACCATAACCCTAACCCAAACCCTAACCCAAATCCTAACCCTAACCCTAACCCTAACCCTAACTCAAACACTAACCCTAACCCTAACCCAAAACCTAACCCTAAACCTAACCCTAAACCTTATCCTAACCCTAAACCTAACCCAAAAAATAACACTAACCCTAAACCAACCCCTAACCCTAACCCTAACCCTAACCCTTACCCAAACACTAAACCTAAACCTAACCCTAATCTAATCCTAACCCTAACCCTAACCCAAAAACAAACCCTAACTCGAACCCTAACCCAAACCCTAATCCTAACCCTAACCTTAACCCAAACCCTAACCCTAACCCTATTCCTAACCCTAACCCTAAACCTAACCTTAACCCAAAACCTAACCCACACCCTAACCCTAAACTTAACCCTAACTCAAACTCTAACCCTAACTCGAACCTTAACCCTAACTCAAACACTAACCCAAATCCTAACAATAACCCTAACACTATTCCTAACACAAACCCTAACCCTAACCCTAACCCTAACCCTAACCCTAACCCTAACCCTAACCCTATTCCTAGCCCTAACCCTAAACCCTAAGCCTAACCAATACCGTAAACATAACCTTCACGCCAACCCTAACCCTAACCCAAACCCTAACCGTAACCCTAAACCTAACCAAAAACCTAAACCTAACCCTAACCCTAACCCTAATCCTAACCATAAACCTAACCCTAATACAAACCCAACCCCTAACCCTAACCCTAACCCTAACCCTAACCCAAAACCTAAACCTAACCCTAACCCTAACCCAAACCCTAACCCTAAATCTAACCCTAAACCTAATCCTAACCCTAACCCTAACCCAAAAACTAACCCTAACAATAACCCAAACCCTAACCCTAACCCTAACCCAAACCCTAACACTAACCCAAACCCTAACCCTAACCCTAAATCAAACCAAAACCCTAATCCTAACTCTAATCCTAACCCTAACCCTAACCATAACCCTAACCCTAACCCTAAATCAAACCCTAACCCTAACCCTAACCCAAACCCTAACCCTAAACCTAACCCTAACCCTTATCTTAACCCTAAACCTAACCAAAAAAATAACACTAACCCTAAACCAAACCCTAACCCTAAGCCTAACCCTAACCCTAAAACAAACCCTAACCCTTACCCAAACCCTAAACCTAACCCTAACACTTTTCCTAACCCTAACACAAACCCTAACAATAATCCTAACCCTAACATTGTTCCTAAACCTAACAATAACCCTAACCCTAACCCTAACCCTAACCCTAACCCTAACCCTATTCCTAACACTAACTCTAACCCTAACCCTAAACCTAACCCTAACCCTATTCCTAACCCTAACCCTAAATCCTTACCCTAACCAATACCCTAAACAAAAACCTCACCCTAACCCTAACCCTAACCCAAACCCCAACACTAACCCTAACCCTCACCCAAACCCTAACCCTAAACCTAACCTTAACCCAAACCAAAACCCTAACCCTAACTCTAATCCTAACTCTAACCCTAATCAAAACCCTAACATTAACCCTAACCCTAACCCTAACCCTATTCCTAACCTTAACCCTAAACCTAACCTTAACCCAAAACCTAACCGTAAATCTAACCCAAACCCTAACCCTAACCCTAACCCTAACCCTAACCCTAACCCTAAAACTAACCCTAACACAAATCCTAAACCTAACACTAACCCTAACGCTTACCCTAACCCTAACCCTAACCCTAACCCAAACCCTCACCCTTATCCAAACCCTAAAGCTAAACCTAACCCTAACCCTAATCCTAACCCTAACCCTAACCCAAAAACTAACCCTAACTCGAACCCTAAGCCAAACCCTAATCCTAACCCTAACCCTAACTCAAACCCTAAACCTAAGCCTATTACTAACCCTAACCCTAAACCTAACCTTAACCCAAACCCTAACCCAAAACCTAACCCTAACCCTAACCCTAACTCAAACTCTAACCCTAACTCAAACCCTAACCATAACACAAACCCTAACAATAATCCTAAACCTAACATTATTCCTAAACCTAACAATAACCCTAACCCCAACCCTAACCCTAACCCTAAACCTAACCGTATTCCTAACACTACCCGTAACCCTAACCCCAAAGTTAACCCTAATCCTATTCCTAACCCTAACCCTAAACCCTTACCCTAACCAATACCCTAAACATAACCCGCACGCTAAGCCTAACCCTAACCCAAACCCTAACACTAACCCTAACCCTAACCCAAACCCTAACCCTAACCCTAACCCTAACCCAAACCAAAACCCTGACCCTAACTCTAATCCTGACCCTAACCCTAATCAAAACCCTAACATTAACCCTAACCCTAACCCTAACCCTATTCCTAACCTTAACCCTAAACCTAACCTTAACCCAAAACCTAACTTCAATCTAACCCAAACCCTAACGCTAACTCAGACCGTAACCATAACCCAAACCCTGACCCTAACACTAACCCTAACCCAAATCCTAAACCTAACACTAACCCTAACCGAAACCCTAACCCTAACACTAACACTTACCCTAAGTCTAACCCAAAACATAACCCTAAATCTAACCGAAACCAAAAGCCTAACCCTAAGTCTAATCCTAACCCTAACCCTAATCCTAACCCTAAGCCTAACACTACCCCAAACCCTAAACCTAACCCTAATCCTAACTCTAACCCTAACCCTAATCGTAACCCTAAACCTAACCCTAACACACACCCAACCCCTAACTCTAACCCTAACCCTAACCGAAACCCTAACTCAAACCCTAACCCTAACCCTAACCCTAACCCTAACCCTAACCCTAACCCTAACCCTAACCCTTTTCCTAACCATAACAAAAACGCTAACAACAATCCTAACCCTAACCCTACTCCTAAACCTAACCATAACCCTAACCCTAAGCCTAATCCTAACCGTAACCCTAACCCTAACCCTAACCCTAACCCTAACCCTAACACAAACCCTAACCCTTACACAAACCCTAAACCTAAACCTAACCCTAACCCTAATCCTAACCCTAACCCTAACCCAAAAACTAAACCTAACCCTAACCCAAACCCTAACCCTAACACTAATCCTAATCCTAACCCTAACGATAACCCTAATTCAAACCCTAACCCTAACCCAAACCCTAACCCTAACACTAACCATAACCCTAAACCTAAACCTAAAATTAACCCTAACGCTAACCCTGACCCTAACGCTAACCCTAACCCTAATCCTAACCCTAACCCTAACCTAAAAACTAACCCTAACTCGAACCCTAAGCCAAACCCTAATCCTAACCCTAACGCTAACCCAAGCCCTAAACCTAAGCCTATTCCTAAACCTAACCCTAAACCTAACCTTAACCCAAACTCTAACCCAAAACCTAACCCTAACCCTAACCCTAACTCAAACTCTAACCCTAACTCGAACCCTAACCCTAACACAAACCTTAACAATAATCCTAACCCTAACATTTTTCCTAAACCTAACCCTAACCCTAACCCCAACCCTAACCCTAAACCTATTCCTAACACTAACCCTAACCCTAAACCTAAACCTAACCCTAACCCTATTCCTAACCCTAACCCTAAACCCTTACCGTAACCAATACCCTAAACATAACCCTCACGCTAACCCTAACCCTAACCCAAACCCTAACACTAACCCTAACCCTAACCCAAACCCTAACCCTAACCCTATCCCTAACCCAAACCAAAAACCCTAACCCTAACTCTAATCCTAACCCTAACCCTAATCAAAACCCTAACATTAACCCTAACCCTAACCCTAACCCTAACCCTATTCCTAACCTTAACTCTAAACCTAACCTTAACCCAAAACCTAACCGTAAATCTAACCCAAACCCTAACCCTAACTCAAACCCTAATCCTAAGACAAACCCTAACCCTAACACTAACCCTAACCCAAATCCTAAACCTAACACTAACCCTAACACAAACCCTAACCCTAACACTAACACTTACCCTAAGTCTAACCCAAAACCTAACCCTAAACCTAACCGAAACCAAAACCCTAACCCTAAGTCTAATCCTAACCCTAACCCTAATCCTAACCCTAACCCTAACACTAACCCAAACCCTAAACCTAACCCTAATCCTAATTCGAACCATAACCCTAATCGTAACCCTAAACCTAACCCTAACCCACACCCAACCCCTAACTCTAACCCTAACCCTAATCGAAAGCCTAACTCAAACCCTAACCCTAAACCTAACCCAAACCCTAACCCTAAACCTAACCCTAACCCTTTTCCTAACCCTAACACAAACCCTAACAATAATCCTAACCCTAACCCTATTCCTAAACCTAACCCTAACCGTAACCCTAAGCCTAATCCTAACCCTAACCCTAACCCAAAAACTAAACCTAACCCTAACCCAAATCCTAACCCTAACACTAATCCTAATCCTAACCCTAATGCTAAATCTAACTCAAACCCTAACCCTACCCCAAACCCTAACCGAAACACTAACCATAACCCTAATCCTAAACCTAACACTAACCCTAACGCTAACCCTAACCCTAACCCTAACCTTAACCCAAACCCTTACCCTTACCCAAACCCTAAACCTAAACCTACCCCTAACCCTAATCCTAACCCTAACCCTAATCCAAAAACTAACCCTAACTCGAACCCTAAGCCAAACCCTAATCCTAACCCTAACGCTAACCCAAACCCTAATCCTAAGCCTATTCCTAACCCTAACCCTAAACCTAACCTTAACCCAAACCCTAACACAATCCCTAACCCTAACCCTAACCCTAACTCAAACTCTAACCCTAACTCGAACCCGAACCCTAACACAAACCCTAACAATAATCCTAACCCTAACATTTTTCCCAAACCTAACCCTAACCCTAACCCTAACCCTAACCCTAACCCTAATCCAAACCCTAACCCTTACCCAAACACTAAACCTAAACCTAACCCTAACCCTAACCCTAACCCTAACCCTAACCCTAACCCTAATCAAAACCCTAACCCTAACCCTAACCCTAACCCTAACCCTAACGCTAAACCTAAACCTAACCCTAAACCTAACCCTAACCAAAACCCTAACCCTAACACTAACCTAACCCTAACTCAAACCCTAAACATAACCCTAACCCTAACCCTAACCCAAACCCTAACCCTAACACTAACCCTAACCCTAACACTAACCCAAATCCTAACCCTAACCCTAACCCAAACCAAAACCCTAACCCTAACTCTAACTCTAATCCTAAACGTAACCCTAATCCTAACCCTAACCCTAACCCTAATCCTAACCCTAACCCTAACCCTAACCCTAACCCTAACCCAACCTCTAACACTAACCCTAACCCTAACCCAACCCCTATCACTAAACCTAAACCTAACCCTAACCCTAACTCAAACCCTAACCCTAACCCTTACCCTAACTCAAACCCTAACCCTAACCCTAAACCTAACCCTAACCCAAACCCTAACCCAAATCCTAACCCTAACCCTAACCCTAACCATAACCCTAACCCTAACCCTAACTCAAACACTAACCCTAACCCTAACAAAAACCCTAACCCTAAACCTAACCCTAACCCTTATCCTAACCCTAAACCTAACCCAAAAAATAACACTAACCCTAAACCAAACCCTAACCCTAACCCTAACCCTAACCCTAACCCAAACCCTAACCCTTACCCAAACCGTAACCCAACCCCTAACCCTAACGCTATTCCTAACCCTAACCCTAAACCTAACCTTAACTCAAACCCTAACCCAAACCCTAACCATAAACTTAACCCTAATTCAAACTCTAACCCTAATTCGAACCCTAACCCTAACCCAAACCCTAACCCTAACCATAAACCTAACCAAAAACCTAAACCTAACCCTAACCCTAACCCTAACACTAACCCTAACCCTAACACTAACCCAAATCCTAACCCTAACATTAACCCAAACCAAAAGCCTAAACTTAACTCTAATCCTAACCCTAACCCTAATCAAAACCCTAAAATTAAACCTAACCCTAACCCGAACCCAAAACCTAAACCTAACCCTAATCCTAACCGTAACCCTAACCCTAATCCTAACCCTAACCCTAACCCTAACACAAACCCAACCCCTAAACCTAACCCTAACCCTAACCCAAAACCTAACCCTAAACCTAACCCTAACCCTAACCCTAACCCTAACCCTAACCCTAACCCTAAACCTAACCCTAACCCTAACCCTAACACTACCCCTACCCCTAACACTAACCCAAATCCTACCCCTAACATTAACCCAAACCAAAAGACTAAACTTAACTCTAATCCTAACCCTAACCCTAATCAAAACCCTAAAATTAAACCTAACCCTAACCCTAACCCAAAACCTAAACCTAACCCTAATCCTAACCCTAACCCTAACCCTAACCCTAATCCTAACCCTAACCCTAACCCTAACACAAACCCAACCCCTAAACCTAACCCTAACCCTAACCCAAACCCTAAACTTAAACCTAACCCTAACTCAAACCCTAACCCTAACCCTAACCCTAACCCAAACCCTAACCCTAAATCTAACCCTAAACCTAATCCTAACCCTAACCCTAACCCAAAAACTAACCCTAACAATAACCCAAACCCTAACCCTAACCCTAACCCTAACCCTAACCCAAAACCTAACACTAACCTAAATCCTAACCCTAACCCTAAATCAAACCAAAACCCTAACCCTAACTCTAATCCTAACCCTAACCCTAACCCTAACCCTAACCCTAACCCTAACCCTAACTCAAACCCTAAGCCTAACCCTAACCCAAACCCCAAACCTAAACCTAACCCTAACCCTAACCAAAGCCCTAACCCTAACCCAAACACTAACACTAACCCAAACCCTAACCCTAACCCTAACCCAAACCCTAAACCTAAACCTAACCCTATCCCTAACCCTAACCCTAACCCAAACCCTAACACTAACCCAAACCCTAACCCTAACCCTAACCCTAAACCAAACCAAAACCCTAACCCTAAATCTAATCCTAACCCTAACCCTAACCCAAACCCTAACCCTAACCTTAACCCAAACACTAACCCATACCCAAACCCAAAACCTATCCCTAACCCTAACCCTAACCCTAACTCAAACTCTAACCCTAACTCTAACCCTAGATCAAAACCTAAACCAAACCCTAATCCAAACCCTAACCCAAACCATAACAATAACCCTAACCCTAACCCTATTCCTTACACTAACCCTAACCCTAACCCTAACCCTAACCCTATTCCTAACCCTAACGATAAAACCTTACCCTAACCAATACCCTAAACATAACTCTCACGCTAACCCTAACCCTAACCCAAACCCTAACACTAACCCTAACGCTAACCCTAACCCTAACCCTATTCCTAACCTTTACCCTAAACCTAACCGTAAACCAAAAACTAAACGTAAATCTAACCCAAACCCTAACCCTAACTCAAACCCTAACCCTAAGACAAAACCTAACCCTAAAACTAACCCTAACCCAAATCCTAAACCTAACACTAACCCTAACCCAAACCCTAACCCTAATACTAACACTTACCCTAAGGCTAACCCTAAACCTAACCGAAACCAAAAGCCTAACCCTAACTCTAATCCTAACCCTAAACCTAATCCTAACCCTAACCCTAACACTAACCCAAACCCTAAACCTAACCCTAATCCTAATTCGAACCCTAACCCTAATCGTAACCCTAAACCTAACCCTAACCCACACCCAACCCCTAACTCTAACCCTAACCCTAACCGAAACCCTAACTCAAACCCTAACCCAAATCCTAACCCTAACCCTAACCCTAACCCTAACCCTAACCCTAACTCAAACACTAACCCTAACCCTAATCCAAAACCTAACCCTAAACCTAACCCTAACCCTTATACTGACCCTAAACCTAACCCAAAAAATAACACTAACCCTAAACCAAACCCTAACCCTAACCCTAACCCAAACCCTTACCCAAACCCTAAACCTAAACCTAACCGTAATCTAATCCTAACCCTCACCCTGACCCAGACCCTAACCCTAACCCTATTCCTAACCCTAACCCTAAACCTAACCTTAACCCAAACCCTAACCCTAAACTTAACCCTAACTCAAACTCTAACCCTAACTCGAAACTTAACCCTAACCCAAACACTAACCCAAACCCTAACAATAACCCTAACATTATTCCTAACACTAACCCTAACCCTAACCCTAACCTAACCCTAACCCTATTGCTAACCCTAACCCTAAACCCTAAGCCTAACTAATACCCTAAACATAACCTTCACGCTTACCATAACCCTAACCCAAACCCTAACCCTAACACTAAACCTAACCAAAAACCTAAACCTAACCCTAACCCTAACCTTAACCCAAACCCTAACCCTAACACTAACCCTAACCCTAACACTAACCCAAATCCTAATCCTAACATTAACCCAAAGCAAAACCCTAAACCTACCTCTAAACCTAACCCTAACCCTAATCAAAATCCTAACATTAAACCTAACCCTAACCCTAACCCAAAACCTAAACCTAACCCTAATCCTAACCCTAACCCTAACCCTAAACCTAACCCTAACCCTAACCCTAACACAAACCCAACCCGTAACCCTAACCTAACCCTAATCCTAATTCTAACCCGAACCCAAAACATAACCCTAACCCTAACACTAACCCTAAACCTAAACCTATCATTAACCCTAACCCTAAACCAAACCCTAACTCTAACCCTAAACCTAACCCTAACCCTAATCCTAACCCTATCCCTAACCCTAACACTAACCCTAACACAAAACCACACCGTAACCACAAACCTAACTCAAAACCTAACCTTAAACCTAACCCAAACCCAAACCCTAACTCTAACCTTAACCCTAAACCAAACCCTAAACCTAACCCTAAACCTAACCCTAACCCAAACCCTAACCCTAACACTAACCTAACCCTAACTCAAATCCTAACCATAACCCTAACCCTAACCCTAACCCAAACTCTAACCCTAACACTAACCCAAATCCTAACTCTAACCCTAACCCAAACCAAAACCCTAACCCTAAATCTAACTCTAATCCTAAACCTAACCCTAATCCTAACTGTAAACCTAACCCTAATCCTAACCCTAACCCTAACCCTAACACAAACCCAACCCCTAACCCTAACCCTAACCCTAATCCTAATTCTAACCCGAGCCCAAACCATAACCCTAACCCTAAAATTAACCCAAAACCTAAACCTAACACTAAACCTAACCCTAAACCAAACCCTAACTCTAACCCTAAACCTAACCCTAACCCTAATCCTAACCCTATCCCTAACACTAACACTAACCCTAACCCAAAACCACACCGTAACCACAAACCAAACTCATACCCTAACCTTAAACCTAACCCAAACCCAAACCCCAACCTTAACCCTAAACCAAACCCTAAACCTAAACCGTAACCCTAACCCTAACCCTAACCCTATTCCTAACCCTAAACCTAACCCTAACCTTAACCCAAACCCTAACCCTAAACCTAAGCCTAACCCAAATCCTAATCAAACCCTAACCTTAACCCAAACCATAACCCTAACACTAACCCTAACCGTAATCCTAAACCTAACCCTAACCTTAAGCCAAAAAGTAAACCTAACCCTAAACCTAACCCTAACCCAAAACCTAACCCTAACCCAAATCCTAACCCTAACACTAACCCTAATGCTAAGCCTAAACCTAACTCAAACTCAAACCTAACCCTAAACCTAACCGTAACCCAAACCCTAACCCTAACACTAACCTAACCCTAAATCAAACCCTAACCATAACCCTAACCCTAACCCTAACCCAAACCCTAACCCTAACACTAACCCTAACCCTAACACTAACCCAAATCCTAACGCTAACCCAAACCAAAACCCTAACCCTAACTCTAACTCTAATCCTAAACCTAACCCTAATCATAACCCTAACCCTAACCCTAAATCTAAACCTAACCCTAACCCTAACTCAAACCCTAACCCTAACCCTTACCCTAACTCAAACCCTAACCCTAACCCTAACCCTAACCCTAACCCAAACCCTAACCCAAATCCTAACCCTAACCCTAACCCTAACCATAACCCTAACCCTAACCCTAACTCAAACACTAACCCTAACCCTAACAAAAACCCTAACCCGAAACCTAACCCTAACCCTTATCCTAACCCTAAACCTAACCCAAAAAATAACACTAACCCTAAACCAAACCCTCACCCTAACCCTAACCCTAACCCTAACCCTAACACTACCCCTAACCCTAACACTAACCCAAATCCTAACCCTAACATTAACTCAAACCAAAACCCTAAACTTAACTCTAATCCTAACACTAACCATAATCAAAACCCTAACATTAAACCTAATCCTAACCCTAACCCAAAACCTAAACCTAACCCTAATCCTAACCCTAAACCTAACCCTAATCTAACCCTAACCCTAACCCTAACACAAACCCAACCCCTAACCCTAACCCTAACCCTAACCCAAACCCTAACCCTAAACCTAACCCTAACTCAAACCCTAACCCTAACCCTAACCCTAACCCAAACCCTAACCCTAAATCTAACCCTAAACCTAATCCTAATCCAAACACTAACCCAAAAACTAACCCTAACAATAACCCAAACCCTAACCCTAACCCTAACCCTAACACTAACCCTAACCCTAACAATAACCCAAACCCTAACCCTAACCCTAACCCTAACACTAACCCAAACCCTAACCCTAACCCTAAACCAAACCAAAACCCTAACCCTAACTCTAATCCCAACCCTAACCCTAACCCTAACCCTAACCCTAACCCTAAATCAAACCCTAACCCTAATCCTAACCCAAACCCTAAACCTAAACCTAACCCTAACCCTAACCCTAACCCTAACCCAAACCCTAACACTAACCCAAACCCTAACCCTAACCCTAAACCAAACCAAAACCCTAACCCTAACTCTAATCCTAACCCTAACCCTAACCCTAACCGTAACCCTAAACTTAAATCAAACACTAACCCAAACCCAAACCCAAAACCTATCCCTAACCCTAACCCTAACCCTAACGCAAACTCTAACCCTAACTCTAACCCTAACTCAAAACCTAAACCAAACCCTAATCCGAACCCTAACCCAAACCCTAACAATAACCCTAACCCTAACCCTATTCCTAACACTAACCCTAACCCTAACCCTAACCGTATTCCTAACACTAACCCTAAACCCTTACCCTAACCAATACCCTAAACATAACCCTCACGCTAACCCTAACCGTAACCCAAACCCTAACACTAACCCTAACCCTAACCAAAACCCTAACCCTAACCCTAACCTTAACCCAAACCAAAACCCTAACCCTAACTCTAATCCTAACTCTAACCCTAATCAAAACCCTAACATTAACCCTAACCCTAACCCTAACCCTATTCCTAACCTTAACCCTAAACCTAACCTTAACCCAAAACCTAACCGTAAATCTAATCCTAACCCTAACCCTAACCCTAACCCTAACCCTAAAACTAACCCTAACACAAATCCTAAACCTAACACTAACCCTAACCCAAACCCTAACCCTAACACTAACACTTACCCTAAGAAAACCCAAAACCTAACCCTAAACCTAACCGAAACCAAAAGCCTAACCCTAACTCTAATCCTAACCCTAACCCTAATCCTAACCCTAACCCTAACACTAACCCAAACCCTAAACCTAACCCTAACCCTAACTCAAACCCTAACCCTAACCCAAACCCTAACCCTAACACTAACCATAACCCTAATCCTAAACCTAACACTAACCCTAACCCTAACCCTAACCCTAACCCTAACCCTAACCCTAACCCTAATCCTAACCCTAACCCTAACCCAAAAACTAACCCTAACTCGAACCCTAACCCAAACCCTAATCCTCACCCTAACGCTAACCCAAACCCTAAACCTAAACCTATTCCTAACCCTAACCCTAAACCTAACCTTAAACCAAACCCCAACCCAAAACCTAACCCTAACTCAAACTCTAACCCTAACTCGAACACTAACCCTAATCAAAACACTAACCCAAACCCTAACAATAACCCTAACCCTATTCCTAACCCTAACCCTAACCCAAACCCTAACCCAAATCCTAACCCTAACCCTAACCCTAACCCTAACTCAAACACTAACCCTAACCCTAACCCAAAACCTAACACTAAACCTAACCCTAACCCTTATCCTAATCCTAAACCTAACCCAAAAAATAACACTAACCCTAAACCAAACCCTAACCCTAACCCTACCCTAATCCTAACCCTAACCGTAACCCTAACACAAACCAAACCCCTAACCCTAACCCTAACCCTAATCCTAATTCTAACCCGAACCCAAACCATAACCCTAACCCTAAAATTAACCCAAAACCTAAACCTAACACTAAACCTAACCCTAAACCAAACCCTAACTCTAACCCTAAACCTAACCCTAACCCTAATCCTAACCCTATCCCTAACCCTAACACTAACCCTAACCCAAAACCACACCATAACCACAAACCAAACTCATACCCTAACTTTAAACCTAACCCAAACCCAAACCCTAACCTTAACCCTAAACCAAACCCTAAACCTAAACCGTAACCCTAACCCTAACCCTAACCCTATTCCTAACCCTAAACCTAACCCTAACTTTAACCCAAACCCTAACCCTAAACCTAAGCCTAACCCAAATCCTAATCAAACCCTAACCTTAACCCAAACCCTAACCCTAACACTAACCCTAACCGTAATCCTAAACCTAACCCTAACCTTAACCCAAAAAGTAAACCTAACCCTAAACCTAACCCTAACCCAAAACCAAACCCTAACCCAAATCCTAACCCCAAACCAAACCCTAATGCTAAGCCTAAACCTAACTCCAACTAACACCTAACCCTAAACCTAACCCTCACCCAAACCCTAACCCTAACACTAACCTAACCCTAAATCAAACCCTAACCATAACCCTAACCCTAACCCTAACCCAAACCCTAACCCTAACACTAACCCTAACCCTAACACTAACCCAAATCCTAACGCTAACCCAAACCAAAACCCTAACCCTAACTCTAACTCTAATCCTAAACCTAACCCTAATCATAACCCTAACCCTAACCCTAAATCTAAACCTAACCCTAACCCTAACTCAAACCCTAACCCTAACCCTTACCCTAACTCAAACCCTAACCCTAACCCTAACCGTAACCCTAACCCAAACCCTAACCCAAATCCTAACCCTAACCCTAACCCTAACCATAACCCTAACCCTAACCCTAACTCAAACACTAACCCTAACCCGAAACCTAACCCTAACCCTTATCCTAACCCTAAACCTAACCCAAAAAATAACACTAACCCTAAACCAAACCCTAACCCTAACCCTAACCCTAACCCTAACCCAAACCCTAACCCTTACCCAAACCCTAAACCTAAACCTAACCCTAACCCGAATCCTAACCCTAACCCTAACCCAAAAACTAACCCTAACCCAAACCCTAACCCTAACCCTATTCCTAACCCTACTCCTAAACCTAACCCTAACACAAACCCTAACCCTAAACGTAACCTTAACCCAAACCCAAACCCTAACCTTAACTCTAATCCTAACACTAACCATAATCAAAACCCTAACATTAAACCTAATCCTAACCCTAACCCAAAACCTAAACCTAACCCTAATCCTAACCCTAAACCTAACCCTAATCTAACCCTAACCCTAACCCTAACACAAACCCAACCCCTAACCCTAACCCTAACCCTAACCCAAACCCTAACCCTAAACCTAACCCTAACTCAAACCCTAACCCTAACCCTAACCCTAACCCAAACCCTAACCCTAAATCTAACCCTAAACCTAATCCTAATCCAAACACTAACCCAAAAACTAACCCTAACAATAACCCAAACCCTAACCCTAACCCTAACCCTAACACTAACCCAAACCCTAACCCTAACCCTAAACCAAACCAAAACCCTAACCCTAACTCTAATCCCAACCCTAACCCTAACCCTAACCCTAACCCTAACACTAACTCAAACCCTAACCCTAACCCTAACCCAAACCCTAAACCTAAACCTAACCCTAACCCTAACCCTAACCCTAACCCAAACCCTAACACTAACCCAAACCCTAACCCTAACCCTAAACCAAACCAAAACCCTAACCCTAACTCTAATCCTAACCCTAACCCTAACCCTAACCGTAACCCTAAACTTAAATCAAACACTAACCCAAACCCAAACCCAAAACCTATCCCTAACCCTAACCCTAACCCTAACTCAAACTCTAACCCTAACTCTAACCCTAACTCAAAACCTAAACCAAACCCTAATCCAAACCCTAACCCAAACCCTAACAATAACCATAACCCTTACCCTATTTCTAACACTAACCCTAACCCTAACCCTAACCGTATTCCTAACACTAACCCTAAACCCTTACCCTAACCAATACCCTAAACATAACCCTCACGCTAACCCTAACCGTAACCCAAACCCTAACACTAACCCTAACCCTAACCAAAACCCTAACTCTTACCCTAACCTTAACCCAAACCAAAACCCTTACCCTAACTCTAAACCTAAATCTAAACCTAATCAAAACCCTAACATTAACCCTAACCCTAACCCTAACCCCATTCCTAACCTTAACCCTAAACCTAACCTTAACCCAAAACCTAACCGTAAATCTAACCCTAACCCTAACCCTAACCCTAACCCTAACCCTAACCCTAACCCTAAAACTAACCCTAACACAAATCCTAAACCTAACACTAACCCTAACCCAAACCCTAACCCTAACACTAACACTTACCCTAAGAAAACCCAAAACCTAACCCTAAACCTAACCGAAACCAAAAGCCTAACCCTAACTCTAATCCTAACCCTAACCCTAATCCTAACCCTAACCCTAACACTAACCCAAACCCTAAACCTAACCCTAACCCTAACTCAAACCCTAACCCTAACCCAAACCCTAACCCTAACACTAACCATAACCCTAATCCTAAACCTAACACTAACCCTAACCCTAACCCTAACCCTAACCCTAACCCTAACCCTAACCCTAATCCTAACCCTAACCCTAACCCAAAAACTAACCCTAACTCGAACCCTAACCCAAACCCTAATCCTCACCCTAACGCTAACCCAAACCCTAAACCTAAACCTATTCCTAACCCTAACCCTAAACCTAACCTTAAACCAAACCCCAACCCAAAACCTAACCCTAACTCAAACTCTAACCCTAACTCGAACACTAACCCTAATCAAAACACTAACCCAAACCCTAACAATAACCCTAACCCTATTCCTAACCATAACCCTAACCCAAACCCTAACCCAAATCCTAACCCTAACCCTAACCCTAACCCTAACTCAAACACTAGCCCTAACCCTAACCCAAAGCCTAACACTAAACCTAACCCTAAGCCTTATCCTAATCCTAAACCTAACCCAAAAAATAACACTAACCCTAAACCAAACCCTAACCCTAACCCTACCCTAATCCTAACCCTAACCGTAACCCTAACACAAACCAAACCCCTAACCCTAACCCTAACCCTAATCCTAATTCTAACCCGAACCCAAACCATAACCCTAACCCTAACCCTAAACCTAACATTAAACCTAACCCTAAACCAAACCCTAACTCTAACCCTAAACCTAACCCTAACCCTAATCCTAACCGTATCCCTAACCCTAACACTAACCCTAACCCAAAACCACACCGTAACCACAAACCTAACTCAAAACCTAACCTTAAACCTAACCCAAACCCAAACCCTAACCCTAACCTTAACCCTAAACCAAACCCTAAACCTAACCCTAAACCTAACCCTAACACTAACCTAACCCTAACTCAAACCCTAACCATAACCCTTACCCTAACCCTAACCCAAACCCTAACCCTAACACTAACCCTAACCCTAACACTAACCCAAATCCTAACCCTAACCCTAACCCAAACCAAAACCCTAACCCTAACTCTAACTCTAATCCTAAACCTAACCCTAATCCTAACTCTAACCCTAACCCTAATCCTAACCCTAACCCTACCCCTAACACAAACCCAACCCCTAACCCTAACCCTAACCCTAATCCTAATTCTAACCCGAACCCAAACCATAACCCTAACCCTAAACTTAACCCAAAACCTAAACCTAACACTAACCCTAACCCTAAACCAAACCCTAACTCTAACCCTAAACATAACCCTAACCCTAATCCTAAACCTATCCCTAACCCTAACACTAACCCTAAACCAAAACCACACCGTAACCACAAACCTAAATCATACCCTAACCTTAAACCTAACCCAAACACAAACCCTAACCTTAACCCTAAACCAAACACTAAACCTAAACCGTAACCCTAACCCTAACCCTAACCCTAACCCTAACCCTAACCCTAATCCTAACCCTAACCCTAACCCAAAAACTAACCCTAACTCGAACCCTAACCCAAACCCTAATCCTCACCCTAACCCCAACCCAAACCCTAAACCTAAACCTATTCCTAACCCTAACCCTAAACCTAACCTTAAACCAAACCCCAACCCAAAACCTAACCCTAACTCAAACTCTAACCCTAACTCGAACACTAACCCTAATCAAAACACTAACCCAAACCCTAACAATAACCCTAACCCTATTCCTAACCATAACCCTAACCCAAACCCTAACCCAAATCCTAACCCTAACCCTAACCCTAACCCTAACTCAAACACTAGCCCTAACCCTAACCCAAAACCTAACACTAAACCTAACCCTAACCCTTATCCTATTCCTAAACCTAACCCAAAAAATAACACTAACCCTAAACCAAACCCTAACCCTAACCCTACCCTAATCCTAACCCTAACCGTTACACTAACACAAACCAAACCCCTAACCCTAACCCTAACCCTAATCCTAATTCTAACCCGAACCCAAACCATAACCCTAACCCTAACCCTAAACCTAACATTAAACCTAACCCTAAACCAAACCCTAACTCTAACCCTAAACCTAACCCTAACCCTAATCCTAACCGTATCCCTAACCCTAACACTAACCCTAACCCAAAACCACACCGTAACCACAAACCTAACTCAAAACCTAACCTTAAACCTAACCCAAACCCAAACCCTAACCCTAACCTTAACCCTAAACCAAACCCTAAACCTAACCCTAAACCTAACCCTAACACTAACCTAACCCTAACTCAAACCCTAACCATAACCCTAACCCTAACCCTAACCCAAACCCTAACCCTAACACTAACCCTAACCCTAACACTAACCCAAATCCTAACCCTAACCCTAACCCAAACCAAAACCCTAACCCTACCTCTATCTCTAATCCTAAACCTACCCCTACCCCTATCTCTATCCCTAACCCTACTCCTATCCCTACCCCCACCCCTAACACAAACCCAACCCCCAACCCCAACCCTAACCCTAATCCTAATTCTAACCCGAACCCAAACCATAACCCTAACCCTAAACTTAACCCAAAACCTAAACCTAACACTAACCCTAACCCTAAACCAAACCCTAACTCTAACCCTAAACATAACCCTAACCCTAATCCTAAACCTATCCCTAACCCTAACACTAACCCTAAACCAAAACCACACCGTAACCACAAACCTAACTCATACCCTAACCTTAAACCTAACCCAAACACAAACCCTAACCTTAACCCTAAACCAAACACTAAACCTAAACCGTAACCCTAACCCTAACCCTAACCCTATTCCTAACCCTAACCCTAACCCTAACCTTAACCCAAACCCTAACCCTAAACCTAACCCAAAACCTAATGCTAACCCTAACACTAACCCAAACCCTAACCCTAACACTAAACCTAACCGTAATCCTAAACCTAACCCTAACCTTAACCCAAAAAGTAAACCTAACCCTAAACCTAACCCTAACCCAAAACCTAACCCTAACCCAAATCGTAATCCTAACCCTAACCCTAATGCGAAGCCTAAACCTAACTCAAACTCAAACCTAACCCTAATCCTAACCCTAACCCAAACCCTAACCATAACCCTAACCCTAACCCTAACCCAAACCCTAACCCTAACATTAACCCTAACCCTAACACTAACCCAAATCCTAACCCTAACCCTAACCCAAACCAAAACCCTAACCCTAACTTAACTCTAATCCTAAACCTAACCCTAATCCTAACTCTAACCCTAACCCTAATCCTAACCCTAACCCTAACCCTAACACAAACCCAACCCCTAACCCTAACCCTAACCCTAATCCTAATTCTAACCCGAACAAAAAACCATAACCCTAACCCTAAACTTAACCCAAAACCTAAACCTAACACTAACCCTAACCCTAACCAAACCCTAACTCTAACCCTAAACCTAACCCTAACCCTAAACCTAACCCTATCCCTAACCCTAACACTAACCCTAACCCAAAACCACACCGTAACCACAAACCTAACTCATACCCTAACCTTAAACCTAACCCAAACACAAACCCTAACCTTAACCCTAAACCAAACCCTAAACCTAAACCGGAACCCTAACCCTAACCCTAACCCTATTCCTAACCCTTACCCTAAACCTAACCTTAACCCAAACCCTAACGCTAAACCTAACCCTAACCCAAACCCTAATCAAACCCTAACCCTAACCCAAACCCTAACCCTAACACTAACCCTAACCGTAATCCTAAACCTAACCCTAACCTTAACCCAAAAAGTAAACCTAACCCTAAACCTAACCCTAACCCAAAACCTAACCCTAACCCAAATCGTAATCCTAACCCTAACCCTAATGCTAAGCCTAAACCTAACTCAAACTCAAACCTAACCCTAAACCTAACCCTAACCCAAACCCTAACCCTAACACTAACCTAACCCTAACTGAAACCCTAACCATAACCCTAACCCTAACCCTAACCCAAACCCTAACCCTAACACTAACCCTAACCCTAACACTAACCCAAATCCTAACCCTAACCCTAACCCAAACCAAAACCCTAACCCTAACTCTAACTCTAATCCTAAACCTAACCCTAATCCTAACCCTAAACCTAATCCTAACCCTAACCCTAACCCTAACACAAACCCAACCTCTAACACTAACCCTAACCCTAACCCAAACCCTAACCCTAAATCTAAACCAAACCCTAACCCTAACTCAAACCCTAACCCTAACCCTTACCCTAACTCAAACCCTGACCCTAACCCTAACCCTAACCATAACACAAACGCTAACCCAAATCCTAACCCTAAACCTAACCCTAACCATAACCCTAAACCTAACCCTAACTCAAACACTAACCCTAACCCTAACAAAAACCCTAACCCTAAACCTAACCCAAAAAATAACACTAACCCTAAACCAAACCTTAACCCTAACCCTAAACCTAACCCTAACCCAAACCCTAACCCTTACCCAAACCCTAAACCTAAACCTAACCCTAACTCTAATCCCAACCCTAACCCTAACCCTAACCCTAACCCTAACCCTAACTCAAACCCTAACCCTAACCCTAACCCAAACCCTAAACCTAAACCTAACCCTAACCCTAACCCTAACCCTAACCCAAACCCTAACACTAACCCAAACCCTAACCCTAACCCTAAACCAAACCAAAACCCTAACCCTAACTCTAATCCTAACCCTAACCCTAACCCTAACCGTAACCCTAAACTTAAATCAAACACTAACCCAAACCCAAACCCAAAACCTATCCCTAACCCTAACCCTAACCCTAACTCAAACTCTAACCCTAACTCTAACCCTAACTCAAAACCTAAACCAAACCCTAATCCAAACCCTAACCCAAACCCTAACAATAACCATAACCCTTACCCTATTTCTAACACTAACCCTAACCCTAACCCTAACCGTATTCCTAACACTAACCCTAAACCCTTACCCTAACCAATACCCTAAACATAACCCTCACGCTACCCCTAACCGTAACCCAAACCCTAACACTAACCCTAACCCTCACCAAAACCCTAGCCCTACCCCTAGCCTTAGCCCAAACCAAACCCCTAACCCTAACCTTATTCCTAACTCTACCCCTAATCCAAACCCCAACATTAACCCTAACCCTAACCCTAACCCCATTCCTAACCTTAACCCTAAACCTAACCTTAACCCAAAACCTAACCGTAAATCTAACCCTAACCCTAACCCTAACCCTAACCCTAACCCTAACCCTAACCCTAACCCTAAAACTAACCCTAACACAAATCCTAAACCTAACACTAACCCTAACCCAAACCCTAACCCTAACACTAACACTTACCCTAAGAAAACCCAAAACCTAACCCTAAACCTAACCGAAACCAAAAGCCTAACCCTAACTCTAATTCTAACCCTAACCCTAATCCTAACCCTAACCCTAACACTAACCCAAACCCTAAACCTAACCCTAACCCTAACTCAAACCCTAACCCTAACCCAAACCCTAACCCTAACACTAACCATAACCCTAATCCTAAACCTAACACTAACCCTAACCCTAACCCTAACCCTAACCCTAACCCTAACCCTAACCCTAATCCTAACCCTAACCCTAACCCAAAAACTAACCCTAACTCGAACCCTAACCCAAACCCTAATCCTCACCCTAACGCTAACCCAAACCCTAAACCTAAACCTATTCCTAACCCTAACCCTAAACCTAACCTTAAACCAAACCCCAACCCAAAACCTAACCCTAACTCAAACTCTAACCCTAACTCGAACACTAACCCTAATCAAAACACTAACCCAAACCCTAACAATAACCCTAACCCTATTCCTAACCCTAACCCTAACCCAAACCCTAACCCAAATCCTAACCATAACCCTAACCCTAACCCTAACTCAAACACTAACCCTAACCCTAACCCAAAACCTAACACTAAACCTAACCCTAACCCTTATCCTAATCCTAAACCTAACCCAAAAAATAACACTAACCCTAAACCAAACCCTAACCCTAACCCTACCCTAATCCTAACCCTAACCGTAACCCTAACACAAACCAAACCCCTAACCCTAACCCTAACCCTAATCCTAATTCTAACCCGAACCCAAACCATAACCCTAACCCTAAAATTAACCCAAAACCTAAACCTAACACTAAACCTAACCCTAAACCAAACCCTAACTCTAACCCTAAACCTAACCCTAACCCTAATCCTAACCCTGTCCCTAACCCTAACACTAGCCCTAACCCAAAACCACACCATAACCACAAACCAAACTCATACCCTAACTTTAAACCTAACCCAAACCCAAACCCTAACCCTAACCCTATACTAAACCCTATACCTAAACCGTAACCCTAACCCTAACCCTAACCCTATTCCTAACCCTAAACCTAACCCTAACTTTAACCCAAACCCTAACCCTAAACCTAAGCCTAACCCAAATCCTAATCAAACCCTAACCTTAACCCAAACCCTAACCCTAACACTAACCCTAACCGTAATCCTAAACCTAACCCTAACCTTAACCCAAAAAGTAAACCTAACCCTAAACCTAACCCTAAACCAAAACCTAACCCTAACCCAAATCCTAACCCTAACACTAACCCTAATGCTAAGCCTAAACCTAACTCAAACTAAAACCTAACCCTAAACCTAACCCTAACCCAAACCCTAACCCTAACACTAACCTAACCCTAAATCAAACCCTAACCATAACCCTAACCCTAACCCTAACCCAAACCCTAACCCTAACACTAACCCTAACCCTAACACTAACCCAAATCCTAACGCTAACCCAAACCAAAACCCTAACCCTAACTCTAACTCTAATCCTAAACCTAACCCTAATCATAACCCTAACCCTAACCCTAAATCTAAACCTAACCCTAACCCTAACTGAAACCCTAAGCCTCATCCTTAGCCTAACTCAAACCCGAACCCTAACCCTAACCGTAACCCTAACCCAAACCCTAACCAAAATCCTAACCCTAACCCTAACCCTAACCATAACTCTAACCCTAACCCTAACTCAAACACTAACCCTAACCCTAACAAAAACCCTAACCCGAAACCTAAACCTAACCCTTATCCTAACCCTAAACCTAACCCAAAAAATAACACTAACCCTAAACCAAACCCTAACCCTAACCCTAACCCTAACCCTAACCCAAACCCTAACCCTTACCCAAACCCTAAACCTAAACCTAACCCTAACCCGAATCCTAACCCTAACCCTAACCCAAAAACTAACCCTAACCCAAACCCTAACCCTAACCCTATTCCTAACCCTAACCCTAAACCTAACCTTAACCCAAACCCTAATCCAAACCCTAACCCTAAACTTAACCCTAACTCAAACTCTAACCCTAAATCGAACCCTAACCCTAACCCAAACACTAACCAAACCCTAACAATAACCCTAACCCTAACCCTATTCCTAACACTAACCCTAACCCTAACCCTAACCCTAAACCTATTGAAAACCCGAAACCTAAACCCTAACCCTAACCAATACCCTAAACAAAACCTTCACGCTAACCCTAAACCTAACCCAAACCCTAACCCTAACCCTAAACCTAACCAAAAACCTAAACCTAACCCTAACCCTAACCCTAACCCAAACCCTAACCCTAACACTACCCCTAACCCTAACACTAACCCAAATCCTAACCCTAACATTAACCCAAACCAAAACCCTAAACTTAACTCTAATCCTAACACTAACCATAATCAAAACCCTAACATTAAACCTAATCCTAACCCTAACCCAAAACCTAACCTAACCCTAATCCTAACCCTAAACCTAACCCTAATCTAACCCTAACCCTAACCCTAACACAAACCCAACCCCTAACCCTAACCCTAACCCTAACCCAAACCCTAACCCTAAACCTAACCCTAACTCAAACCCTAACCCTAACCCTAACCCTAACCCAAACCCTAACCCTAAATCTAACCCTAAACCTAATCCTAATCCAAACACTAACCCAAAAACTAACCCTAACAATAACCCAAACCCTAACCCTAACCCTAACCCTAACACTAACCCAAACCCTAACCCTAACCCTAAACCAAACCAAAACCCTAACCCTAACTCTAATCCCAACCCTAACCCTAACCCTAACCCTAACCCTAACACTAACTCAAACCCTAACCCTAACCCTAACCCAAACCCTAAACCTAAACCTAACCCTAACCCTAACCCTAACCCTAACCCAAACCCTAACACTAACCCAAACCCTAACCCTAACCCTAAACCAAACCAAAACCCTAACCCTAACTCTAATCCTAACCCTAACCCTAACCCTAACCGTAACCCTAAACTTAAATCAAACACTAACCCAAACCCAAACCCAAAACCTATCCCTAACCCTAACCCTAACCCTAACTCAAACTCTAACCCTAACTCTAACCCTAACTCAAAACCTAAACCAAACCCTAATCCAAACCCTAACCCAAACCCTAACAATAACCATAACCCTTACCCTATTTCTAACACTAACCCTAACCCTAACCCTAACCGTATTCCTAACACTAACCCTAAACCCTTACCCTAACCAATACCCTAAACATAACCCTCACGCTAACCCTAACCGTAACCCAAACCCTAACACTAACCCTAACCCTAACCAAAACCCTAACCCTAACCCTAACCTTAACCCAAACCAAAACCCTAACCCTAACTCTAATCCTAACTCTAACCCTAATCAAAACCCTAACATTAACCCTAACCCTAACCCTAACCCCATTCCTAACCTTAACCCTAAACCTAACCTTAACCCAAAACCTAACCGTAAATCTAACCCTAACCCTAACCCTAACCCTAACCCTAACCCTAACCCTAACCCTAAAACTAACCCTAACACAAATCCTAAACCTAACACTAACCCTAACCCAAACCCTAACCCTAACACTAACACTTACCCTAAGAAAACCCAAAACCTAACCCTAAACCTAACCGAAACCAAAAGCCTAACCCTAACTCTAATCCTAACCCTAACCCTAATCCTAACCCTAACCCTAACACTAACCCAAACCCTAAACCTAACCCTAACCCTAACTCAAACCCTAACCCTAACCCAAACCCTAACCCTAACACTAACCATAACCCTAATCCTAAACCTAACACTAACCCTAACCCTAACCCTAACCCTAACCCTAACCCTAACCCTAACCCTAATCCTAACCCTAACCCTAACCCAAAAACTAACCCTAACTCGAACCCTAACCCAAACCCTAATCCTCACCCTAACGCTAACCCAAACCCTAAACCTAAACCTATTCCTAACCCTAACCCTAAACCTAACCTTAAACCAAACCCCAACCCAAAACCTAACCCTAACTCAAACTCTAACCCTAACTCGAACACTAACCCTAATCAAAACACTAACCCAAACCCTAACAATAACCCTAACCCTATTCCTAACCATAACCCTAACCCAAACCCTAACCCAAATCCTAACCCTAACCCTAACCCTAACCCTAACTCAAACACTAGCCCTAACCCTAACCCAAAACCTAACACTAAACCTAACCCTAACCCTTATCCTAATCCTAAACCTAACCCAAAAAATAACACTAACCCTAAACCAAACCCTAACCCTAACCCTACCCTAATCCTAACCCTAACCGTAACCCTAACACAAACCAAACCCCTAACCCTAACCCTAATCCTAATACTAATTCTTACCCCAACCCCAACCATAACCCCTACCCCAACCCCAAACCTAACATTAAACCTAACCCTAAACCAAACCCTAACTCTAACCCTAAACCTAACCCTAACCCTAATCCTAACCGTATCCCTAACCCTAACACTAACCCTAACCCAAAACCACACCGTAACCACAAACCTAACTCAAAACCTAACCTTAAACCTAACCCAAACCCAAACCCTAACCCTAACCTTAACCCTAAACCAAACCCTAAACCTAACCCTAAACCTAACCCTAACACTAACCTAACCCTAACTCAAACCCTAACCATAACCCTTACCCTAACCCTAACCCAAACCCTAACCCTAACACTAACCCTAACCCTAACACTAACCCAAATCCTAACCCTAACCCTAACCCAAACCAAAACCCTAACCCTAACTCTAACTCTAATCCTAAACCTAACGCTAATCCTAACTCTAACCCTAACCCTAATCCTAACCCTAACCCTACCCCTAACACAAACCCAACCCCTAACCCTAACCCTAACCCTAATCCTAATTCTAACCCGAACCCAAACCATAACCCTAACCCTAAACTTAACCCAAAACCTAAACCTAACACTAACCCTAACCCTAAACCAAACCCTAACTCTAACCCTAAACATAACCCTAACCCTAATCCTAAACCTATCCCTAACCCTAACACTAACCCTAAACCAAAACCACACCGTAACCACAAACCTAACTCATACCCTAACCTTAAACCTAACCCAAACACAAACCCTAACCTTAACCCTAAACCAAACACTAAACCTAAACCGTAACCCTAAGCCTAACCCTAACCCTATTCCTAACCCTAACCCTAACCCTAACCTTAACCCAAACCCTAACCCTAAACCTAACCCTAACCCAAAACCTAATCAAACCCTAACACTAACCCAAACCCTAACCCTAACACTAAACCTAACCGTAATCCTAAACCTAACCCTAACCTTAACCCAAAAAGTAAACCTAACCCTAAACCTAACCCTAACCCAAAACCTAACCCTAACCCAAATCGTAATCCTAACCCTAACCCTAATGCGAAGCCTAAACCTAACTCAAACTCAAACCTAACCCTAATCCTAACCCTAACCCAAACCCTAACCATAACCCTAACCCTAACCCTAACCCAAACCCTAACCCTAACACTAACCCTAACCCTAACACTAACCCAAATCCTAACCCTAACCCTAACCCAAACCAAAACCCTAACCCTAACTTAACTCTAATCCTAAACCTAACCCTAATCCTAACTCTAACCCTAACCCTAATCCTAACCCTAACCCTAACCCTAACACAAACCCAACCCCTAACCCTAACCCTAACCCTAATCCTAATTCTAACCCGAACAAAAAACCATAACCCTAACCCTAAACTTAACCCAAAACCTAAACCTAACACTAACCCTAACCCTAACCAAACCCTAACTCTAACCCTAAACCTAACCCTAACCCTAAACCTAACCCTATCCCTAACCCTAACACTAACCCTAACCCAAAACCACACCGTAACCACAAACCTAACTCATACCCTAACCTTAAACCTAACCCAAACACAAACCCTAACCTTAACCCTAAACCAAACCCTAAACCTAAACCGTAACCCTAACCCTAACCCTAACCCTATTCCTAACCCTTACCCTAAACCTAACCTTAACCCAAACCCTAACGCTAAACCTAACCCTAACCCAAACCCTAATCAAACCCTAACCCTAACCCAAACCCTAACCCTAACACTAACCCTAACCGTAATCCTAAACCTAACCCTAACCTTAACCCAAAAAGTAAACCTAACCCTAAACCTAACCCTAACCCAAACCCTAACCCTAACCCCAATCAAAATCCTAACCCTAACCCTAATGCTAAGCCTACACCTAACTCAAACTCAAACCTAACCCTAAACCTAACCCTAACCCAAACCCTAACCCTAACACTAACCTAACCCTAAGTGAAACCCTAACCATAACCCTAACGCTAACCCTAAGCCAAGGCCTAACCCTAACACTAACCCTAACCCTAACACTAACCCATATCCTAACCCTAACCCTAACCCAAACCAAAACCCTAACCCTAACTCTAACTCTAATCCTAAACCTAACCCTAATCCTAACCCTAAACCTAATCCTAACCCTAACCCTAACCCTAACACAAACCCAACCTCTAACACTAACCCTAACCCTAACCCAAACCCTAACCCTAAATCTAAACCAAACCCTAACCCTAACTCAAACCCTAACCCTAACCCTTACCCTAACTCAAACCCTGACCCTAACCCTAACCCTAACCATAACACAAACGCTAACCCAAATCCTAACCCTAAACCTAACCCTAACCATAACCCTAAACCTAACCCTAACTCAAACACTAACCCTAACCCTAACAAAAACCCTAACCCTAAACCTAACCCAAAAAATAACACTAACCCTAAACCAAACCTTAACCCTAACCCTAAACCTAACCCTAACCCAAACCCTAACCCTTACCCAAACCCTAAACCTAAACCTAACCCTAACTCTAATCCCAACCCTAACCCTAACCCTAACCCTAACCCTAACCCTAACTCAAACCCTAACCCTAACCCTAACCCAAACCCTAAACCTAAACCTAACCCTAACCCTAACCCTAACCCTAACCCAAACCCTAACACTAACCCAAACCCTAACCCTAACCCTAAACCAAACCAAAACCCTAACCCTAACTCTAATCCTAACCCTAACCCTAACCCTAACCGTAACCCTAAACTTAAATCAAACACTAACCCAAACCCAAACCCAAAACCTATCCCTAACCCTAACCCTAACCCTAACTCAAGCTCTAACCCTAACTCTAACCCTAACTCAAAACCTAAACCAAACCCTAATCCAAACCCTAACCCAAACCCTAACAATAACCATAACCCTTACCCTATTTCTAACACTAACCCTAACCCTAACCCTAACCGTATTCCTAACACTAACCCTAAACCCTTACCCTAACCAATACCCTAAACATAACCCTCACGCTAACCCTAACCGTAACCCAAACCCTAACACTAACCCTAACCCTAACCAAAACCCTAACCCTAACCCTAACCTTAACCCAAACCAAAACCCTAACCCTAACTCTAATCCTAACTCTAACCCTAATCAAAACCCTAACATTAACCCTAACCCTAACCCTAACCCCATTCCTAACCTTAACCCTAAACCTAACCTTAACCCAAAACCTAACCGTAAATCTAACCCTAACCCTAACCCTAACCCTAACCCTAACCCTAACCCTAACCCTAAAACTAACCCTAACACAAATCCTAAACCTAACACTAACCCTAACCCAAACCCTAACCCTAACACTAACACTTACCCTAAGAAAACCCAAAACCTAACCCTAAACCTAACCGAAACCAAAAGCCTAACCCTAACTCTAATCCTAACCCTAACCCTAATCCTAACCCTAACCCTAACACTAACCCAAACCCTAAACCTAACCCTAACCCTAACTCAAACCCTAACCCTAACCCAAACCCTAACCCTAACACTAACCATAACCCTAATCCTAAACTTAACACTAACCCTAACCCTAACCCTAACCCTAACCCTAACCCTAACCCTAACCCTAACCCTAATCCTAACCCTAACCCTAACCCAAAAACTAACCCTAACTCGAACCCTAACCCAAACCCTAATCCTCACCCTAACGCTAACCCAAACCCTAAACCTAAACCTATTCCTAACCCTAACCCTAAACCTAACCTTAAACCAAACCCCAACCCAAAACCTAACCCTAACTCAAACTCTAACCCTAACTCGAACACTAACCCTAATCAAAACACTAACCCAAACCCTAACAATAACCCTAACCCTATTCCTAACCATAACCCTAACCCAAACCCTAACCCAAATCCTAACCCTAACCCTAACCCTAACCCTAACTCAAACACTAGCCCTAACCCTAACCCAAAACCTAACACTAAACCTAACCCTAACCCTTATCCTAATCCTAAACCTAACCCAAAAAATAACACTAACCCTAAACCAAACCCTAACCCTAACCCTACCCTAATCCTAACCCTAACTGTAACCCTAACACAAACCAAACCCCTAACCCTAACCCTAACCCTAATCCTAATTCTAACCCGAACCCAAACCATAACCCTAACCCTAACCCTAAACCTAACATTAAACCTAACCCTAAACCAAACCCTAACTCTAACCCTAAACCTAACCCTAACCCTAATCCTAACCGTATCCCTAACCCTAACACTAACCCTAACCCAAAACCACACCGTAACCACAAACCTAACTCAAAACCTAACCTTAAACCTAACCCAAACCCAAACCCTAACCCTAACCTTAACCCTAAACCAAACCCCAAACCTAACCCTAAACCTAACCCTAACACAAAACCTAACCCTAACACTAAGCTAACCCTAACTCAAACCCTAACCATAACCCTTACCCTAACCCTAACCCAAACCCTAACCCTAACACTAACCCTAACCCTAACACTAACCCAAATCCTAACCCTAACCCTAACCCAAACCAAAACCCTAACCCTAACTCTAACTCTAATCCTAAACCTAACGCTAATCCTAACTCTAACCCTAACCCTAATCCTAACCCTAACCCTAACCCTAACACAAACCCAACCCCTAACCCTAACCCTAACCCTAATCCTAATTCTAACCCGAACCCAAACCATAACCCTAACCCTAAACTTAACCCAAAACCTAAACCTAACACTAACCCTAACCCTAAACCAAACCCTAACTCTAACCCTAAACATAACCCTAACCCTAATCCTAAACCTATTCCTAACCCTAACACTAACCCTAAACCAAAACCACACCGTAACCACAAACCTAACTCATACCCTAACCTTAAACCTAACCCAAACGCAAACCCTAACCTTAACCCTAAACCAAACACTAAACGTAAACCGTAACCCTAACCCTAACCCTAACCCTATTCCTAACCCTAACCCTAACCCTAACCTTACCCCAAACCCTACCCCTACACCTAACCCTAACCCAAACCCCAATCAAACCCTAACACTAACCCAAACCATAACCCTAACACTAAACCTAACCGTAATCCTAAACCTAACCCTAACCTTAACCCAAAAAGTAAACCTAACCCTAAACCTAACCCTAACCCAAAACCTAACCCTAACCCAAATCGTAATCCTAACCCTAACCCTAATGCGAAGCCTAAACCTAACTCAAACTCAAACCTAACCCTAATCCTAACCCTAACCCAAACCCTAACCATAACCCTAACCCTAACCCTAACCCAAACCCTAACCCTAACACTAACCCTAACCCTAAAACTAACCTAAATCCTAACCCTAACCCTAACCCAAACCAAAACCCTAACCCTAACTTAACTCTAATCCTAAACCTAACCCTAATCCTAACTCTAACCCTAACCCTAATCCTAACCATACCCTAACCCTAACCCTAACCCAACCCCTAACCCTAACCCTAACCCTAATCCTAATTCTAACCCGAACAAAAAACCATAACCCTAACCCTAAACTTAACCCAAAACCTAAACCTAACACTAACCCTAACCCTAACCAAACCCTAACTCTAACCCTAAACCTAACCCTAACCCTAAACCTAACCCTATCCCTAACCCTAACACTAACCCTAACCCAAAACCACACCGTAACCACAAACCTAACTCATACCCTAACCTTAAACCTAACCCAAACACAAACCCTAACCTTGACCCTAAACCAAACCCTAAACCTAAACCGTAACCCTAACCCTAACCCTAACCCTATTCCTAACCCTTACCCTAAACCTAACATTAACCCAAACCCTAACGCTAAACCTAACCCTAACCCAAACCCTAATCAAACCCTAACCCTAACCCAAACCCTAACCCTAACACTAACCCTAACCGTAATCCTAAACCTAACCCTAACCTTAACCCAAAAAGTAAACCTAACCCTAAACCTAACCCTAACCCAAAACCTAACCCTAACCCAAATCGTAATCCTAACCCTAACCCTAATGCTAAGCCTAAACCTAACTCAAACTCAAACCTATCCCTAAACCTAACCCTAACCCAAACCCTAACCCTAACACTAACCTAACCCTAACTCAAACCCTAACCATAAACGTAACCCTATCCCTAACCCAAACCCTAACCCTAACACTAACCCAAATCCTAACCCTAACCCTAACCCAAACCAAAACCCTAACCCTAACTCTAACTCTAATCCTAAACCTAACCCTAATCCTAACCCTAAACCTAATCCTAACCCTAACCCTAACCCTAACACAAACCCAACCTCTAACACTAACCCTAACCCTAACCCAAAGCCTAACCCTAAATCTAAACCAAACCCTAACCCTAACTCAAACCCTAACCCTAACCCTTACCCTAACTCAAACCCTGACCCTAACCCTAACCCTAACCATAACACAAACGCTAACCCAAATCCTAACCCTAAACCTAACCCTAACCATAACCCTAACCCTAACCCTAACTCAAACACTAACCCTAACCCTAACAAAAACCCTAACCCTAAACCTAACCCAAAAAATAACACTAACCCTAAACCAAACCTTAACCCTAACCCTAAACCTAACCCTAACCCAAACCCTAACCCTTACCCAAACCCTAAACCTAAACCTAACCCTAACCCGAATCCTAACCCTAACCCTAACCCAAAAACTAACCCTAACCCAAACCCTAACCCTAACCCTTTTCCTAACCCTAACACAAACCCTAACAATAATCCTAACCCTAACCCTATTCCTAAACCTAACCCTAACCCTAACCCTAATCCTAACCCTAACCCCAAAACTAACCCTAACCCTAACCCTAACCCAAACCCAAACCCTAACACTAATCCTAATCCTAACCCTAACGCTAACCCTAACTCAAACCCTAACCCTAACCCAAACCCTAACCCTAACACTAACCATAACCCTAATCCTAAACCTAACACTAACCCGAACCCTAACCCTAACCCTAACCCAAACCCAAACCCTAAACCTAACCCTATTCCTGACCCTAACCCTAAACCTAACCTTAACCCAAACCCTAACACAAAACCTAACCCTAACTCAAACCCTAACCCTAACCCTAACCCTAACCCTAACCCAAACACTAACCCAAACCCTAACAATAACCCTAACCCTATTCCTAACCCTAACCCTAACCCAAACCATAACCCAAATCCTAACCCTAACCCTAATCCTAACCCTAACTCAAACACTAACCCTAACCCTAACCCTTATCCTAATCCTAAACCTAACCCAAAAAATAACACTAACCCTAAACCAAACCCTAACCCTAACCCTAACCGTAACCCTAACACAAACCCAACCCCTAACCCTAACCCTAACCCTAATCCTAATTCTAACCCGAACCCAAACCATAACCCTAACCCTAACCCTAAACCTAACATTAAACCTAACCCTAAACCAAACCCTAACTCTAACCCTAAACCTAACCCTAACCCTAATCCTAACCCTATCCCTAACCCTAACACTAACCCTAACCCAAAACCAAACCGTAACCACAAACCTTACTCATACCCTAACCTTAAACCTAAACCAAACACAAACCCTAACCTTAACCCTAAACCAAACCCTAAACCTAAACCGTAACCCTAACCCTAACACTAACCCTATTCCTAACCCTAACCCTAACCCTAACCTTAACCCAAACCCTAACCCTAAACCTAACCCTAACCCAAACCCTAATCAAACCCTAACCCTAACCCAAACCCTAACCCTAACACTAACCCTAACCGTAATCCTAAACCTAACCCTAACCTTAACCCAAAAAGTAAACCTAACCCTAAACCTAACCCTAACCCAAAACCTAACACTAACCCAAATCGTAATCCTAACCCTAACCCTAATGCTAAGCCTAAACCTAACTCAAACTCAAACCTAACCCTAAACCTAACCCTAACCGAAACCCTAACCCTAACACTAACCTAACCCTAACTCAAACCCTAACCATAACCCTAACCCTAACCCTAACCCAAACCCTAACCCTAACACTAACCCTAACCCTAACACTAACCCAAATCCTAACCCTAACCCTACCCCAAACCAAAACCCTAACCCTAACTCTAACTCTAATCCTAAACCTAACCCTAATCCTAACCCTAACCCTAATCCTAACCCTAACCCTAACCCTAACACAAACCCAACCTCTAACACTAACCCTATCCCTAACCCACACCCTAACCCTAAATCTAAACCTAACCCTAACCCTAACTCAAACCCTAACCCTAACCCTTACCCTAACTCAAACCCTGACCCTAACCCTAACCCTAACCCTAACACAAACCCTAACCCAAATCCTAACCCTAAACCTAACCCTAACCATAACCCTAACCCTAACCCTAACTCAAACACTAACCCTAACCCTAACAAAAACCCTAACATTAAACCTAATCCTAACCCTAACCCAAAACCTAAACCTAACCCTAATCCTAACCCTAACCCTAACCCTAATCCTAACCCTAACACTAACCCTAACACAAACCCAACCCCTAACCCTAACCCTAACCCTAACCCAAACCCTAACCCTAAACCTAACCCTAACTCAAACCCTAAACCTAACCCTAAACCTAAGCCAAACCCTAACCCTAAATCTAACCCTAACCCTAATCCTAACCCTAACCCGAACCCAAAAACTAAACCTAACAATAACCCAAACCCTAACCCTAACCCTAACCGAAACCCTAACCCTTACCCAAACCCTAAACCTAAACCTAACACTAACCCTAACCCTAACCCTAACCCTAACCCTAACCCTAACCCTAACCCTAACCCAAACCCTAACCCTTACCCAAACCCTAAACCTAAACCTAACCCTAACCCTAATTCTAACCCTAACCCTAACCCAAAAACTAACCCTAACTCGAACCCTAAACCAAACCCTAATCCTCACCCTAACCTTAACTCAAACCCTAAACCTAACCCTATTCCTAACCCAAACCCTAAACCTAACCTTAACCCAAACCCTAACCCAAAACCTAACCCTAACCCTAACTCAAACTCTAACCCTAAGTCGAACCCTAACCCTAACCCAAACACTAACCCAAACCCTAACAATAACCCTAACCCTATTCCTAAAACTAACCCTAACCCTAACCCTAACCCTAACCCTAACCCTATTCCTAACCCTAAACCTAAACCCTAAGCCTAACCAATACCATAAACATAACCTTCACGCTAACCCTAACCCTAACCCAAACCCTAACCCTAAACCTAACCAAAAACCTAAACCTAACCCTAAACCAAACCCTAACCCTAACCCTACTCCTAACATTAAACCTAAACCTAAACTTAACCCAAACCCTAACCCAAACCGTAACCCTATCCCTCACCCTAAACATAACCCTAAACCAAACCCTAACCCAAATCCTAACCCTCACCCTAACACTAACCCTAACCCTAACCCTAACTCAAACACTAACCCTAACCCTAACCCAAAACCTAACCCTAAACCTAACCCTAACCCTTATCCTAACCCTAAACCTAACCCAAAAAACAACACTAACCCTAAACCAAACCCTAACCCTAACCCTAACCCTAACCCTTACCCAAACCCTAAACCTAAACCTAACCCTAATCTAATCCTAACCCTAACCCTAACCCAAACCCTAACCCTAACCGTATTCCTAACCCTAACCCTAAACCTAACCTTAACCCAAACCCTAACCCACACCCTAACCCTAAACTTAACCCTAACTCAAACTCTAACCCTAACTCGAACCTTAACCCTAACCCAAACACTAACCCAAACCCTAACAATAACCCTAACACTATTCCTAACACTAACCCTAACCCTAACCCTAACCCTATTCCTAACCCTAACCCTAAACCCTAAGCCTAACCAATACCCTAAACATAACCGTCACGCTAACCCTAACCCTAACCCAAACCGTAAGCCTAACCCTAAACCGAACCCTAACCCTCAACCTAACCCTAACGCTAACCCTAACGCTAGCCCTATTCCTAACACTAACCCTAACCCTAAGCCTAAACCTATTCCTAACCTTAAGCCTAAACCCTAACCATAACCAATACCATAAACATAACATTCACGCTAAGCGTAACCCTAACCCAAACCCTAACACTAACCCTAACCCTAACCAAAACCCTAACCCTAACCCTAACCTTAACCCAAACCAAAACCCTAACCCTAACTCTAATCCTAACTCTAACCCTAATCAAAACCCTAACATTAACCCTAACCCTAACCCTAACCCTATTCCTAACCTTAAACCTAAACCTAACCTTAACTCAAAACCTAACCGTAAATCTAACCCAATCCCTAACCCTAACTGAAACCCTAACCCTAAGACAAACCCTAACCCTAAAACTAACCCTAACCCAAATCCTAAACATAACACTAACCCTAACCCAAACCCTAACCCTAACACTAACACTTACCCTAAGGCTAACCCAAAACCTAAACCTAAACCTAACCGAAACCAAAAGCCTAACCCTAACTCTAATCCTAACCCTAACACTAATCCTAACCCTATCCCTAACACTAACCCAAACCCTAACCGTAACCCTAACCCTAACCCTAACCCTAACCCTAATCGTAACCCTAAACCTTACCCTAACCCACACCCAACCCCTAACTCTAAACCTAACCCTAACCGAAACCCTAACTCAAAACCTAACCCTAACCCTAACCCAAACCCTAAACCTAAACCTAACCCTAACCCTTTTCCTAACCCTAACACAAACTCTAACAATAATCCTAACCCTAACCCTATTCCTAAACCTAACCCTAACCCAAAACCTAACCCTAAACCTAACCCTAACCCTTTTCCTAACCCTAACACAAACCCTAACAATAATCCTAACCCTAACCCTATTCCTAAACCTAACCCTAACCCTAACCTTAACCCAAACCCTAACCCTAACACTAACCCTAACCCTAACACTAACCCAAATCCTAATCCTAACATTAACCCAAAGCAAAACCCTAAACCTACCTCTAAACCTAACCCTAACCCTAATCAAAATCCTAACATTAAACCTAACCCTAACCCTAACCCAAAACCTAAACCTAACCCTAATCCTAACCCTAACCCTAACCCTAAACCTAACCCTAACCCTAACCCTTACACAAACCCAACCCCTAACCCTAACCCTAACCCTAATCCTAATTCTAACCCGAACCCAAAACATAACCCTTACCCTAACACCAACCCCAAACCTAAACCTATCATTAACCCTAACCCTAAACCAAACCCTAACTCTAACCCTAAACCTAACCCTAACCCTAATCCTAACCCTATCCCTAACCCTAACACTAACCCTAACACAAAACCACACCGTAACCACAAACCTAACTCAAAACCTAACCTTAAACCTAACCCAAACCCAAACCCTAACTCTAACCTTAACCCTAAACCAAACCCTAAACCTAACCCTAAACCTAACCCTAACCCAAACCCTAACCCTAACACTAACCTAACCCTAACTCAAATCCTAACCATAACCCTAACCCTAACCCTAACCCAAACTCTAACCCTAACACTAACCCAAATCCTAACTCTAACCCTAACCCAAACCAAAACCCTAACCCTAAATCTAACTCTAATCCTAAACCTAACCCTAATCCTAACTGTAAACCTAACCCTAATCCTAACCCTAACCCTAACCCTAACACAAACCCAACCCCTAACCCTAACCCTAACCCTAATCCTAATTCTAACCCGAGCCCAAACCATAACCCTAACCCTAAAATTAACCCAAAACCTAAACCTAACACTAAACCTAACCCTAAACCAAACCCTAACTCTAACCCTAAACCTAACCCTAACCCTAATCCTAACCCTATCCCTAACCCTAACACTAACCCTAACCCAAAACCACACCGTAACCACAAACCAAACTCATACCCTAACCTTAAACCTAACCCAAACCCAAACCCCAACCTTAACCCTAAACCAAACCCTAAACCTAAACCGTAACCCTAACCCTAACCCTAACCCTATTCCTAACCCTAAACCTAACCCTAACCTTAACCCAAACCCTAACCCTAAACCTAAGCCTAACCCAAATCCTAATCAAACCCTAACCTTAACCCAAACCATAACCCTAACACTAACCCTAACCGTAATCCTAAACCTAACCCTAACCTTAAGCCAAAAAGTAAACCTAACCCTAAACCTAACCCTAACCCAAAACCTACCCCTAACCCAAATCCTAACCCTAACACTAACCCTAATGCTAAGCCTAAACCTAACTCAAACTCAAACCTAACCCTAAACCTAACCGTAACCCAAACCCTAACCCTAACACTAACCTAACCCTAAATCAAACCCTAACCATAACCCTAACCCTAACCCTAACCCAAACCCTAACCCTAACACTAACCCTAACCCTAACACTAACCCAAATCCTAACGCTAACCCAAACCAAAACCCTAACCCTAACTCTAACTCTAATCCTAAACCTAACCCTAATCAGAACCCTAACCCTAACCCTAAATCTAAACCTAACCCTAACCCTAACTCGAACCCTAACCCTAACCCTTACCCTAACTCAAACCCTAACCCTAACCCTAACCCTAACCCTAACCCAAACCCTAACCCAAATCCTAACCCTAACCCTAACCCTAACCATAACCCTAACCCTAACCCTAACTCAAACACTAACCCTAACCCTAACAAAAACCCTAACCCTAAACCTAACCCTAACCCTTATCCTAACCCTAAACCTAACCCAAAAAATAACACTAACCCTAAACCAAACCCTAACCCTAACCCTAACCCTAACCCTAACCCTAACACTAACCCTAACCATAACACTAACCCAAATCCTAACCCTAACATTAACCCAAACCAAAACCCTAAACTTAACTCTAATCCTAACACTAACCATAATCAAAACCCTAACATTAAACCTAATCCTAACCCTAACCCAAAACCTAAACCTAACCCTAATCCTAACCCTAAACCTAACCCTAATCTAACCCTAACCCTAACCCTAACACAAACCCAACCCCTAACCCTAACCCTAACCCTAACCCAAACCCTAACCCTAAACCTAACCCTAACTCAAACCCTAACCCTAACCCTAACCCTAACCCAAACCCTAACCCTAAATCTAACCCTAAACCTAATCCTAATCCAAACACTAACCCAAAAACTAACCCTAACAATAACCCAAACCCTAACCCTAACCCTAACCCTAACACTAACCCTAACCCTAACAATAACCCAAACCCTAACCCTAACCCTAACCCTAACACTAACCCAAACCCTAACCCTAACCCTAAACCAAACCAAAACCCTAACCCTAACTCTAATCCCAACCCTAACCCTAACCCTAACCCTAACCCTAACCCTAAATCAAACCCTAACCCTAATCCTAACCCAAACCCTAAACCTAAACCTAACCCTAACCCTAACCCTAACCCTAACCCAAACCCTAACACTAACCCAAACCCTAACCCTAACCCTAAACCAAACCAAAACCCTAACCCTAACTCTAATCCTAACCCTAACCCTAACCCTAACCGTAACCCTAAACTTAAATCAAACACTAACCCAAACCCAAACCCAAAACCTATCCCTAACCCTAACCCTAACCCTAACTCAAACTCTAACCCTAACTCTAACCCTAACTCAAAACCTAAACCAAACCCTAATCCGAACCCTAACCCAAACCCTAACAATAACCCTAACCCTAACCCTATTCCTAACACTAACCCTAACCCTAACCCTAACCGTATTCCTAACACTAACCCTAAACCCTTACCCTAACCAATACCCTAAACATAACCCTCACGCTAACCCTAACCGTAACCCAAACCCTAACACTAACCCTAACCCTAACCAAAACCCTAACCCTAACCCTAACCTTAACCCAAACCAAAACCCTAACCCTAACTCTAATCCTAACTCTAACCCTAATCAAAACCCTAACATTAACCCTAACCCCAACCCTAACCCTATTCCTAACCCTAAACCTAAACCCTAAGCCTAACCAATACCATAAACATAACCTTCACGCTAACCCTAACCCTAACCCAAACCCTAACCCTAAACCTAACCAAAAACCTAAACCTAACCCTAAACCAAACCCTAACCCTAACCCTACTCCTAACATTAAACCTAAACCTAAACTTAACCCAAACCCTAACCCAAACCGTAACCCTATCCCTCACCCTAAACATAACCCTAAACCAAACCCTAACCCAAATCCTAACCCTCACCCTAACACTAACCCTAACCCTAACCCTAACTCAAACACTAACCCTAACCCTAACCCAAAACCTAACCCTAAACCTAACCCTAACCCTTATCCTAACCCTAAACCTAACCCAAAAAACAACACTAACCCTAAACCAAACCCTAACCCTAACCCTAACCCTAACCCTTACCCAAACCCTAAACCTAAACCTAACCCTAATCTAATCCTAACCCTAACCCTAACCCAAACCCTAACCCTAACCGTATTCCTAACCCTAACCCTAAACCTAACCTTAACCCAAACCCTAACCCACACCCTAACCCTAAACTTAACCCTAACTCAAACTCTAACCCTAACTCGAACCTTAACCCTAACCCAAACACTAACCCAAACCCTAACAATAACCCTAACACTATTCCTAACACTAACCCTAACCCTAACCCTAACCCTATTCCTAACCCTAACCCTAAACCCTAAGCCTAACCAATACCCTAAACATAACGTTCACGCTAACCCTAACCCTAACCCAAACCGTAACCCTAACCCTAAACCGAACCCTAACCCTAAACCTAACCCTAACCCTAACCCTAACGCTAACCCTATTCCTAACACTAACCCTAACCCTAACCCTAAACCTATTCCTAACCCTAACCCTAAACCCTAACCATAACCAATACCATAAACATAACACTCACGCTAACCCTAACCCTAACCCAAACCCTAACACTAACCCTAACCCTAACCAAAACCCTAACCCTAACCCTAACCTTAACCCAAACCAAAACCCTAACCCTAACTCTAATCCTAACTCTAACCCTAATCAAAACCCTAACATTAACCCTAACCCTAACCCTAACCCTATTCCTAACCTTAAACCTAAACCTAACCTTAACTCAAAACCTAACCGTAAATCTAACCCAATCCCTAACCCTAACTGAAACCCTAACCCTAAGACAAACCCTAACCCTAAAACTAACCCTAACCCAAATCCTAAACATAACACTAACCCTAACCCAAACCCTAACCCTAACACTAACACTTACCCTAAGGCAAACCCAAAACCTAAACCTAAACCTAACCGAAACCAAAAGCCTAACCCTAACTCTAATCCTAACCCTAACACTAATCCTAACCCTAACCCTAACACTAACCCAAACCCTAAACCTAACCCTAATCCTAATTCTAACCCTAACCCTAATCGTAACCCTAAACCTTACCCTAACCCACACCCAACCCCTAACTCTAAACCTAACCCTAGCCGTGACCCTAACTCAAACCCTAACCCTAACCCTAACCCAAACCCTAAACCTAAACCTAACCCTAACCCTTTTCCTAACCCTAACACAAACTCTAACAATAATCCTAACCCTAACCCTATTCCTAAACCTAACCCTAACCCAAAACCTAACCCTAAACCTAACCCTAACCCTTTTCCTAACCCTAACACAAACCCTAACAATAATCCTAACCCTAACCCTATTCCTAAACCTAACCCTAACCCTAACCTTAACCCAAACCCTAACCCTAACACTAACCCTAACCCTAACACTAACCCAAATCCTAATCCTAACATTAACCCAAAGCAAAACCCTAAACCTACCTCTAAACCTAACCCTAACCCTAATCAAAATCCTAACATTAAACCTAACCCTAACCCTAACCCAAAACCTAAACCTAACCCTAATCCTAACCCTAACCCTAACCCTAACCCCAACCCTAACCCTAACCCCAACACAAACCCAACCCCTAACCCTAACCCTAACCCTAATCCTAATTCTAACCCGAACCCAAAACATAACCCTAACCCTAACACTAACCCTAAACCTAAACCTATCATTAACCCTAACCCTAAACCAAACCCTAACTCTAACCCTAAACCTAACCCTAACCCTAATCCTAACCCTATCCCTAACCCTAACACTAACCCTAACACAAAACCACACCGTAACCACAAACCTAACTCAAAACCTAACCTTAAACCTAACCCAAACCCAAACCCTAACTCTAACCTTAACCCTAAACCAAACCCTAAACCTAACCCTAAACCTAACCCTAACCCAAACCCTAACCCTAACACTAACCTAACCCTAACTCAAATCCTAACCATAACCCTAACCCTAACCCTAACCCAAACTCTAACCCTAACACTAACCCAAATCCTAACTCTAACCCTAACCCAAACCAAAACCCTAACCCTAAATCTAACTCTAATCCTAAACCTAACCCTAATCCTAACTGTAAACCTAACCCTAATCCTAACCCTAACCCTAACCCTAACACAAACCCAACCCCTAACCCTAACCCTAACCCTAGGCCTAATTCTAACCCGAGCCCAAACCATAACCCTAGCCCTAAAATTAACCCAAAACCTAAACCTAACACTAAACCTAACCCTAAACCAAACCCTAACTCTAACCCTAAACCTAACCCTAACCCTAATCCTAACCCTATCCCTAACCCTAACACTAACCCTAACCCAAAACCACACCGTAACCACAAACCAAACTCATACCCTAACCTTAAACCTAACCCAAACCCAAACCCCAACCTTAACCCTAAACCAAACCCTAAACCTAAACCGTAACCCTAACCCTAACCCTAACCCTATTCCTAACCCTAAACCTAACCCTAACCTTAACCCAAACCCTAACCCTAAACCTAAGCCTAACCCAAATCCTAATCAAACCCTAACCTTAACCCAAACCATAACCCTAACACTAACCCTAACCGTAATCCTAAACCTAACCCTAACCTTAAGCCAAAAAGTAAACCTAACCCTAAACCTAACCCTAACCCAAAACCTACCCCTAACCCAAATCCTAACCCTAACACTAACCCTAATGCTAAGCCTAAACCTAACTCAAACTCAAACCTAACCCTAAACCTAACCGTAACCCAAACCCTAACCCTAACACTAACCTAACCCTAAATCAAACCCTAACCATAACCCTAACCCTAACCCTAACCCAAACCCTAACCCTAACACTAACCCTAACCCTAACACTAACCCAAATCCTAACGCTAACCCAAACCAAAACCCTAACCCTAACTCTAACTCTAATCCTAAACCTAACCCTAATCCTAGCCCTAACCCTAACCCTAAATCTAAACCTAACCCTAACCCTAACTCAAACCCTAACCCTAACCCTTACCCTAACTCAAACCCTAACCCTAACCCTAACCCTAACCCTAACCCAAACCCTAACCCAAATCCTAACCCTAACCCTAACCCTAACCATAACCCTAACCCTAACCCTAACTCAAACACTAACCCTAACCCTAACAAAAACCCTAACCCGAAACTTAACCCTAACCCTTATCCTAACCCTAAACCTAACCCAAAAAATAACACTAACCCTAAACCAAACCCTAACCCTAACCCTAACCCTAACCCTAACCCTAACACTACCCCTAACCCTAACACTAACCCAAATCCTAACCCTAACATTAACCCAAACCAAAACCCTAAACTTAACTCTAATCCTAACACTAACCATAATCAAAACCCTAACATTAAACCTAATCCTAACCCTAACCCAAAACCTAAACCTAACCCTAATCCTAACCCTAAACCTAACCCTAATCTAACCCTAACCCTAACCCTAACACAAACCCAACCCCTAACCCTAACCCTAACCCTAACCCAAACCCTAACCCTAAACCTAACCCTAACTCAAACCCTAACCCTAACCCTAACCCTAACCCTAACCCAAACCCTAACCCTAAATCTAACCCTAAACCTAATCCTAATCCAAACACTAACCCAAAAACTAACCCTAACAATAACCCAAACCCTAACCCTAACCCTAACACTAACCCTAACCCTAACAATAACCCAAACCCTAACCCTAACCCTAACCCTAACACTAACCCAAACCCTAACCCTAACCCTAAACCAAACCAAAACCCTAACCCTAACTCTAATCCCAACCCTAACCCTAACCCTAACCCTAACCCTAACCCTAAATCAAACCCTAACCCTAATCCTAACCCAAACCCTAAACCTAAACCTAACCCTAACCCTAACCCTAACCCTAACCCAAACCCTAACACTAACCCAAACCCTAACCCTAACCCTAAACCAAACCAAAACCCTAACCCTAACTCTAATCCTAACCCTAACCCTAACCCTAACCGTAACCCTAAACTTAAATCAAACACTAACCCAAACCCAAACCCAAAACCTATCCCTAACCCTAACCCTAACCCTAACTCAAACTCTAACCCTAACTCTAACCCTAACTCAAAACCTAAACCAAACCCTAATCCGAACCCTAACCCAAACCCTAACAATAACCCTAACCCTAACCCTATTCCTAACACTAACCCTAACCCTAACCCTAACCGTATTCCTAACACTAACCCTAAACCCTTACCCTAACCAATACCCTAAACATAACCCTCACGCTAACCCTAACCGTAACCCAAACCCTAACACTAACCCTAACCCTAACCAAAACCCTAACCCTAACCCTAACCTTAACCCAAACCAAAACCCTAACCCTAACTCTAATCCTAACTCTAACCCTAATCAAAACCCTAACATTAACCCTAAACCTAACCCTAACCCTATTCCTAACCTTAACCCTAAACCTAACCTTAACCCAAAACCTAACCGTAAATCTAATCCTAACCCTAACCCTAACCCTAACCCTAACCCTAACCCTAACCCTAAAACTAACCCTAACACAAATCCTAAACCTAACACTAACCCTAGCCCAAACCCTAACCCTAACACTAACACTTACCCTAAGAAAACCCAAAACCTAACCCTAAACCTAACCGAAACCAAAAGCCTAACCCTAACTCTAATCCTAACCCTAACCCTAATCCTAACCCTAACCCTAACACTAACCCAAACCCTAAACCTAACCCTAACCCTAACTCAAACCCTAACCCTAACCCAAACCCTAACCCTAACACTAACCATAACCCTAATCCTAAACCTAACACTAACCCTAACCCTAACCCTAACCCTAACCCTAACCCTAACCCTAATCCTAACCCTAACCCTAACCCAAAAACTAACCCTAACTCGAACCCTAACCCAAACCCTAATCCTCACCCTAACGCTAACCCAAACCCTAAACCTAAACCTATTCCTAACCCTAACCCTAAACCTAACCTTAAACCAAACCCCAACCCAAAACCTAACCCTAACTCAGACTCTAACCCTAACTCGAACACTAACCCTAATCAAAACACTAACCCTAACCCTAACACTAACCCTAACCCTATCTCTAACCCTAACCCTAACCCAAACCCTAACCCAAATCCTAACCCTAACCCTAACCCTAACCCTAACTCAAACACTAACCCTAACCCTAACCTAAAACCTAACACTAAACCTAACCCTAACCCTTATCCTAATCCTAAACCTAACCCAAAAAATAACACTAACCCTAAACCAAACCCTAACCCTAACCCTACCCTAATCCTAACCCTAACCGTAACCCTAACACAAACCAAACCCCTAACCCTAACCCTAACCCTAATCCTAATTCTAATCCGAACCCCAACTATAACCCTAACCCCTAAATTAACCTAAAACCTTAACCTAACACTTAACCTAAATCTTAACCATACCCTTACCCTAACCCTTAACCTTACCCTTACCCTAATCCTTACCCTATCCCTAACCCTAACACTAACCCTAACCCAAAACCACACCATAACCACAAACCAAACTCATACCCTAACTTTAAACCTAACCCAAACGCAAACCCTAACCTTAACCCTAAACCAAACCCTAAACCTAAACCGTAACCCTAACCCTAACCCTAACCCTATTCCTAACCCTAAACCTAACCCTAACTTTAACCCAAACCCTAACCCTAAACCTAAGCCTAACCCAAATCCTAATCAAACCCTAACCTTAACCCAAACCCTAACCCTAACACTAACCATAACCGTAATCCTAAACCTAACCCTAACCTTAACCCAAAAAGTAAACCTAACCCTAAACCTAACCCTAACCCAAAACCTAACCCTAAACCAAATCCTAACCCTAACACTAAACCTAATGCTAAGCCTAAACCTAACTCAAACTAAAACCTAACCCTAAACCTAACCCTAACCCAAACCCTAACCCTAACACTAACCTAACCCTAAATCAAACCCTAACCATAACCCTAACCCTAACCCTAACCCAAACCCTAACCCTAACACTAACCCTAACCCTAACACTAACCCAAATCCTAACGCTAACCCAAACCAAAACCCTAACCCTAACTCTAACTCTAATCCTAAACCTAACCCTAATCATAACCCTAACCCTAACCCTAAATCTAAACCTAACCCTAACCCTAACTCAAACCCTAACCCTAACCCTTACCCTAACTCAAACCCTAACCCTAACCCTAACCGTAACCCTACCCCAAACCCTAACCCAAATCCTAACCCTAACCCTAATCCTAACCCTAACCCTAATCCTAACCCTAACCCTAACCCTAACACAAACCCAACCTCTAACACTAACCCTATCCCTAACCCACACCCTAACCCTAAATCTAAACCTAACCCTAACCCTAACTCAAACCCTAACCCTAACCCTTACCCTAACTCAAACCCTGACCCTAACCCTAACCCTAACCCTAACACAAACCCTAACCCAAATCCTAACCCTAAACCTAACCCTAACCATAACCCTAACCCTAACCCTAACTCAAACACTAACCCTAACCCTAACAAAAACCCTAACATTAAACCTAATCCTAACCCTAACCCAAAACCTAAACCTAACCCTAATCCTAACCCTAACCCTAACCCTAATCCTAACCCTAACACTAACCGTAACACAAACCCAACCCCTAACCCTAACCCTAACCCTAACCCAAACCCTAACCCTAAACCTAACCCTAACTCAAACCCTAAACCTAACCCTAAACCTAAGCCAAACCCTAACCCTAAATCTAACCCTAACCCTAATCCTAACCCTAACCCGAACCCAAAAACTAACCCTAACAATAACCCAAACCCTAACCCTAACCCTAACCGAAACCCTAACCCTTACCCAAACCCTAAACCTAAACCTAACACTAACCCTAACCCTAACCCTAACCCTAACCCTAACCCTAACCCTAACCCTAACCCAAACCCTAACCCTTACCCAAACCCTAAACCTAAACCTAACCCTAACCCTAATTCTAACCCTAACCCTAACCCAAAAACTAACCCTAACTCGAACCCTAAACCAAACCCTAATCCTCACCCTAACCTTAACTCAAACCCTAAACCTAACCCTATTCCTAACCCAAACCCTAAACCTAACCTTAACCCAAACCCTAACCCAAAACCTAACCCTAACCCTAACTCAAACTCTAACCCTAAGTCGAACCCTAACCCTAACCCAAACACTAACCCAAACCCTAACAATAACCCTAACCCTATTCCTAAAACTAACCCTAACCCTAACCCTAACCCTAACCCTAACCCTATTCCTAACCCTAAACCTAAACCCTAAGCCTAACCAATACCATAAACATAACCTTCACGCTAACCTTAACCCTAACCCAAACCCTAACCCTAAACCTAACCAAAAACCTAAACCTAACCCTAAACCAAACCCTAACCCTAACCCTACTCCTAACATTAAACCTAAACCTAAACTTAACCCAAACCCTAACCCAAACCGTAACCCTATCCCTCACCCTAAACATAACCCTAAACCAAACCCTAACCCAAATCCTAACCCTCACCCTAACACTAACCCTAACCCTAACCCTAACTCAAACACTAACCCTAACCCTAACCCAAAACCTAACCCTAAACCTAACCCTAACCCTTATCCTAACCCTAAACCTAACCCAAAAAACAACACTAACCCTAAACCAAACCCTAACCCTAACCCTAACCCTAACCCTTACCCAAACCCTAAACCTAAACCTAACCCTAATCTAATCCTAACCCTAACCCTAACCCAAACCCTAACCCTAACCGTATTCCTAACCCTAACCCTAAACCTAACCTTAACCCAAACCCTAACCCACACCCTAACCCTAAACTTAACCCTAACTCAAACTCTAACCCTAACTCGAACCTTAACCCTAACCCAAACACTAACCCAAACCCTAACAATAACCCTAACACTATTCCTAACACTAACCCTAACCCTAACCCTAACCCTATTCCTAACCCTAACCCTAAACCCTAAGCCTAACCAATACCCTAAACATAACGTTCACGCTAACCCTAACCCTAACCCAAACCGTAACCCTAACCCTAAACCGAACCCTAACCCTAAACCTAACCCTAACCCTAACCCTAACGCTAACCCTATTCCTAACACTAACCCTAACCCTAACCCTAAACCTATTCCTAACCCTAACCCTAAACCCTAACCATAACCAATACCATAAACATAACACTCACGCTAACCCTAACCCTAACCCAAACCCTAACACTAACCCTAACCCTAACCAAAACCCTAACCCTAACCCTAACCTTAACCCAAACCAAAACCCTAACCCTAACTCTAATCCTAACTCTAACCCTAATCAAAACCCTAACATTAACCCTAACCCTAACCCTAACCCTATTCCTAACCTTAAACCTAAACCTAACCTTAACTCAAAACCTAACCGTAAATCTAACCCAATCCCTAACCCTAACTGAAACCCTAACCCTAAGACAAACCCTAACCCTAAAACTAACCCTAACCCAAATCCTAAACATAACACTAACCCTAACCCAAACCCTAACCCTAACACTAACACTTACCCTAAGGCTAACCCAAAACCTAAACCTAAACCTAACCGAAACCAAAAGCCTAACCCTAACTCTAATCCTAACCCTAACACTAATCCTAACCCTAACCCTAACACTAACCCAAACCCTAAACCTAACCCTAATCCTAATTCTAACCCTAACCCTAATCGTAACCCTAAACCTTACCCTAACCCACACCCAACCCCTAACTCTAAACCTAACCCTAACCGAAACCCTAACTCAAAACCTAACCCTAACCCTAACCCAAACCCTAAACCTAAACCTAACCCTAACCCTTTTCCTAACCCTAACACAAACTCTAACAATAATCCTAACCCTAACCCTATTCCTAAACCTAACCCTAACCCAAAACCTAACCCTAAACCTAACCCTAACCCTTTTCCTAACCCTAACACAAACCCTAACAATAATCCTAACCCTAACCCTATTCCTAAACCTAACCCTAACCCTAACCTTAACCCAAACCCTAACCCTAACACTAACCCTAACCCTAACACTAACCCAAATCCTAATCCTAACATTAACCCAAAGCAAAACCCTAAACCTACCTCTAAACCTAACCCTAACCCTAATCAAAATCCTAACATTAAACCTAACCCTAACCCTAACCCAAAACCTAAACCTAACCCTAATCCTAACCCTAACCCTAACCCTAAACCTAACCCTAACCCTAACCCTAACACAAACCCAACCCCTAACCCTAACCCTAACCCTAATCCTAATTCTAACCCGAACCCAAAACATAACCCTAACCCTAACACTAACCCTAAACCTAAACCTATCATTAACCCTAACCCTAAACCAAACCCTAACTCTAACCCTAAACCTAACCCTAACCCTAATCCTAACCCTATCCCTAACCCTAACACTAACCCTAACACAAAACCACACCGTAACCACAAACCTAACTCAAAACCTAACCTTAAACCTAACCCAAACCCAAACCCTAACTCTAACCTTAACCCTAAACCAAACCCTAAACCTAACCCTAAACCTAACCCTAACCCAAACCCTAACCCTAACACTAACCTAACCCTAACTCAAATCCTAACCATAACCCTAACCCTAACCCTAACCCAAACTCTAACCCTAACACTAACCCAAATCCTAACTCTAACCCTAACCCAAACCAAAATCCTAACCCTAAATCTAACTCGAATCCTAAACCTCACCCTAATCCTACCTGTAAACCTAACCCTAATCCTAACCCTAACCCTAACCCTAACACAAACCCAACCCCTAACCCTAACCCTAACCCTAATCCTAATTCTAACCCGAGCCCAAACCATAACCCTAACCCTAAAATTAACCCAAAACCTAAACCTAACACTAAACCTAACCCTAAACCAAACCCTAACTCTAACCCTAAACCTAACCCTAACCCTAATCCTAACCCTATCCCTAACCCTAACACTAACCCTAACCCAAAACCACACCGTAACCACAAACCAAACTCATACCCTAACCTTAAACCTAACCCAAACCCAAACCCCAACCTTAACCCTAAACCAAACCCTAAACCTAAACCGTAACCCTAACCCTAACCCTAACCCTATTCCTAACCCTAAACCTAACCCTAACCTTAACCCAAACCCTAACCCTAAACCTAAGCCTAACCCAAATCCTAATCAAACCCTAACCTTAACCCAAACCATAACCCTAACACTAACCCTAACCGTAATCCTAAACCTAACCCTAACCTTAAGCCAAAAAGTAAACCTAACCCTAAACCTAACCCTAACCCAAAACCTAACCCTAACCCAAATCCTAACCCTAACACTAACCCTAATGCTAAGCCTAAACCTAACTCAAACTCAAACCTAACCCTAAACCTAACCGTAACCCAAACCCTAACCCTAACACTAACCTAACCCTAAATCAAACCCTAACCATAACCCTAACCCTAACCCTAACCCAAACCCTAACCCTAACACTAACCCTAACCCTAACACTAACCCAAATCCTAACGCTAACCCAAACCAAAACCCTAACCCTAACTCTAACTCTAATCCTAAACCTAACCCTAATCATAACCCTAACCCCAACCCTAAATCTAAACCTAACCCTAACCCTAACTCAAACCCTAACCCTAACCCTTACCCTAACTCAAACCCTAACCCTAACCCTAACCCTAACCCTAACCCAAACCCTAACCCAAATCCTAACCCTAACCCTAACCCTAACCATAACCCTAACCCTAACCCTAACTCAAACACTAACCCTAACCCTAACAAAAACCCTAACCCGAAACCTAACCCTAACCCTTATCCTAACCCTAAACCTAACCCAAAAAATAACACTAACCCTAAACCAAACCCTAACCCTAACCCTAACCCTAACCCTAACCCTAACACTACCCCTAACCCTAACACTAACCCAAATCCTAACCCTAACATTAACCCAAACCAAAACCCTAAACTTAACTCTAATCCTAACACTAACCATAATCAAAACCCTAACATTAAACCTAATCCTAACCCTAACCCAAAACCTAAACCTAACCCTAATCCTAACCCTAAACCTAACCCTAATCTAACCCTAACCCTAACCCTAACACAAACCCAACCCCTAACCCTAACCCTAACCCTAACCCAAACCCTAACCCTAAACCTAACCCTAACTCAAACCCTAACCCTAACCCTAACCCTAACCCAAACCCTAAGCCTAAATCTAACCCTAAACCTAATCCTAAGCCAAAGGCTAACCCAAAAACTAACCCTAACAATAACCCAAACCCTAACCCTAACCCTAACCCTAACACTAACCCTAACCCTAACAATAACCCAAACCCTAACCCTAACCCTAACCCTAACACTAACCCAAACCCTAACCCTAACCCTAAACCAAACCAAAACCCTAACCCTAACTCTAATCCCAACCCTAACCCTAACCCTAACCCTAACCCTAACCCTAAATCAAACCCTAACCCTAATCCTAACCCAAACCCTAAACCTAAACCTAACCCTAACCCTAACCCTAACCCTAACCCAAACCCTAACACTAACCCAAACCCTAACCCTAACCCTAAACCAAACCAAAACCCTAACCCTAACTCTAATCCTAACCCTAACCCTAACCCTAACCGTAACCCTAAACTTAAATCAAACACTAACCCAAACCCAAACCCAAAACCTATCCCTAACCCTAACCCTAACCCTAACTCAAACTCTAACCCTAACTCTAACCCTAACTCAAAACCTAAACCAAACCCTAATCCGAACCCTAACCCAAACCCTAACAATAACCCTAACCCTAACCCTATTCCTAACACTAACCCTAACCCTAACCCTAACCGTATTCCTAACACTAACCCTAAACCCTTACCCTAACCAATACCCTAAACATAACCCTCACGCTAACCCTAACCGTAACCCAAACCCTAACACTAACCCTAACCCTAACCAAAACCCTAACCCTAACCCTAAACTTAACCCAAACCAAAACCCTAACCCTAACTCTAATCCTAACTCTAACCCTAATCAAAACCCTAACATTAACCCTAACCCTAACCCTAACCCTATTCCTAACCTTAACCCTAAACCTAACCTTAACCCAAAACCTAACCGTAAATCTAATCCTAACCCTAACCCTAACCCTAACCCTAACCCTAACCCTAACCCTAAAACTAACCCTAACACAAATCCTAAACCTAACACTAACCCTAACCCAAACCCTAACCCTAACACTAACACTTACCCTAAGAAAACCCAAAACCTAACCCTAAACCTAACCGAAACCAAAAGCCTAACCCTAACACTAATCCTAACCCTAACCCTAATCCTAACCCTAATCCTAACACTAACCCAAACCCTAAACCTAACCCTAACCCTAACTCTAACCCTAACCCTAACACAAACCCTAACCCTAACCCTAACCATAACCCTAATCCTAAACCTAACACTAACCCTAACCCTAACCCTAACCCTAACCCTAACCCTAACCCTAACCCTAACCCTAATCCTAACCCTAACCCTAACCCAAAAACTAACCCTAACTCGAACCCTAACCCAAACCCTAATCCTCACCCTAACGCTAACCCAAACCCTAAACCTAAACCTATTCCTAACCCTAACCCTAAACCTAACCTTAAACCAAACCCCAACCCAAAACCTAACCCTAACTCAGACTCTAACCCTAACTCGAACACTAACCCTAATCAAAACACTAACCCAAACCCTAACAATAACCCTAACCCTATTCCTAACCCTAACCCTAACCCAAACCCTAACCCAAATCCTAACCCTAACCCTAACCCTAACCCTAACTCAAACACTAACCCTAACCCTAACCCAAAACCTAACACTAAACCTAACCCTAACCCTTATCCTAATCCTAAACCTAACCCAAAAAATAACACTAACCCTAAACCAAACCCTAACCCTAACCCTACCCTAATCCTAACCCTAACCGTAACCCTAACACAAACCAAACCCCTAACCCTAACCCTAACCCTAATCCTAATTCTAACCCGAACCCAAACCATAACCCTAACCCTAAAATTAACCCAAAACCTAAACCTAACACTAAACCTAACCCTAAACCAAACCCTAACTCTAACCCTAAACCTAACCCTAACCCTAATCCTAACCCTATCCCTAACCCTAACACTAACCCTAACCCAAAACCACACCATAACCACAAACCAAACTCATACCCTAACTTTAAACCTAACCCAAACGCAAACCCTAACCTTAACCCTAAACCAAACCCTAAACCTAAACCGTAACCCTAACCCTAACCCTAACCCTATTCCTAACCCTAAACCTAACCCTAACTTTAACCCAAACCCTAACCCTAAACCTAAGCCTAACCCAAATCCTAATCAAACCCTAACCTTAACCCAAACCCTAACCCTAACACTAACCCTAACCGTAATCCTAAACCTAACCCTAACCTTAACCCAAAAAGTAAACCTAACCCTAAACCTAACCCTAACCCAAAACCTAACCCTAACCCAAATCCTAACCCTAACACTAACCCTAATGCTAAGCCTAAACCTAACTCAAACTAAAACCTAACCCTAAACCTAACCCTAACCCAAACCCTAACCCTAACACTAACCTAACCCTAAATCAAACCCTAACCATAACCCTAACCCTAACCCTAACCCAAACCCTAACCCTAACACTAACCCTAACCCTAACACTAACCCAAATCCTAACGCTAACCCAAACCAAAACCCTAACCCTAACTCTAACTCTAATCCTAAACCTAACCCTAATCATAACCCTAACCCTAACCCTAAATCTAAACCTAACCCTAACCCTAACTCAAACCCTAACCCTAACCCTTACCCTAACTCAAACCCTAACCCTAACCCTAACCGTAACCCTAACCCAAACCCTAACCCAAATCCTAACCCTAACCCTAATCCTAAACCTACCCCTACTCCTAACCATCACCCTAACCCTAACAAAAACCCCACCACTAACACTAACACTCACCCTAACCCACACCCTAACCCTAAATCTAAACCTAACCCTAACCCTAACTCAAACCCTAACCCTAACCCTTACCCTAACTCAAACCCTGACCCTAACCCTAACCCTAACCCTAACACAAACCCTAACCCAAATCCTAACCCTAAACCTAACCCTAACCATAACCCTAAACCTAACCCTAACTCAAACACTAACCCTAACCCTAACAAAAACCCTAACATTAAACCTAATCCTAACCCTAACCCAAAACCTAAACCTAACCCTAATCCTAACCCTAACCCTAACCCTAATCCTAACCCTAACACTAACCCTAACACAAACCCAACCCCTAACCCTAACCCTAACCCTAACCCAAACCCTAACCCTAAACCTAACCCTAACTCAAACCCTAAACCTAACCCTAAACCTAAGCCAAACCCTAACCCTAAATCTAACCCTAACCCTAATCCTAACCCTAACCCGAACCCAAAAACTAACCCTAACAATAACCCAAACCCTAACCCTAACCCTAACCGAAACCCTAACCCTTACCCAAACCCTAAACCTAAACCTAACACTAACCCTAACCCTAACCCTAACCCTAACCCTAACCCTAACCCTAACCCTAACCCAAACCCTAACCCTTACCCAAACCCTAAACCTAAACCTAACCCTAACCCTAATTCTAACCCTAACCCTAACCCAAAAACTAACCCTAACTCGAACCCTAAACCAAACCCTAATCCTCACCCTAACCTTAACTCAAACCCTAAACCTAACCCTATTCCTAACCCAAACCCTAAACCTAACCTTAACCCAAACCCTAACCCAAAACCTAACCCTAACCCTAACTCAAACTCTAACCCTAAGTCGAACCCTAACCCTAACCCAAACACTAACCCAAACCCTAACAATAACCCTAACCCTATTCCTAAAACTAACCCTAACCCTAACCCTAACCCTAACCCTAACCCTATTCCTAACCCTAAACCTAAACCCTAAGCCTAACCAATACCATAAACTTAACCTTCACGCTAACCCTAACCCTAACCCAAACCCTAACCCTAAACCTAACCAAAAACCTAAACCTAACCCTAAACCAAACCCTAACCCTAACCCTACTCCTAACATTAAACCTAAACCTAAACTTAACCCAAACCCTAACCCAAACCGTAACCCTATCCCTCACCCTAAACATAACCCTAAACCAAACCCTAACCCAAATCCTAACCCTCACCCTAACACTAACCCTAACCCTAACCCTAACTCAAACACTAACCCTAACCCTAACCCAAAACCTAACCCTAAACCTAACCCTAACCCTTATCCTAACCCTAAACCTAACCCAAAAAACAACACTAACCCTAAACCAAACCCTAACCCTAACCCTAACCCTAACCCTTACCCAAACCCTAAACCTAAACCTAACCCTAATCTAATCCTAACCCTAACCCTAACCCAAACCCTAACCCTAACCGTATTCCTAACCCTAACCCTAAACCTAACCTTAACCCAAACCCTAACCCACACCCTAACCCTAAACTTAACCCTAACTCAAACTCTAACCCTAACTCGAACCTTAACCCTAACCCAAACACTAACCCAAACCCTAACAATAACCCTAACACTATTCCTAACACTAACCCTAAACCTAACCCTAACCCTATTCCTAACCCTAACCCTAAACCCTAAGCCTAACCAATACCCTAAACATAACGTTCACGCTAACCCTAACCCTAACCCAAACCGTAACCCTAACCCTAAACCGAACCCTAACCCTAAACCTAACCCTAACCCTAACCCTAACGCTAACCCTATTCCTAACACTAACCCTAACCCTAACCCTAAACCTATTCCTAACCCTAACCCTAAACCCTAACCATAACCAATACCATAAACATAACACTCACGCTAACCCTAACCCTAACCCAAACCCTAACACTAACCCTAACCCTAACCAAAACCCTAACCCTAACCCTAACCTTAACCCAAACCAAAACCCTAACCCTAACTCTAATCCTAACTCTAACCCTAATCAAAACCCTAACATTAACCCTAACCCTAACCCTAACCCTATTCCTAACCTTAAACCTAAACCTAACCTTAACTCAAAACCTAACCGTAAATCTAACCCAATCCCTAACCCTAACTGAAACCCTAACCCTAAGACAAACCCTAACCCTAAAACTAACCCTAACCCAAATCCTAAACATAACACTAACCCTAACCCAAACCCTAACCCTAACACTAACACTTACCCTAAGGCTAACCCAAAACCTAAACCTAAACCTAACCGAAACCAAAAGCCTAACCCTAACTCTAATCCTAACCCTAACACTAATCCTAACCCTAACCCTAACACTAACCCAAACCCTAAACCTAACCCTAATCCTAATTCTAACCCTAACCCTAATCGTAACCCTAAACCTTACCCTAACCCACACCCAACCCCTAACTCTAAACCTAACCCTAACCGAAACCCTAACTCAAAACCTAACCCTAACCCTAACCCAAACCCTAAACCTAAACCTAACCCTAACCCTTTTCCTAACCCTAACACAAACTCTAACAATAATCCTAACCCTAACCCTATTCCTAAACCTAACCCTAACCCAAAACCTAACCCTAAACCTAACCCTAACCCTTTTCCTAACCCTAACACAAACCCTAACAATAATCCTAACCCTAACCCTATTCCTAAACCTAACCCTAACCCTAACCTTAACCCAAACCCTAACCCTAACACTAACCCTAACCCTAACACTAACCCAAATCCTAATCCTAACATTAACCCAAAGCAAAACCCTAAACCTACCTCTAAACCTAACCCTAACCCTAATCAAAATCCTAACATTAAACCTAACCCTAACCCTAACCCAAAACCTAAACCTAACCCTAATCCTAACCCTACCCCTACCCCTAAACCTCCCCCTAGCCCTAACCCTAACACAAATCCAACCCCTAACCCTAACCCTAACCCTAATCCTAATTCTAACCCGAACCCAAAACATAACCCTAACCCTAACACTAACCCTAAACCTAAACCTATCATTAACCCTAACCCTAAACCAAACCCTAACTCTAACCCTAAACCTAACCCTAACCCTAATCCTAACCCTATCCCTAACCCTAACACTAACCCTAACACAAAACCACACCGTAACCACAAACCTAACTCAAAACCTAACCTTAAACCTAACCCAAACCCAAACCCTAACTCTAACCTTAACCCTAAACCAAACCCTAAACCTAACCCTAAACCTAACCCTAACCCAAACCCTAACCCTAACACTAACCTAACCCTAACTCAAATCCTAACCATAACCCTAACCCTAACCCTAACCCAAACTCTAACCCTTACACTAACCCAAATCCTAACTCTAACCCTACCCCATACCATAACCCTACCCCTAAGTCTAACTCTAATCCTAAACCTAACCCTAGTCCTAGCTGTAAACCTAACCCTAATCCTAACCCTAACCCTAACCCTAACACAAACCCAACCCCTAACCCTAACCCTAACCCTAATCCTAATTCTAACCCGAGCCCAGACCATAACCCTAACCCTAAAATTAACCCAAAACCTAAACCTAACACTAAACCTAACCCTAAACCAAACCCTAACTCTAACCCTAAACCTAACCCTAACCCTAATCCTAACCCTATCCCTAACCCTAACACTAACCCTAACCCAAAACCACACCGTAACCACAAACCAAACTCAAACCCTAACCTTAAACCTAACCCAAACCCAAACCCCAACCTTAACCCTAAACCAAACCCTAAACCTAAACCGTAACCCTAACCCTAACCCTAACCCTATTCCTAACCCTAAACCTAACCCTAACCTTAACCCAAACCCTAACCCTAAACCTAAGCCTAACCCAAATCCTAATCAAACCCTAACCTTAACCCAAACCATAACCCTAACACTAACCCTAACCGTAATCCTAAACCTAACCCTAACCTTAAGCCAAAAAGTAAACCTAACCCTAAACCTAACCCTAACCCAAAACCTAACCCTAACCCAAATCCTAACCCTAACACTAACCCTAATGCTAAGCCTAAACCTAACTCAAACTCAAACCTAACCCTAAACCTAACCGTAACCCAAACCCTAACCCTAACACTAACCTAACCCTAAATCAAACCCTAACCATAACCCTAACCCTAACCCTAACCCAAACCCTAACCCTAACACTAACCCTAACCCTAACAGTAACCCAAATCCTAACGCTAACCCAAACCAAAACCCTAACCCTAACTCTAACTCTAATCCTAAACCTAACCCTAATCCTAACCCTAACCCTAACCCTAAATCTAAACCTAACCCTAACCCTAACTCAAACCCTAACCCTAACCCTTACCCTAACTCAAACCCTAACCCTAACCCTAACCCTAACCCTAACCCAAACCCTAACCCAAATCCTAACCCTAACCCTAACCCTAACCATAACCCTAACCCTAACCCTAACTCAAACACTAACCCTAACCCTAACAAAAACCCTAACCCGAAACCTAACCCTAACCCTTATCCTAACCCTAAACCTAACCCAAAAAATAACACTAACCCTAAACCAAACCCTAACCCTAACCCTAACCCTAACCCTAACCCTAACACTACCCCTAACCCTAACACTAACCCAAATCCTAACCCTAACATTAACCCAAACCAAAACCCTAAACTTAACTCTAATCCTAACACTAACCATAATCAAAACCCTAACATTAAACCTAATCCTAACCCTAACCCAAAACCTAAACCTAACCCTAATCCTAACCCTAAACCTAACCCTAATCTAACCCTAACCCTAACCCTAACACAAACCCAACCCCTAACCCTAACCCTAACCCTAACCCAAACCCTAACCCTAAACCTAACCCTAACTCAAACCCTAACCCTAACCCTAACCCTAACCCAAACCCTAACCCTAAATCTAACCCTAAACCTAATCCTAATCCAAACACTAACCCAAAAACTAACCCTAACAATAACCCAAACCCTAACCCTAACCCTAACCCTAACACTAACCCTAACCCAAACAATAACCCAAACCCTAACCCTAACCCTAACCCTAACACTAACCCAAACCCTAACCCTAACCCTAAACCAAACCAAAACCCTAACCCTAACTCTAATCCCAACCCTAACCCTAACCCTAACCCTAACCCTAACCCTAAATCAAACCCTAACCCTAATCCTAACCCAAACCCTAAACCTAAACCTAACCCTAACCCTAACCCTAACCCTAACCCAAACCCTAACACTAACCCAAACCCTAACCCTAACCCTAAACCAAACCAAAACCCTAACCCTAACTCTAATCCTAACCCTAACCCTAACCCTAACCGTAACCCTAAACTTAAATCAAACACTAACCCAAACCCAAACCCAAAACCTATCCCTAACCCTAACCCTAACCCTAACTCAAACTCTAACCCTAACTCTAACCCTAACTCAAAACCTAAACCAAACCCTAATCCGAACCCTAACCCAAACCCTAACAATAACCCTAACCCTAACCCTATTCCTAACACTAACCCTAACCCTAACCCTAACCGTATTCCTAACACTAACCCTAAACCCTTACCCTAACCAATACCCTAAACATAATCCTCACGCTAACCCTAACCGTAACCCAAACCCTAACACTAACCCTAACCCTAACCAAAACCCTAACCCTAACCCTAACCTTAACCCAAACCAAAACCCTAACCCTAACTCTAATCCTAACTCTAACCCTAATCAAAACCCTAACATTAACCCTAACCCTAACCCTAACCCTATTCCTAACCTTAACCCTAAACCTAACCTTAACCCAAAACCTAACCGTAAATCTAATCCTAACCCTAACCCTAACCCTAACCCTAACCCTAACCCTAACCCTAAAACTAACCCTAACACAAATCCTAAACCTAACACTAACCCTAACCCAAACTCTAACCCTAACACTAACACTTACCCTAAGAAAACCCAAAACCTAACCCTAAACCTAACCGAAACCAAAAGCCTAACCCTAACTCTAATCCTAACCCTAACCCTAATCCTAACCCTAACCCTAACACTAACCCAAACCCTAAACCTAACCCTAACCCTAACTCAAACCCTAACCCTAACCCAAACCCTAACCCTAACACTAACCATAACCCTAATCCTAAACCTAACACTAACCCTAACCCTAACCCTAACCCTAACCCTAACCCTAACCCTAACCCTAATCCTAACCTTAACCCTAACCCAAAAACTAACCCTAACTCGAACCCTAACCCAAACCCTAATCCTCACCCTAACGCTAACCCAAACCCTAAACCTAAACCTATTCCTAACCCTAACCCTAAACCTAACCTTAAACCAAACCCCAACCCAAAACCTAACCCTAACTCAGACTCTAACCCTAACTCGAACACTAACCCTAATCAAAACACTAACCCAAACCCTAACAATAACCCTAACCCTATTCCTAACCCTAACCCTAACCCAAACCCTAACCCAAATCCTAACCCTAACCCTAACCCTAACCCTAACTCAAACACTAACCCTAACCCTAACCCAAAACCTAACACTAAACCTAACCCTAACCCTTATCCTAATCCTAAACCTAACCCAAAAAATAACACTAACCCTAAACCAAACCCTAACCCTAACCCTACCCTAATCCTAACCCTAACCGTAACCCTAACACAAACCAAACCCCTAACCCTAACCCTAACCCTAATCCTAATTCTAACCCGAACCCAAACCATAACCCTAACCCTAAAATTAACCCAAAACCTAAACCTAACACTAAACCTAACCCTAAACCAAACCCTAACTCTAACCCTAAACCTAACCCTAACCCTAATCCTAACCCTATCCCTAACCCTAACACTAACCCTAACCCAAAACCACACCATAACCACAAACCAAACTCATACCCTAACTTTAAACCTAACCCAAACGCAAACCCTAACCTTAACCCTAAACCAAACCCTAAACCTAAACCGTAACCCTAACCCTAACCCTAACCCTATTCCTAACCCTAAACCTAACCCTAACTTTAACCCAAACCCTAACCCTAAACCTAAGCCTAACCCAAATCCTAATCAAACCCTTACCTTAACCCAAACCCTAACCCTAACACTAACCCTAACCGTAATCCTAAACCTAACCCTAACCTTAACCCAAAAAGGAAACCTAAGTCTAAACCTAATCCTAACACAAAACCTAACCCTAACCCAAATCCTAACTCTAACACTCACCCTAATGCTAAGCCTAAACCTAACTCAAACTAAAACCTAACCCTAAACCTAACCCTAACCCAAACCCTAACCCTAACACTAACCTAACCCTAAATCAAACCCTAACCATAACCCTAACCCTAACCCTAACCCAAACCCTAACCCTAACACTAACCCTAACCCTAACACTAACCCAAATCCTAACGCTAACCCAAACCAAAACCCTAACCCTAACTCTAACTCTAATCCTAAACCTAACCCTAATCATAACCCTAACCCTAACCCAAAATCTAAACCTAACCCTAACCCTAACTCAAACCCTAACCCTAACCCTTACCCTAACTCAAACCCTAACCCTAACCCTAACCGTAACCCTAACCCAAACCCTAACCCAAATCCTAACCCTAACCCTAACCCTAACCATAACCCTAACCCTAACCCTAACTCAAACACTAACCCTAACCCTAACAAAAACCCTAACCCGAAACCTAACCCTAACCCTTATCCTAACCCTAAACCTAACCCAAAAAATAACACTAACCCTAAACCAAACCCTAACCCTAACCCTAACCCTAACCCTAACCCAAACCCTAACCCTTACCCAAACCCTAAACCTAAACCTAACCCTAACCCGAATCCTAACCCTAACCCTAACCCAAAAACTAACCCTAACCCAAACCCTAACCCTAACCCTATTCCTAACCCTAACCCTAAACCTAACCTTAACCCAAACCCTAATCCAAACCCTAACCCTAAACTTAACCCTAACTCAAACTCTAACCCTAAATCGAACCCTAACCCTAACCCAAACACTAACCAAACCCTAACAATAACCCTAACCCTAACCCTATTCCTAACACTAACCCTAACCCTAACCCTAACCCTAAACCTATTGAAAACCCGAAACCTAAACCCTAACCCTAACCAATACCCTAAACAAAACCTTCACGCTAACCCTAAACCTAACCCAAACCCTAACCCTAACCCTAAACCTAACCAAAAACCTAAACCTAACCCTAACCCTAACCCTAACCCAAACCCTAACCCTAACACTACCCCTAACCCTAACACTAACCCAAATCCTAACCCTAACATTAACCCAAACCAAAACCCTAAACTTAACTCTAATCCTAACACTAACCATAATCAAAACCCTAACATTAAACCTAATCCTAACCCTAACCCAAAACCTAAACCTAACCCTAATCCTAACCCTAAACCTAACCCTAATCTAACCCTAACCCTAACCCTAACACAAACCCAACCCCTAACCCTAACCCTAACCCTAACCCAAACCCTAACCCTAAACCTAACCCTAACTCAAACCCTAACCCTAACCCTAACCCTAACCCAAACCCTAACCCTAAATCTAACCCTAAACCTAATCCTAATCCAAACACTAACCCAAAAACTAACCCTAACAATAACCCAAACCCTAACCCTAACCCTAACCCTAACACTAACCCAAACCCTAACCCTAACCCTAAACCAAACCAAAACCCTAACCCTAACTCTAATCCCAACCCTAACCCTAACCCTAACCCTAACCCTAACACTAACTCAAACCCTAACCCTAACCCTAACCCAAACCCTAAACCTAAACCTAACCCTAACCCTAACCCTAACCCTAACCCAAACCCTAACACTAACCCAAACCCTAACCCTAACCCTAAACCAAACCAAAACCCTAACCCTAACTCTAATCCTAACCCTAACCCTAACCCTAACCGTAACCCTAAACTTAAATCAAACACTAACCCAAACCCAAACCCAAAACCTATCCCTAACCCTAACCCTAACCCTAACTCAAACTCTAACCCTAACTCTAACCCTAACTCAAAACCTAAACCAAACCCTAATCCAAACCCTAACCCAAACCCTAACAATAACCATAACCCTTACCCTATTTCTAACACTAACCCTAACCCTAACCCTAACCGTATTCCTAACACTAACCCTAAACCCTTACCCTAACCAATACCCTAAACATAACCCTCACGCTAACCCTAACCGTAACCCAAACCCTAACACTAACCCTAACCCTAACCAAAACCCTAACCCTAACCCTAACCTTAACCCAAACCAAAACCCTAACCCTAACTCTAATCCTAACTCTAACCCTAATCAAAACCCTAACATTAACCCTAACCCTAACCCTAACCCCATTCCTAACCTTAACCCTAAACCTAACCTTAACCCAAAACCTAACCGTAAATCTAACCCTAACCCTAACCCTAACCCTAACCCTAACCCTAACCCTAACCCTAACCCTAACCCTAAAACTAACCCTAACACAAATCCTAAACCTAACACTAACCCTAACCCAAACCCTAACCCTAACACTAACACTTACCCTAAGAAAACCCAAAACCTAACCCTAAACCTAACCGAAACCAAAAGCCTAACCCTAACTCTAATCCTAACCCTAACCCTAATCCTAACCCTAACCCTAACACTAACCCAAACCCTAAACCTAAACCTAACCCTAACTCAAACCCTAACCCTAACCCAAACCCTAACCCTAACACTAACCATAACCCTAATCCTAAACCTAACACTAACCCTAACCCTAACCCTAACCCTAACCCTAACCCTAACCCTAACCCTAACCCTAACCCTAATCCTAACCCTAACCCTAACCCAAAAACTAACCCTAACTCGAACCCTAACCCAAACCCTAATCCTCACCCTAACGCTAACCCAAACCCTAAACCTAAACCTATTCCTAACCCTAACCCTAAACCTAACCTTAAACCAAACCCCAACCCAAAACCTAACCCTAACTCAAACTCTAACCCTAACTCGAACACTAACCCCAATCAAAACACTAACCCAAACCCTAACAATAACCCTAACCCTATTCCTAACCATAACCCTAACCCAAACCCTAACCCAAATCCTAACCCTAACCCTAACCCTAACCCTAACTCAAACACTAGCCCTAACCCTAACCCAAAACCTAACACTAAACCTAACCCTAACCCTTATCCTATTCCTAACCCTAACCCAAAAAATAACTCTACCCCTAAACCTCACCCTTACCCTAACCCTACCCTAATCCTAACCCTTACCGTAACCCTAACACAAACCACACCCCTAACCCTAACCCTAACCCTAAACCTAATTCTAACCCGAACCCAAACCATAACCCTAACCCTAACCCTAAACCTAACATTAAACCTAACCCTAAACCAAACCCTAACTCTAACCCTAAACCTAACCCTAACCCTAATCCTAACCGTATCCCTAACCCTAACACTAACCCTAACCCAAAACCACACCGTAACCACAAACCTAACTCAAAACCTAACCTTAAACCTAACCCAAACCCAAACCCTAACCCTAACCTTAACCCTAAACCAAACCCTAAACCTAACCCTAAACCTAACCCTAACACTAACCTAACCCTAACTCAAACCCTAACCATAACCCTTACCCTAACCCTAACCCAAACCCTAACCCTAACACTAACCCTAACCCTAACACTAACCCAAATCCTAACCCTAACCCTAACCCAAACCAAAACCCTAACCCTAACTCTAACTCTAATCCTAAACCTAACGCTAATCCTAACTCTAACCCTAACCCTAATCCTAACCCTAACCCTACCCCTAACACAAACCCAACCCCTAACCCTAACCCTAACCCTAATCCTAATTCTAACCCGAACCCAAACCATAACCCTAACCCTAAACTTAACCCAAAACCTAAACCTAACACTAACCCTAACCCTAAACCAAACCCTAACTCTAACCCTATACATAACCCTAACCCTAATCCTAAACCTATCCCTAACCCTAACACTAACCCTAAACCAAAACCACACCGTAACCACAAACCTAACTCATACCCTAACCTTAAACCTAACCCAAACACAAACCCTAACCTTAACCCTAAACCAAACACTAAACCTAAACCGTAACCCTAACCCTAACCCTAACCCTATTCCTAACCCTAACCCTAACCCTAACCTTAACCCAAACCCTAACCCTAAACCTAACCCTAACCCAAACCCTAATCAAACCCTAACACTAACCCAAACCCTAACCCTAACACTAAACCTAACCGTAATCCTAAACCTAACCCTAACCTTAACCCAAAAAGTAAACCTAACCCTAAACCTAACCCTAACCCAAAACCTAACCCTAACCCAAATCGTAATCCTAACCCTAACCCTAATGCGAAGCCTAAACCTAACTCAAACTCAAACCTAACCCTAATCCTAACCCTAACCCAAACCCTAACCATAACCCTAACCCTAACCCTAACCCAAACCCTAACCCTAACACTAACCCTAACCCTAACACTAACCCAAATGCTAACCCTAACCCTAACCCAAACCAAAACCCTAACCCTAACTTAACTCTAATCCTAAACCTAACCCTAATCCTAACTCTAACCCTAACCCTAATCCTAACCCTAACCCTAACCCTAACACAAACGCAACCCCTAACCCTAACCCTAACCCTAATCCTAATTCTAACCCGAACAAAAAACCATAACCCTAACCCTAAACTTAACCCAAAACCTAACCCTAACACTAACCCTAACCCTAACCAAACCCTAACTCTAACCCTAAACCTAACCCTAACCCTAAACCTAACCCTATCCCTAACCCTAACACTAACCCTAACCCAAAACCACACCGTAACCACAAACCTAACTCATACCCTAACCTTAAAACTAACCCAAACACAAACCCTAACCTTAACCCTAAACCAAACCCTAAACCTAAACCGTAACCCTAACCCTAACCCTAACCCTATTCCTAACCCTTACCCTAAACCTAACCTTAACCCAAACCCTAACGCTAAACCTAACCCTAACCCAAACCCTAATCAAACCCTAACCCTAACCCAAACCCTAACCCTAACACTAACCCTAACCGTAATCCTAAACCTAACCCTAACCTTAACCCAAAAAGTAAACCTAACCCTAAACCTAACCCTAACCCAAAACCTAACCCTAACCCCAATCGTAATCCTAACCCTAACCCTAATGCTAAGCCTAAACCTAACTCAAACTCAAACCTAACCCTAAACCTAACCCTAACCCAAACCCTAACCCTAACACTAACCTAACCCTAACTGAAACCCTAACCATAACCCTAACCCTAACCCTAACCCAAACCCTAACCCTAACACTAACCCTAACCCTAACACTAACCCAAATCCTAACCCTAACCCTAACCCAAACCAAAACCCTAACCCTAACTCTAACTCTAATCCTAAACCTAACCCTAATCCTAACCCTAAACCTAATCCTAACCCTAACCCTAACCCTAACACAAACCCAACCTCTAACACTAACCCTAACCCTAACCCAAACCCTAACCCTAAATCTAAACCAAACCCTAACCCTAACTCAAACCCTAACCCTAACCCTTACCCTAACTCAAACCCTGACCCTAACCCTAACCCTAACCATAACACAAACGCTAACCCAAATCCTAACCCTAAACCTAACCCTAACCATAACCCTAAACCTAACCCTAACTCAAACACTAACCCTAACCCTAACAAAAACCCTAACCCTAAACCTAACCCAAAAAATAACACTAACCCTAAACCAAACCTTAACCCTAACCCTAAACCTAACCCTAACCCAAACCCTAACCCTTACCCAAACCCTAAACCTAAACCTAACCCAAACTCTAATCCCAACCCTAACCCTATCCCTATCCCTAACCCTAACCCTAACTCAAACCCTAACCCTAACCCTAACCCAAACCCTAAACCTAAACCTAACCCTAACCCTAACCCTAACCCTAACCCAAACCCTAACACTAACCCAAACCCTAACCCTAACCCTAAACCAAACCAAAACCCTAACCCTAACTCTAATCCTAACCCTAACCCTAACCCTAACCGTAACCCTAAACTTAAATCAAACACTAACCCAAACCCAAACCCAAAACCTATCCCTAACCCTAACCCTAACCCTAACTCAAACTCTAACCCTAACTCTAACCCTAACTCAAAACCTAAACCAAACCCTAATCCAAACCCTAACCCAAACCCTAACAATAACCATAACCCTTACCCTATTTCTAACACTAACCCTAACCCTAACCCTAACCGTATTCTTAACACTAACCCTAAACCCTTACCCTAACCAATACCCTAAACATAACCCTCACGCTAACCCTAACCGTAACCCAAACCCTAACACTAACCCTAACCCTAACCAAAACCCTAATCCTAACCCTAACCTTAACCAAAACCAAAACCCTAACCCTAACTCTAATCCTAACTCTAACCCTAATCAAAACCCTAACATTAACCCTAACCCTAACCCTAACCCCATTCCTAACCTTAACCCTAAACCTAACCTTAACCCAAAACCTAACCGTAAATCTAACCCTAACCCTAACCCTAACCCTAACCCTAACCCTAACCCTAACCCTAACCCTAAAACTAACCCTAACACAAATCCTAAACCTAACACTAACCCTAACCCAAACCCTAACCCTAACACTAACACTTACCCTAAGAAAACCCAAAACCTAACCCTAAACCTAACCGAAACCAAAAGCCTAACCCTAACTCTAATCCTAACCCTAACCCTAATCCTAACCCTAACCCTAACACTAACCCAAACCCTAAACCTAACCCTAACCCTAACTCAAACCCTAACCCTAACCCAAACCCTAACCCTAACACTAACCATAACCCTAATCCTAAACTTAACACTAACCCTAACCCTAACCCTAACCCTAACCCTAACCCTAACCCTAACCCTAACCCTAATCCTAACCCTAACCCTAACCCAAAAACTAACCCTAACTCGAACCCTAACCCAAACCCTAATCCTCACCCTAACGCTAACCCAAACCCTAAACCTAAACCTATTCCTAACCCTAACCCTAAACCTAACCTTAAACCAAACCCCAACCCAAAACCTAACCCTAACTCAAACTCTAACCCTAACTCGAACACTAACCCTAATCAAAACACTAACCCAAACCCTAACAATAACCCTAACCCTATTCCTAACCATAACCCTAACCCAAACCCTAACCCAAATCCTAACCCTAACCCTAACCCTAACCCTAACTCAAACACTAGCCCTAACCCTAACCCAAAACCTAACACTAAACCTAACCCTAACCCTTATCCTAATCCTAAACCTAACCCAAAAAATAACACTAACCCTAAACCAAACCCTAACCCTAACCCTACCCTAATCCTAACCCTAACTGTAACCCTAACACAAACCAAACCCCTAACCCTAACCCTAACCCTAATCCTAATTCTAACCCGAACCCAAACCATAACCCTAACCCTAACCCTAAACCTAACATTAAACCTAACCCTAAACCAAACCCTAACTCTAACCCTAAACCTAACCCTAACCCTAATCCTAACCGTATCCCTAACCCTAACACTAACCCTAACCCAAAACCACACCGTAACCACAAACCTAACTCAAAACCTAACCTTAAACCTAACCCAAACCCAAACCCTAACCCTAACCTTAACCCTAAACCAAACCCTAAACCTAACCCTAAACCTAACCCTAACCCAAAACCTAACCCTAACACTAACCTAACCCTAACTCAAACCCTAACCATAACCCTTACCCTAACCCTAACCCAAACCCTAACCCTAACACTAACCCTAACCCTAACACTAACCCAAATCCTAACCCTAACCCTAACCCAAACCAAAACCCTAACCCTAACTCTAACTCTAATCCTAAACCTAACGCTAATCCTAACTCTAACCCTAACCCTAATCCTAACCCTAACCCTAACCCTAACACAAACCCAACCCCTAACCCTAACCCTAACCCTAATCCTAATTCTAACCCGAACCCAAACCATAACCCTAACCCTAAACTTAACCCAAAACCTAAACCTAACACTAACCCTAACCCTAAACCAAACCCTAACTCTAACCCTAAACATAACCCTAACCCTAATCCTAAACCTATCCCTAACCCTAACACTAACCCTAAACCAAAACCACACCGTAACCACAAACCTAACTCATACCCTAACCTTAAACCTAACCCAAACACAAACCCTAACCTTAACCCTAAACCAAACACTAAACCTAAACCGTAACCCTAACCCTAACCCTAACCCTATTCCTAACCCTAACCCTAACCCTAACCTTAACCCAAACCCTAACCCTAAACCTAACCCTAACCCAAACCCTAATCAAACCCTAACACTAACCCAAACCCTAACCCTAACACTAAACCTAACCGTAATCCTAAACCTAACCCTAACCTTAACCCAAAAAGTAAACCTAACCCTAAACCTAACCCTAACCCAAAACCTAACCCTAACCCAAATCGTAATCCTAACCCTAACCCTAATGCGAAGCCTAAACCTAACTCAAACTCAAACCTAACCCTAATCCTAACCCTAACCCAAACCCTACCCATAACCCTAACCCTAACCCTAACCCAAACCCTAACCCTAACCCTAACCCTACCCCTAAAACTAACCCAAATCCTAACCCTAACCCTAACCCAAACCAAAACCCTAACCCTAACTTAACTCTATTCCTAAACCTAACCCTAATCCTAACTCTAACCCTAACCCTAATCCTAACCCTAACCCTAACCCTAACACAAACCCAACCCCTAACCCTAACCCTAACCCTAATCCTAATTCTAACCCGAACAAAAAACCATAACCCTAACCCTAAACTTAACCCAAAACCTAAACCTAACACTAACCCTAACCCTAACCAAACCCTAACTCTAACCCTAAACCTAACCCTAACCCTAAACCTAACCCTATCCCTAACCCTAACACTAACCCTAACCCAAAACCACACCGTAACCACAAACCTAACTCATACCCTAACCTTAAACCTAACCCAAACACAAACCCTAACCTTAACCCTAAACCAAACCCTAAACCTAAACCGTAACCCTAACCCTAACCCTAACCCTATTCCTAACCCTTACCCTAAACCTAACATTAACCCAAACCCTAACGCTAAACCTAACCCTAACCCAAACCCTAATCAAACCCTAACCCTAACCCAAACCCTAACCCTAACACTAACCCTAACCGTAATCCTAAACCTAACCCTAACCTTAACCCAAAAAGTAAACCTAACCCTAAACCTAACCCTAACCCAAAACCTAACCCTAACCCAAATCGTAATCCTAACCCTAACCCTAATGCTAAGCCTAAACCTAACTCAAACTCAAACCTAACCCTAAACCTAACCCTAACCCAAACCCTAACCCTAACACTAACCTAACCCTAACTCAAACCCTAACCATAAACCTAACCCTATCCCTAACCCAAACCCTAACCCTAACACTAACCCAAATCCTAACCCTAACCCTAACCCAAACCAAAACCCTAACCCTAACTCTAACTCTAATCCTAAACCTAACCCTAATCCTAACCCTAAACCTAATCCTAACCCTAACCCTAACCCTAACACAAACCCAACCTCTAACACTAAACCTAACCCTAACCCAAAGCCTAACCCTAAATCTAAACCAAACCCTAACCCTAAATCAAACCCTAACCCTAACCCTTACCCTAACTCAAACCCTGACCCTAACCCTAACCCTAACCATAACACAAACGCTAACCCAAATCCTAACCCTAAACCTAACCCTAACCATAACCCTAACCCTAACCCTAACTCAAACACTAACCCTAACCCTAACAAAAACCCTAACCCTAAACCTAACCCAAAAAATAACACTAACCCTAAACCAAACCTTAACCCTAACCCTAAACCTAACCCTAACCCAAACCCTAACCCTTACCCAAACCCTAAACCTAAACCTAACCCTAACCCGAATCCTAACCCTAACCCTAACCCAAAAACTAACCCTAACCCAAACCCTAACCCTACCCCTTTTCCTAACCCTAACACAAACCCTAACAATAATCCTAACCCTAACCCTATTCCTAAACCTAACCCTAACCCTAACCCTAATCCTAACCCTAACCCTAACCCCAAAACTAACCCTAACCCTAACCCTAACCCAAACCCAAACCCTAACACTAATCCTAATCCTAACCCTAACGCTAACCCTAACTCAAACCCTAACCCTAACCCAAACCCTAACCCTAACACTAACCATAACCCTAATCCTAAACCTAACACTAACCCGAACCCTAACCCTAACCCTAACCCAAACCCAAACCCTAAACCTAACCCTATTCCTAACCCTAACCCTAAACCTAACCTTAACCCAAACCCTAACACAAAACCTAACCCTAACTCAAACCCTAACCCTAACCCTAACCCTAACCCTAACCCAAACACTAACCCAAACCCTAACAATAACCCTAACCCTATTCCTAACCCTAACCCTAACCCAAACCCTAACCCAAATCCTAACCCTAACCCTAATCCTAACCCTAACTCAAACACTAACCCTAACCCTAACCCTTATCCTAATCCTAAACCTAACCCAAAAAATAACACTAACCCTAAACCAAACCCTAACCCTAACCCTAACCCTAACCCTAACACAAACCCAACCCCTAACCCTAACCCTAACCCTAATCCTAATTCTAACCCGAACCCAAACCATAACCCTAACCCTAACCCTAAACCTAACATTAAACCTAACCCTAAACCAAACCCTAACTCTAACCCTAAACCTAACCCTAACCCTAATCCTAACCCTATCCCTAACCCTAACACTAACCCTAACCCAAAACCAAACCGTAACCACAAACCTTACTCATACCCTAACCTTAAACCTAAACCAAACACAAACCCTAACCTTAACCCTAAACCAAACCCTAAACCTAAACCGTAACCCTAACCCTAACCCTAACCCTATTCCTAACCCTAACCCTAACCCTAACCTTAACCCAAACCCTAACCCTAAACCTAACCCTAACCCAAACCCTAATCAAACCCTAACCCTAACCCAAACCCTAACCCTAACACTAACCCTAACCGTAATCCTAAACCTAACCCTAACCTTAACCCAAAAAGTAAACCTAACCCTAAACCTAACCCTAACCCAAAACCTAACACTAACCCAAATCGTAATCCTAACCCTAACCCTAATGCTAAGCCTAAACCTAACTCAAACTCAAACCTAACCCTAAACCTAACCCTAACCCAAACCCTAACCCTAACACTAACCTAACCCTAACTCAAACCCTAACCATAACCCTAACCCTAACCCTAACCCAAACCCTAACCCTAACACTAACCCTAACCCTAACACTAACCCAAATCCTAACCCTAACCCTAACCCAAACCAAAACCCTAACCCTAACTCTAACTCTAATCCTAAACCTAACCCTAATCCTAACCCTAACCCTAATCCTAACCCTAACCCTAACCCTAACACAAACCCAACCTCTAACACTAACCCTATCCCTAACCCACACCCTAACCCTAAATCTAAACCTAACCCTAACCCTAACTCAAACCCTAACCCTAACCCTTACCCTAACTCAAACCCTGACCCTAACCCTAACCCTAACCCTAACACAAACCCTAACCCAAATCCTAACCCTAAACCTAACCCTAACCATAACCCTAACCCTAACCCTAACTCAAACACTAACCCTAACCCTAACAAAAACCCTAACATTAAACCTAATCCTAACCCTAACCCAAAACCTAAACCTAACCCTAATCCTAACCCTAACCCTAACCCTAATCCTAACCCTAACACTAACCCTAACACAAACCCAACCCCTAACCCTAACCCTAACCCTAACCCAAACCCTAACCCTAAACCTAACCCTAACTCAAACCCTAAACCTAACCCTAAACCTAAGCCAAACCCTAACCCTAAATCTAACCCTAACCCTAATCCTAACCCTAACCCGAACCCAAAAACTAACCCTAACAATAACCCAAACCCTAACCCTAACCCTAACCGAAACCCTAACCCTTACCCAAACCCTAAACCTAAACCTAACACTAACCCTAACCCTAACCCTAACCCTAACCCTAACCCTAACCCTAACCCTAACCCAAACCCTAACCCTTACCCAAACCCTAAACCTAAACCTAACCCTAACCCTAATTCTAACCCTAACCCTAACCCAAAAACTAACCCTAACTCGAACCCTAAACCAAACCCTAATCCTCACCCTAACCTTAACTCAAACCCTAAACCTAACCCTATTCCTAACCCAAACCCTAAACCTAACCTTAACCCAAACCCTAACCCAAAACCTAACCCTAACCCTAACTCAAACTCTAACCCTAAGTCGAACCCTAACCCTAACCCAAACACTAACCCAAACCCTAACAATAACCCTAACCCTATTCCTAAAACTAACCCTAACCCTAACCCTAACCCTAACCCTAACCCTATTCCTAACCCTAAACCTAAACCCTAAGCCTAACCAATACCATAAACATAACCTTCACGCTAACCCTAACCCTAACCCAAACCCTAACCCTAAACCTAACCAAAAACCTAAACCTAACCCTAAACCAAACCCTAACCCTAACCCTACTCCTAACATTAAACCTAAACCTAAACTTAACCCAAACCCTAACCCAAACCGTAACCCTATCCCTCACCCTAAACATAACCCTAAACCAAACCCTAACCCAAATCCTAACCCTCACCCTAACACTAACCCTAACCCTAACCCTAACTCAAACACTAACCCTAACCCTAACCCAAAACCTAACCCTAAACCTAACCCTAACCCTTATCCTAACCCTAAACCTAACCCAAAAAACAACACTAACCCTAAACCAAACCCTAACCCTAACCCTAACCCTAACCCTTACCCAAACCCTAAACCTAAACCTAACCCTAATCTAATCCTAACCCTAACCCTAACCCAAACCCTAACCCACACCCTAACCCTAAACTTAACCCTAACTCAAACTCTAACCCTAACTCGAACCTTAACCCTAACCCAAACACTAACCCAAACCCTAACAATAACCCTAACACTATTCCTAACACTAACCCTAACCCTAACCCTAACCCTATTCCTAACCCTAACCCTAAACCCTAAGCCTAACCAATACCCTAAACATAACTTTCACGCTAACCCTAACCCTAACCCAAACCGTAACCCTAACCCTAAACCGAACCCTAACCCTAAACCTAACCCTAACCCTAACCCTAACGCTAACCCTATTCCTAACACTAACCCTAACCCTAACCCTAAACCTATTCCTAACCCTAACCCTAAACCCTAACCATAACCAATACCATAAACATAACACTCACGCTAACCCTAACCCTAACCCAAACCCTAACACTAACCCTAACCCTAACCAAAACCCTAACCCTAACCCTAACCTTAACCCAAACCAAAACCCTAACCCTAACTCTAATCCTAACTCTAACCCTAATCAAAACCCTAACATTAACCCTAACCCTAACCCTAACCCTATTCCTAACCTTAAACCTAAACCTAACCTTAACTCAAAACCTAACCGTAAATCTAACCCAATCCCTAACCCTAAATGAAACCCTAACCCTAAGACAAACCCTGACCCTAAAACTAACCCTAACCCAAATCCTAAACATAACACTAACCCTAACCCAAACCCTAACCCTAACACTAACACTTACCCTAAGGCTAACCCAAAACCTAAACCTAAACCTAACCGAAACCAAAAGCCTAACCCTAACTCTAATCCTAACCCTAACACTAATCCTAACCCTAACCCTAACACTAACCCAAACCCTAAACCTAACCCTAATCCTAATTCTAACCCTAACCCTAATCGTAACCCTAAACCTTACCCTAACCCACACCCAACCCCTAACTCTAAAGCTAACCCTAACCGAAACCCTAACTCAAAACCTAACCCTAAACCTAACCCAAACCCTAAACCTAAACCTAACCCTAACCCTTTTCCTAACCCTAACACAAACTCTAACAATAATCCTAACCCTAACCCTATTCCTAAACCTAACCCTAACCCAAAACCTAACCCTAAACCTAACCCTAACCCTTTTCCTAACCCTAACACAAACCCTAACAATAATCCTAACCCTAACCCTATTCCTAAACCTAACCCTAACCCTAACCCTAACCCTAACCCTAATCCTAACCCTAACCCTAACCCTAACCCTAACCCTAATCCTAACCCTAACCCTTACCCCAAAACTAACCCTAACCCTAAACCAAACCCTAAACCTAACACTAATCCTAATCCTAACCCTAACGCTAACCCTAACTCAAACCTTAACCCTAACCCAAACCCTAACCCTAACACTAACCTAAACACTAAACCTAACCCTAAATCAAACGAAAACCCTAACCCTAACTCTAATCCTAAACCTAACCCTAACCCTAACCCTAACCCTAACTCAAACCCTAACCCTAACCCTAACCCAAACCCTAAACCTAAAACTAACCCTAACCCTAACCCTAGCCCTAACCCTAACCCAAACACTAACACTAACCCAAACCCTAACGCTAACCCTAAACCAAACCAAAACCCTAACCCTAACTCCAATCCTAACCCTAACCCTAACCCTAACCCTAACCCTAACCTTAACCCAAACACTAACCCATACCCAAACCCAAAACCTATCCCTAACCCTAACCCTAACCCTAACTCAAACTCTAAGCCTAACTCTAACCCTAGCTCAAAACCTAAACCAAACCCTAATCCAAACCCTAACCCAAACCATAACAATAACCCTAACCCTAACCCTATTCCTAACACTAACCCTAAACCTAACCCTAACCCTAACCCTAACCCTATTCCTAACCCTAACCCTAAACCCTAAGCCTAACCAATACCCTAAACATAACCTTCACGCTAACCCTAACCCTAACCCAAACCCTAACCCTAAACCTAACCCTAACCACAACCCTAACCCAAACCCTAACCCAAATCCTAACCCTAACCTTAACCCTAACCCTAACCCTAACCCTAAATCAAACAGTAACCCTAACCCTTACCCAAAACCTAACCCTAAACCTAACCCTAACCCTTATCCTAACCCTAAACCTAACCCAAAAAATAACACTAACCCTAAACCAAACCCTAACCCTAACCCTAACCCTAACCCTTACCCAAACCCTAAACCTAAACCTAACCCTAATCTAATCCTAACCCTAACCCTAACCCAAACCCTAACCCTAAACCTATTCCTAACCCTAACCCTAAACCTAACCTTAACCCAAACCCTAACCCACACCCTAACTCTAAACTTAACCCTAACTCAAACTCTAACCCTAACTCGAAACTTAATCCTAACCCAAACACTATCCCAAATCCTAAGAATAACCCTAACACTATTCCTAACACTAACACTAACCCTAACCCTAACCCTAACCCTAACCCTATTCCTAACCCTAACCCTAAACCCTAAGCCTAACCAATACCCTAAACATAACCTTCACGCTAACCCTAACCCTAACCCAAACCCTAACCCTAACCCTAAACCTAACCAAAAACCTAAACCTAACCCTAACCCTAACCCAAACCCTAACCCTAACACTAACCCTAACCCTAACACTAACCCAAATCCTAACCCTAACATTAACCCAAACCCTAAACCTAACTCTAATCCTAACTCCAACCCTAATCAAAATCCTAACATTAAACCTAACCCTAACCCTAACCCAAAATCTAAACCTAACCCTAATCCTAACCCTAACCCTAACCCTAATCCTAACCCTAACCCTAACCCTAACACAAACCCAACCCCTAACCCTAACACTAATCTTAATCCTAATTCTAACCCGAACCAAAACCATAACCCTAACCCTAACCCTAACCCTAAACCTAAACCTAACATTAACCCTAACCCTAAACCAAACCCTAACTTTAACCCTAAACCTAACCCTAACCCTAATTCTAACCCTATCCCTAACCCTAACACTAACCCTAACCCAAAACCACACCGTAACCACAAACCTAACTCAAAACCTAACCTTAAACCTAACCCAAACCCAAACCCTAACCCTAACCTTAACCCTAAACCAAACCCTAAACCTAACCCTAAACCTAACCCTAACCCAAACCCTAACCCTAACACTAACCTAACCCTAACTCAAATCCTAACCATAACCCTAACCCTAACCCTAACCCAAACTCTAACCCTAACACTAACCCTAACCCTAACACTAACCCAAATCCTAACCCTAACCCTAAACCAAACCAAAACCCTAACCCTAACTCTAACTCTAATCCTAAACCTAACCCTAATCCTAACTCTAACCCTAACCCTAATCCTAACCCTAACCCTAAACCTAACACAACCCCAACCCCTAACCCTAACCCTAACCCTAATCCTAATTCTAACCAGAACCCAAACCATAACCCTAACCCTAAACTTAACTCAAAACCTAAACCTAACACTAACCCTAACCGTAAACCAAACACTAACTCTAACCCTAAACCTAACCCTAACCCTAATCCTAACCCTATCCCTAACCCTAACACTAACCCTAACCCAAACCCACACCGTAACCACAAACCTAACTCATACCCTAACCTTAAACCTAACCCAAACCCAAACCCTAACCTTAACCCTAAACCAAACCCTAAACCTAAACCCTAACGCTAACCCTAACCCTAACCCTATTGCTATCCCTAACCCTAACACTAACCTTAACCCAAACCCTAACCCTAAACTAACCCTAACCCAAATCCTAATCAAACCCTAACCCTAACCCAAACTCTAACCCTAACACTAACCCTAACCGTAATCCTAAACCTAACCCTAACCTTAACCCAAAAATTAAACCTAAACCAAAACCTAACCCTAACCCTAAATCAAACACTAACCCTAACCCTAACCCAAAACCTAACCCTAAACCTAACCCTAACCCTTATCCTAACCCTAAACCTAACCAAAAAATAACACTAACCCTAAACCAAACCCTAACCCTAACCCTAACCCTAACCCTAACCCTTACCCAAACCCTAAACCTAAACCTCACCCTAATCTAATCCTAACCCTAACCCTAACCCAAACCCTAACCCTAACCGTATTCCTAACCCTACCCCTAAACCTAACCTTAACCCAAACCTAACCCACATCCTAACCCTAAACTTAACCCTAACTCAAACTCTAACCCTAACTCGAACCTTAACCCTAACCCAAACATTAACCCAAACCCTAACAATAACCCTAACACTATTCCTAACCCTAACCCTAACCCTAACCCTAACCCTAACCCTATTCCTAACCCTAACCCTAAACCCTAAGCCTAACCAATACCCTAAACATAACCTTCACGCTAACCCTAACCCTAACCCAAACCCTAACCCTAACCCTAAACCTAACCAAAAACCTAAACCTAACCCTAACCCTAACCCTAACCCTAACCCAAACCCTAACCCTAACACTAACCCTAACCCTAACACTAACCCAAATCCTAACCCTAACATTAACCCAAACCAAAACCCTAAACCTAACTCTAATCCTAACTCTAACCCTAATCAAAATCCTAACATTAAACCTAACCCTAACCCTAACCCAAAACCTAAACCTAACCCTAATCCTAACCCTAACCCTAAACTTAATCCTAACCCTAACCCTAACCCTAACACAAACCCAACCCCTAACCCTAACACTAACCCTAATCCTAATTCTAACCCGAACCCAAACCATAACCCTAACCCTAACCCTAACCCTAAACCTAAACCTAACATTAACCCTAACCCTAAACCAAACCCTAACTGTAACCCTAACCTAACCCTAACCCTAATACTAACCCTATCCCTAACCCTAACACTAACCCTAACCCAAAACCACACCGTAACCACAAACCTAACTCAAAACCTAACCTTAAACCTAACCCAAACCCAAACCCTAACCCTAACCTTAACCCTAAACCAAACCCTAAACCTAACCCTAACCCAAACCCTAACAATAACCCTAACACTATTCCTAACCCTAACCCTAACCCTAACCATAACCCTAACCCTATTCCTAACCCTAACCCTAAACCCTAAGCATAACCAATACCCTAAACATAACCTTCACGCTAACCCTAACTCTAACCCAAACCCTAACCCTAACCCTAAACCTAACCAAAAACCTAAACCTAACCCTAACCCTAACCCTAACCCAAACCCTAACCCTAACACTAACCCTAACCCTAACCCTAACCCAAACCCTAACCCTAACACTAACCCTAACCCTAACACTAACCCAAATCCTAACCCTAACATTAACCCAAACCAAAACCCTAAACCTAAGTCTAATCCTAACTCTAACCCTAATCAAAATCCTAACATTAAACCTAACCCTAACCCTAACCCAAAACCTAAACCTAACCCTAATCCTAACCCTAACTCTAAACTTAATCCTAACCCTAACCCTAACCCTAACACAAACCCAACCCCTAACCCTAACCCTAACCCTAATCCTAATTCTAACCCGAACCCAAACCATAACCCTAACCCTAACCCTAACCCTAAACCTAAACCTAACATTAACCCTAACCCTAAACCAAACCCTAACTCTAACCCTAACCTAACCCTAACCCTAATACTAACCCTATCCCTAACCCTAACACTAACCCTAACCCAAAACCACACCGTAACCACAAACCTAACTCAAAACCTAACCTTAAACCTAACCCAAACCCAAACCCTAACCCTAACCTTAACCCTAAACCAAACCCTAAACCTAACCCTAACCCAAACCCTAACCCTAACAGTAACCTAACCCTAACTCAAATCCTAACCATAACCCTAACCCTAACCCTAACCCAAACTCTAACCCTAACACTAACCCTAACCCTAACACTAACCCAAATCCTAACCCTAACCCTAACCCAAACCAAAACCCTAACCCTAACTCTAACTCTAATCCTAAACCTAACCCTAATCCTAACTCTAACCCTAACCCTAATCCTAACCCTAACCCTAACCCTAACCCTAATCCTAATTCTAACCCGAACCCAAACCATAACCCTAACCCTAAACTTAACTCAAAACCTAAACCTAACACTAACCCTAACCCTAAACCAAACCCTAACTCTAACCCTAAACCTAACCCTAACCCTAATCCTAACCCTATCCCTAACCCTAACACTAACCCTAACCCAAAACCACACCGTAACCACAAAACTAACTTATACCCTAACCTTAAACCTAACCCAAATCCAAACCCTAACCTTAACACTAAACCAAACCCTAAACCTAAACCGTAACCCTAACCCTAACCCTAACCCTATTGCTAACCCTAACCCTAACCCTAACCTTAACCCAAACCCTAAGCCTAAACCTATCCCTACCCTAAATCCTAATCAAACCCAAACCCTTACCCTAACCCTTTCCCTAACACTAAGCCTAACCGTAATCCTAAACCTAACCCTAACCTTAACCCAAAAAGTAAACCTAACCCTAAACCTAACCCTAACCCAAAACCTAACCCAAACCCAAATCCTAATCCTAACCCTAACCCTAATGCTAAGCCTAAACCTAACTCAAACTCAATCCTAACCCTAAACCTAACAATAACCCAGACCCTAACCCTAACACTAACCTAACCCTAACTCAAACTCTAACCATAACCCTATCCCTAACCCTAACCCAAACCCTAACCCTAACACTAACCCTAACCCTAACACTAACCCAAATCCTAACCCAAACCTAACCCAAACCAAAACCCTAACCCTAACTCTAACTCTAATCCTAAACCTAACCCTAATCCTAACCCTAACCCTAACCCTAACAAAAACCCAACCTCTAACACTAACCCTAACCCTAACCCAAACCCTAACCATAAATCTAAACCTAACCCTAACCCTAACTCAAACCCTAACACTAACCCTTACCCTAACTCAAACCCTAACCCTAACCCTAACCCTAACCGTAACCCAAACCCTAACCCAAATCCTAACCCTAACCCTAACCCTAACCCTAACCCTAACCTAAACACTAACCAAACCCTAACAATAACCCTAACCCTAACCCTATTCCTAACACTAACCCTAACCCTAACCCTAACCCTAAACCTATTCCTAACCCTAACCCTAAACCCTAACCCTAACCAACACCCTAAACAAAACCTTCACGCTAACCCTCACCCTAACCCAAAACCTAACCCTAACCCTAAACCTAACCAAAAACCTAAACCTAACCCTAACCTAACCCTAACCCAAACCCTAACCCTAACACTACCCCTAACCCTAACACTAACCCAAATCCTAACCCTAACATTAACCCAAACCAAAACCCTAAACTTAACTCTAATCCTAACCCTAACCCTAATCAAAACCCTAACATTAAACCTAATCCTAACCCTAACCCAAAACCTAAACCTAACCCTAATCCTAAACCTAAATCTAACCCTAATCCTAACCCTAACCCTAATCCTAACACAAACCCAACCCCTAACCCTAACCCTAACCCTAACCCAAACCCTAACCCTAATCCTAACCCTAACTCAAACCCTAACCCTAACCCTAACCCTAACCCAAACCCTAACCCTAATCCTAACCCTAACCCCAACCCAAAAACTAACCCTAACAATAACCCAAACACTAACCCTAACACAAACCCTAACCCTAACCCTAACCCTAACCCTAACACAAACCCAACCCCTAACCCTAACCCTAACCCTAACCCAAACCCTAACCCTAATCCTAACCCTAACTCAAACCCTAAACCTAACCCTAACCCTAACCCAAACCCTAACCCTAAATCTAACCCTAACCCTAATCCTAACCCTAACTCCAACCCAAAAACTAACCCTAACAATAACCCAAACACTAACCCAAACCCTAACCCTAACCCTAAACCAAACCAAAACCCTAACACTAACTCTAATCCTAATCCTAACCCTAACCCTAACCCTAACCCTAACTCAAACCCTAACCCTAACCCTAACCCAAACCCTAAACCTAAACCTAACCCTAACCCTAACCCTAACCCTAACCCTAACCCAAACCCTAACACTAACCCAAACCCTATCCCTAACCCTAAACCAAACCAAAACGCTAACCCTATCTCTAATTCTAACCTTAAGCCTAACCCTAACCCTAACCCTAACCTTAACCCAAACACTAACCCAAACCCAAAGCCAAAACCTATCCCTAACCCTAACCCTAACCCTAACTCAAACTCTATCCCTAACTCTAACCCTAACTCAAAACCTAAACCAAACCCTAATCCAAACCCTAACCCAAACCCTAACAATAACCCTAACCCTAAAGCTATTCTAAACACTAACCCTACCCCTAACCCAAACCTTAACCGTATTCCTAACCCTAACCCTAAACCATTACCCTAATCAATACCTTAAACATAACCCTCACGCTAACCCTAACCCTAACCCAAACCCTAACACTAACCTTAACCCTAACCAAAACCCTAACCCTAACCCTAACCTTAACCCAAACCAAAACCCTAACCCTAACTCTAATCCTAACTCTAACCCTAATCAAAACCCTAACATTAACCCTAACCCTAACCCTAACCCTATTCCTAACCTTAACCCTAAACCTAACCTTAACCCAAAACCTAACCGTAAATCTAACCCAAACCCTAAACGTAACCCTAAGACAAACCCTAACCCTAAAACTAACCCTAACACAAATCCTAAACCTAACACTAACCCTAACCCAAACCCTAACCCTAACACTAACACTTACCCTAAGGCTAACCCAAAACCTAACCCTAAACCTAACCGAAACCAAAAGCCTAACCCTAACTCTAATCCTAACCCTAACCCTAATCCTAACCCTAACCCTAACACTAACCCAAACCCTAAACCTAACCCTAATCCTAATTCTAACCCTAACCCTAATCGTAACCCTAAACCTAACCCTAACCCACACCCAACACCTAAATCTAACCCTAACCCTAATCGAAACCCTAACTCAAAACCTAACCCTAACCCTAACCCAAACCCTAACCCTAAACCTAACCCTAACCCTTTTCCTAACCCTAACACAAACCCTAACAATAATCCTAACCCTAACCCTATTCCTAAACCTAACCCTAACCCAAAATCTAACCCTGAACCTAACCCTAACCCTTTTCCTAACCCTAACACAAACCCTAACAATAATCCTAACCCTAAACCTATTCCTAAACCTAACCCTAACCCTAAACCTAACCCTAATCCTAACCCTAACCCTAACCCCAAAACTAACCCTAACCCTAACCCAAACCCTAACCCTAACACTAAACCTAATCCTAACCCTGACGCTAACCCTAACTCAAACCCTAACCCTAACCCAAACCCTAACCCTAACACTAACCATAACCCTAATCCTAAACCTAACACTAACCCTAACCCTAACCCTAACCCTAACCCTAACCCAAACCCTACCCCTTACCCAAACCCTAACCCTAAACCTAACCCTAACCCTAATCCTAACACTAACCCTAAGCCAAAAACTAACCCTAACTCGAACCCTAACCCAAACCGTAATCCTCACCCTAACACTAACCCAAACCCTAAACCTAACCCTATTCCTAACCCTAACCCTAAACCTAACCTTAAACCAAACCCTAAGCCAAAACCTAACCCTAATCCTAACTCAAACACTAACCCTAACTCGAACCCTAACCCTAAGCCAAACACTAACCCAAACCCTAACAATAATCCTAACCCTATTCCTAACCCTAACCCTAACCCAAACCCTAACCCAAATCCTAACCCTAACCCTAACCCTAACCCTAACCCTAACTCAAACACTAACCCTAACCCTAACCGAAAACCTAACACTAAACCTAACCTTAACCCTTATCCTAACCCTAAACCTAACCCAAAAAATAACACTAACCCTAAACCAAACCCTAACCCTAACCCTACCCTAATCCTAACCCTAACCCTAACCCTAACACAAACCCAACCCCTAAACCTAACCCTAACCCTAATCCAAATTCTAACCCGAACCCAAACCATAACCCTAACCCTAACCCTAATCCTAACATTAAACCTAACCCTAAACCAAACCCTAACTCTAACCCTAAACCTAACCCTAACCCTAATCCTAACCCTATCCCTAACCGTAACACTAACCCTAACCCAAAACCGCACCGTAACCACAAACCTAACTCAAAACCTAACCTTAAACCTAACCCAAACCCAAACACTAACCCTAACCTTAACCCTAAACCAAACCCTAAACCTAACCCTAAACCTAACCCTAACCCAAACCCTAACCCTAACACTAACCTAACCCTAACTCAAACCCTAACCATAACCCTAACCCTAACCCTCACCCTAACCCTAACACTAACCCTAACCCTAACACTAACCCAAATCCTAACCCTAACCATAAACCTAACCAAAAACCTAAACCTAACTCTAACTCTAATCCTAAACCTAACCCTAATCCTAACTCTAACCCTAACCCTAATCTTAACCCTAACCGTAACCCTAACACAAACCCAACCCCTAACCCTAACCCTAACCCTAATCCTAATTCTAACCCGAACCCAAACCATAACCCTAACCCTAACCCTAAACCTAACATTAAACCTAACCCTAAACCAAACCCTAACTCTAACCCTAAACCTAACCCTAACCCTAATCCTAACCCTATCCCTAACCGTAACACTAACCCTAACCCAAAACCGCACCGTAACCACAAACCTAACTCATACCCTAACCTTAAACCTAACCCAAACCCAAATCCTAACCTTAACCCTAAAACAAATCTTAAAACTAAACCCTAACCCAAACCTAACCCTAACCCTATTCCTAACCCTAACCCTAACCCTAACCTTAACCCAAAACCTAACCCTAAACCTAACCATAACCCAAACCCTAACCCTAAACCTGACCCAAAAAATAACACTAACCCTAAACCAAACCCTAACCCTAACCCTAACCTAATCCTAACCCTAAACCTAACCCTAACACAAACCCAACCCCTAAACCTAACCCAAACCCTAATCCTAATTCTAACCCGAACCCAAACCATAACCCTAACCCTAACCCTAAACCTAACATTAAATCTAACCCTAACCCAAACCCTAACTCTAACCCTAAACCTAACCCTAACTCTAATCCTAACCCTATCCCTAACCCTAACACTAACCCTAACCCAAAACCGCACCGTAACCACAAACCTAACTCAAAACCTAACCTTAAACCTAACCCAAACCCAAACACTAACACTAACCTTAACCCTAAACCAAAACCTAAACCTAACCCTAAACCTAACCTTAAACCAAACCCTAACCCTAACACTAACCTAACCCTAACTCAAACCCTAACCATAACCCTAACCCTAACCCTAACCCAAACCCTAACCCTAACCCTAACACTAACCCTAACCCTAACACTAACCCAAATCCTAACCCTAACCCTAACCCAAACCAAAACCCTAACCCTAACTCTAACTCTAATCCTAAACCTAACCCTAATCCTAACTCTAACCCTAACCCTAATCTTAACCCTAACCCGAACCCTAACACAAACCCAACCCCTAACCCTAACCCTAACCCTAATCCTAATTCTAACCCGAACCCAAACCATAACCCTAACCCTAAACTTAACCCAAAACCTAAACCTAACACTAACCCTAACCCTAAACCAAACCCTAACTCTAACCCTAAACCTAACCCTAAACCTAATACTAACCCTATCCCTAACCCTAACACTAACCCTAACACAAAACCACACCGTAACCACAAACCTAACTCATACCCTAACCTTAAACCTAACCCAAACCCAAACCCTAACCTTAACCCTAAATCAAATCCTAAATCTATACCGTAACCCTAACCCTAACCCTAACCCTATTCCTAACTCTAACCCTAACCCTAACCTTAACCCAAAACCTAACCCTAAACCTAACCCTAACCCAAACCCTAATCAAACCCTAACCCTAACCCAAACCCTAACCCTAACACTAACCCTAACCGTAATCCTAAACCTAACCCTAACCTTAACCCAAAAAGTAAACCTAACCCTAAACCTAACCCTAACCCAAAACCTAACCCTAACCCAAATCCTAATCCTAACCCTAACCGTAATGGTAAGCCTAAACCTAACTCAAACTCAAACCTAACCCTAAACCTAACCCTAACCCAAACCCTAACCCTAACACTAACCTAACCCTAACTCAAACCCTAACCATAACCCTAACCCTAACCCTAACCCAAACCCTAACACTAACACTAACCCTAACCCTAACACTAACCCAAATCCTAACCCTAAACCTAACCCAAACCAAAACCCTAACCCTAACTCTAACTCTAATCCTAAACCTAACCCTAATCCTAACCCTAACCCTAACCCTAATCAAAACCCTAAGATTAAAACCAACCCTAACCCCAACCCCAAACCTAAACCTAACCCTAATCCTAACCCTAACCCTAACCCTAATCCTAAGCCTAACCCTAACCCTAACACAAACCCAACCCCTAACCCTAACCCTAACCCTAACCCAAACCCTAACCCTAAACCTAACCCTAACTCAAACCCTAAGCCTAACCCTAACCCTAACACAAAAACTAACCCTAACAATAACCCAAACCCTAACCCTAACCCTAACTCTAACCCAAACCCTAACCCTAAACCTAACCAAAAACCTAAACCTAACCCTAACCCAAACCCTAACCCTAACCCTATTCCTAACATTAACCCTAAACCTAAACTTAACCCAAACCCTAACCCAAACCCTAACCCTAACCCTAAACCTAACCATAACCCTAACCCAAATCCTAACCCTAACCCTAACCCTAACCCTAACTCAAACACTAACCCTAACCGTAAACCAAAACCTAACCCTAAACCTAACCCTAACCCTTATCCTAACCCTAAACCTAACCCAAAAAATAACACTAACCCTAAACCAAACCCAAACCCTAACCCTACCCTAATCCTAACCCTAACCCTAACCTTAACACAAACCCAACCCCTAACCCTAACCCTAACCCTAACCCTAAACCTAACATTAAACCTAACCCTAAACCAAACCCTAACTCTAACCCTAAACCTAACCCTAACCCTAATCCTAACCCTATCCCTAACCCTAACACTACCCCTAACCCAAAACCACACCGTAACCACAAACCTAACTCAAAACCTAACCTTAAACCTAACCCAAACTGAAACCCTAACCCTAACCTTAACCCTAAACCAAACCCTAAACCTAACCCTAACCCAAACCCTAACCCTAACACTAACCTAACCCTAATTCAAACCCTAACCCTAACCATAACCCTAACCCTAACCCAAACCCTAACCCTAACACTAACCCTAACCCTAACCCTAACACTAACCCAAATCCTAACCCTAACCCTAACCCAAACCAAAACCCTAACCCTAACTCTAACTCTAATCCTAAACCTAACCCTAATCCTAACTCTAACCCTAACCCTAATCCTAACCCTAACCCTTACGGTAACACAAACCCAACCCCTAACCCTATCCCTAACCCTAATCCTAATTCTAACCCGAACACAAACCATAACCCTAACCCTAAACTTAACCCAATCCCTAAACCTAACACTAACCCTAACCCTAAACCAAACCCTAACTCTACCCCTTACCCTTACCCTAACCTTCATACTAACCCTATCCCTAACCCTAACACTAACCCTAAGCCAAAACCACACCGTAACCACAAACCTAACTCATACCCTAACCTTAAACCTAACCCAAACCCAAACCCTAACCTTAACCCTAAACCAAACCCTAAACCTAAACCGTAACCCTAACCCTAACCCTAACCCTATTCCTAACCCTAACCCTAAACCTAACCTTAACCCAAACCCTAACCCTAAACCTAACCCTAACCCAAACCCTAATCAAACCCTAACCCTAACCCAAACCCTAACCCTAACACTAACCCTAACTGTAATCCTAAACCTAAAGCTAACCTTAACCCAAAAAGTAAACCTAACCCTAAACCTAACCCTAACCCAAAACCTAACCCTAACCCAAATCCTAATCCTAACCCTAACCGTAATGCTAAGCCTAAACCTAACTCAAACTCAGACCTAACCCTAAACCTAACCCTAACACAAACCCTAACCCTAACACTAACCTAACCCTAACTCAAACCCTAACCATAACCCTAACCCTAACCCTAACCCAAACCCTAACCCTAACACTAACCCTAACCCTAACACTAACCCAAATCCTAACCCTAAAACTAACCCAAACCAAAACCTAACCCTAACATTAACTCTAATCCTAAACCTAACCCTAATCCTAACCCTAACCCTAACCCTAATCAAAACCCTAACATTAAACCTAACCCTAACCCTAACCCAAAACCTAAACCTAACCCTAATCCTAACCCTAACCCTAACCCTAATCCTAACCCTAACCCTAACCCTAACACAAACCCAACCCCTAACCCTAACCCTAACCCTAACCCAAACCCTAACCCTAAACCTAAACCTAACTCAAACCCTAACCCTAACCCTAACCCTAACCCAAAACCTAACCCTAAATCTAACCCTAACCCTAATCCTAACCCTAACCCTAACCAAAAAACTAACCCTAACAATAACCCAAACCCTAACCCTAACCCTAACCCTAACCCAAACCCTAACCCGAAACCTAACCAAAAACCTAAACCTAACCCTAACCCAAACCCTAACCCTAACCCTATTCCTAACATTAACCCTAAACCTAAACTTAACCCAAACCCTAAGCCAAACCCTAACCCTAACCCTAAACCTAACCATAACCCTAAACCAAACCCTAACCCAAATCCTAACCCTAACCCTAACCCTAACCCTAACCCTAACCCTAACCCAAAACCTAACCCTAAACTTAACCCTAACCATTATCCTAACCCTAAACCTAACCCAAAAAATAACACTAACCCTAAACCAAACCCTAACCCTAACCCTAACCCTAAACCTTACCCAAACCCTAAACCTAAACCTAACCCTAATCTAACCCTAACCCTAACCCTAACCCAAAACCTAACCCTAACCCTATTCCTAAACCTAACCCTAAACCTAACCTTAACCCAAACCCTAATCCACACCCTAACCCTAAACTTAACCCTAACTCAAACTCTAACCCTAACTCGAACCTCAACCCTAACCCAAACACTAACCCAAACCCTAACAATAACCCTAACAGTATTCCTAACACTAACCCTAACCCTAACCCTAACCCTAAACCTAAACCTAACCCTATTCCTAACCCTAACCCTAAACCCTAAGCCTAACCAATACCCTAAACATAACCTTCACGATAACCCTAACCCTAACCCAAACCCTAAACCTAAACCTAACCCTAACCCTAACCCTAACCCTAACCCAAACCCTAACACTAACCCAAACCCTAACCCTAACCCTAACCCTAAACCAAACCAAAACCCTAACCCTAAATCTAATCCTAACCCTAACCCTAACCCTAACCTTAATCCAAACACTAACCAATACCCAAACCCAAAACCTATCCCTAACCCTAACCCTAACCCTAACTCAAACTCTAACCCTAACTCTAACCCTAGCTCAAAACCTAAACCAAACCCTAATCCAAACCCTAACCCAAACCATAACAACAACCCTAACCCTAACCCTATTCCTAACACTAACCCTAACCCTAACCCTAACCCTCACCCTATTCCTAACCCTAACCATAAACCCTTACCCTAACCAATACCCTAAACATAACTCTCACGCTAACCCTAACCCTAACCCAAACCCTAACACTAACCCTAAACCTAACCCTAACCCTAACCCTAACCCTATTCCTAACCTTAACCCTAAACCTAACCGTAAACCAAAAACTAACCGTAAATCTAACCCAAACCCTAACCCTAACTCAAACCCTAACCCTAAGACAAAACCTAACCCTAAAACTAACCCTAACCCAAATCCTAAACCTAACACTAACCCTAACCCAAACCCTAACCCTAACACTAACACTTACCCTAAGACTAACCCTAAACCTAACCGAAACCAAAAGCCTAACCCTAACTCTAATCCTAACCCTAACCCTAATCCTAACCCTAAACCTAACACTAACCCAAACCCTAAACCTAACCCTAATCCTAATTCTAACCCTAACCCTAATCGTAACCCTAAACCTAACCCTAACCCACACCCAACCCCTAACTCTAACCCTAACCCTAACCGAAACCCTAACTCAAAACCTAACCCTAACCCTAACCCAAACCCTAACCCTAAACCTACCCCTAACCCTTTTCCTAACCCTCACACAAACCCTAACAATAATCCTAACCCTAACCCTAACCCCAAAACTAACCCTAACCCTAACCTTAACCCTAACCCTAACACTAATCCTAATCGTAACCCTAACGCTAACCCTAACTCAAACCCTAACCCTAACCCAAACCCTAACCCTTACCCAAACCCTAAACCTAAACGTAACCCTAACCCTAACCCTAACTCAAAAACTAACGCTAACTCGAACCCTAACCCAAACCCTAATCCTCACCCTAACGTTAACTCAAACCCTAAACCTAACCCTATTCCTAACCCTAACCCTAAACCTAACCTTAACCCAAACCCTAACCCAAAACCTAACCCTAACCCTAACTCAAACTCTAACCCTAACTCGAACCCTAACCCTAACCCAAACACTAACCCAAACCCTAACAATAACCCTAACCCTATTCCTAACACTAACCCTAACCCTAACCCTAACCCTTTCCCTATTCCTAACCCTAACCCTAAACCCTAAGCCTAACCAATACCCTAAACATAACCTTCACGCTAACCCTAACCCTAACCCAAACCCTAAACGTAAACCTAACCAAAAACCTAAACCTAACCCTAAACCAAACCCTAACACTAACCCTACTCCTAACATTAACCCTAAACATAAACTTAACCCAAACCCTAACCCAAACCCTAACCCTATCCCTAACCCTAACCACAACCCTAACCCAAACCCTAACCCAAATCCTAACCCTAACCCTAACCCTACCCCTAACCCTAACCCTAACTCAAACACTAACCCTAACCCTAATCCAAAACCTAACCCTAAACCTAACCCTAACGCTTATACTAACCCTAAACCTAACCCAAAAAATAACACTAACCCTAAACCAAACCCTAACCCTAACCCTAACCCAAACCCTAACCCTAACCCTATTCCTAACCCTAACCCTAACCTTAACCCAAACCCTAACCCACACCCTAATCCTAAACTTAACCCTAACTCAAACTCTAACCCTAACTCGAACCTTAACCCTAACCCAAACACTAACCCAAACCCTAACAATAACCCTAACATTATTCCTAACACTAACCGTAACCCTAACCCTAACCTAACCCTAACCCTATTCCTAACCCTACCCTAAACCCTAAGCCTAACTAATACCCTAAACATAACCTTCACGCTAAACCTAACCCTAACCCAAACCCTAACCCTAACCCTAAACCTAACCAAAAACCTAAACCTAACCCTAACCCTAACCCTAACTCAAACCCTAACCCTAACACTAACCCTAACCCTAACACTAACCCAAATCCTAATCCTAACATTAACCCAAAGCAAAACCCTAAACCTAACTCTAATCCTAACCCTAACCCTAATCAAAATCCTAACATTAAACCTAACCCTAACCCTAACCCAAAACCTAAACCTAACCCTAATCCTAACCCTAACCCTAACCCTAATCCTAACCCTAACCCTAACACAAACCCAACCCGTAACCCTAACCCTAACCCTAATCCTAATTCTAACCCGAACCCAAAACATAACCCTAACCCTAACCCTAACCCTAAACCTAAACCTATAATTAACCCTAACCCTAAACCAAACCCTAACTCTAACCCTAAACCTAACCCTAACCCTAATCCTAACCCTATCCCTAACCCTAACACTAACCCTAACACAAAACCACACCGTAACCACAAACCTAACTCAAAACCTAACCTTAAACCTAACCCAAACCCAAACCCTAACTCTAACCTTAACCCTAAACCAAACCCTAAACCTAACCCTAAACCTAAACCTAACCCAAACCCTTACCCTAACACTAACCTAACCCTAACTCAAATCCTAACCATAACCCTAACCCTAACCCTAACCCTAACCCTAACCCTAACATTAATCCTAATCCTAACCCTAAAGCTAACCCTAACTCAAACCCTAACCCTAACCCAAACCCTAACCCTAACACTAACCATAACCCTAATCCTAAACCTAACCCTAACCCTAACCCTAACCCTAACCCTAACCCTAACCCTAATCCTAACCCTAACCCTAACCCAAAAACTAACCATAACTCGAACCCTAACCCAAACCCTAATCCTCACCCTAACGCTAACCCAAACCCTAAACCTAACCCTATTCCTTACCCTAACCCTAAACCTAACCTTAACCCAAACCCCAAACCAAAACCTAACCCTAACTCAAACTCTAACCCTAACTCGAACACTAACCCTAATCAAAACACTAACCCTAACCCTAACCCTAACCCTAACCCTAATCCTAACCCTAACCCTAACCCTAACACAAACCCAACCCCTAACCCTAACCCTAACCCTAACCCAAACCCTAACCCTAAACCTAAACCTAACTCAAACCCTAACCCTAACCCTAACCCTAACCCAAAACCTAACCCTAAATCTAACCCTAACCCTAATCCTAACCCTAACCCTAACCAAAAAACTAACCCTAACAATAACCCAAACCCTAACCCTAACCCTAACCCTAACCCAAACCCTAACCCGAAACCTAACCAAAACCCTAAACCTAACCCTAACCCAAACCCTAACCCTAACCCTATTCCTAACATTAACCCTAAACCTAAACTTAACCCAAACCCTAAGCCAAACCCTAACCCTAACCCTAAACCTAACCATAACCCTAAACCAAACCCTAACCCAAATCCTAACCCTAACCCTAACCCTAACCCTAACCCTAACCCTAACCCAAAACCTAACCCTAAACTTAACCCTAACCATTATCCTAACCCTAAACCTAACCCAAAAAATAACACTAACCCTAAACCAAACCCTAACCCTAACCCTAACCCTAAACCTTACCCAAACCCTAAACCTAAACCTAACCCTAATCTAACCCTAACCCTAACCCTAACCCAAAACCTAACCCTAACCCTATTCCTAAACCTAACCCTAAACCTAACCTTAACCCAAACCCTAATCCACACCCTAACCCTAAACTTAACCCTAACTCAAACTCTAACCCTAACTCGAACCTCAACCCTAACCCAAACACTAACCCAAACCCTAACAATAACCCTAACAGTATTCCTAACACTAACCCTAACCCTAACCCTAACCCTAAACCTAAACCTAACCCTATTCCTAACCCTAACCCTAAACCCTAAGCCTAACCAATACCCTAAACATAACCTTCACGATAACCCTAACACTAACCCAAACCCTAAACCTAAACCTAACCCTAACCCTAACCCTAACCCTAACCCAAACCCTAACACTAACCCAAACCCTAACCCTAACCCTAACCCTAAACCAAACCAAAACCCTAACCCTAAATCTAATCCTAACCCTAACCCTAACCCTAACCTTAACCCAAACACTAACCCATACCCAAACCCAAAACCTATCCCTAACCCTAACCCTAACCCTAACTCAAACTCTAACCCTAACTCTAACCCTAGCTCAAAACCTAAACCAAACCCTAATCCAAACCCTAACCCAAACCATAACAATAACCCTAACCCTAACCCTATTCCTAACACTAACCCTAACCCTAACCCTAACCCTAACCCTATTCCTAACCCTAACCATAAACCCTTACCCTAACCAATACCCTAAACATAACTCTCACGCTAACCCTAACCCTAACCCAAACCCTAACACTAACCCTAAACCTAACCCTAACCCTAACCCTAACCCTATTCCTAACCTTAACCCTAAACCTAACCGTAAACCAAAAACTAACCGTAAATCTAACCCAAACCCTAACCCTAACTCAAACCCTAACCCTAAGACAAAACCTAACCCTAAAACTAACCCTAACCCAAATCCTAAACCTAACACTAACCCTAACCCAAACCCTAACCCTAACACTAACACTTACCCTAAGACTAACCCTAAACCTAACCGAAACCAAAAGCCTAACCCTAACTCTAATCCTAACCCTAACCCTAATCCTAACCCTAAACCTAACACTAACCCAAACCCTAAACCTAACCCTAATCCTAATTCTAACCCTAACCCTAATCGTAACCCTAAACCTAACCCTAACCCACACCCAACCCCTAACTCTAACCCTAACCCTAACCGAAACCCTAACTCAAAACCTAACCCTAACCCTAACCCAAACCCTAACCCTAAACCTACCCCTAACCCTTTTCCTAACCCTCACACAAACCCTAACAATAATCCTAACCCTAACCCTAACCCCAAAACTAACCCTAACCCTAACCTTAACCCTAACCCTAACACTAATCCTAATCGTAACCCTAACGCTAACCCTAACTCAAACCCTAACCCTAACCCAAACCCTAACCCTTACCCAAACCCTAAACCTAAACCTAACCCTAACCCTAACCCTAACTCAAAAACTAACCCTAACTCGAACCCTAACCCAAACCCTAATCCTCACCCTAACGTTAACTCAAACCCTAAACCTAACCCTATTCCTAACCCTAACCCTAAACCTAACCTTAACCCAAACCCTAACCCAAAACCTAACCCTAACCCTAACTCAAACTCTAACCCTAACTCGAACCCTAACCCTAACCCAAACACTAACCCAAACCCTAAAAATAACCCTAACCCTATTCCTAACACTAACCCTAACCCTAACCCTAACCCTTTCCCTATTCCTAACCCTAACCCTAAACCCTAAGCCTAACCAATACCCTAAACATAACCTTCACGCTAACCCTAACCCTAACCCAAACCCTAAACCTAAACCTAACCAAAAACCTAAACCTAACCCTAAACCAAACCCTAACACTAACCCTACTCCTAACATTAACCCTAAACATAAACTTAACCCAAACCCTAACCCAAACCCTAACCATATCCCTAACCCTAACCACAACCCTAACCCAAACCCTAACCCAAATCCTAACCCTAACCCTAACCCTACCCCTAACCCTAACCCTAACTCAAACACTAACCCTAACCCTAATCCAAAACCTAACCCTAAACCTAACCCTAACGCTTATACTAACCCTAAACCTAACCCAAAAAATAACACTAACCCTAAACCAAACCCTAACCCTAACCCTAACCCAAACCCTAACCCTAACCCTATTCCTAACCCTAACCCTAAACCTAACCTTAACCCAAACCCTAACCCACACCCTAATCCTAAACTTAACCCTAACTCAAACTCTAACCCTAACTCGAACCTTAACCCTAACCCAAACACTAACCCAAACCCTAACAATAACCCTAACATTATTCCTAACACTAACCGTAACCCTAACCCTAACCTAACCCTAACCCTATTCCTAACCCTACCCTAAACCCTAAGCCTAACTAATACCCTAAACATAACCTTCACGCTAAACCTAACCCTAACCCAAACCCTAACCCTAACCCTAAACCTAACCAAAAACCTAAACCTAACCCTAACCCTAACCCTAACCCAAACCCTAACCCTAACACTAACCCTAACCCTAACACTAACCCAAATCCTAATCCTAACATTAACCCAAAGCAAAACCCTAAACCTAACTCTAATCCTAACCCTAACCCTAATCAAAATCCTAACATTAAACCTAACCCTAACCCTAACCCAAAACCTAAACCTAACCCTAATCCTAACCCTAACCCTAACCCTAATCCTAACCCTAACCCTAACACAAACCCAACCCGTAACCCTAACCCTAACCCTAATCCTAATTCTAACCCGAACCCAAAACATAACCCTAACCCTAACCCTAACCCTAAACCTAAACCTATAATTAACCCTAACCCTAAACCAAACCCTAACTCTAACCCTAAACCTAACCCTAACCCTAATCCTAACCCTATCCCTAACCCTAACACTAACCCTAACACAAAACCACACCGTAACCACAAACCTAACTCAAAACCTAACCTTAAACCTAATCCAAACCCAAACCCTAACTCTAACCTTAACCCTAAACCAAACCCTAAACCTAACCCTAAACCTAAACCTAACCCAAACCCTAACCCTAACACTAACCTAACCCTAACTCAAATCCTAACCATAACCCTAACCCCAACCCTAACCCTAACCCTAACCCTAACATTAATCCTAATCCTAACCCTAAAGCCAACCCTAACTCAAACCCTAACCCTAACCCAAACCCTAACCCTAACACTAACCATAACCCTAATCCTAAACCTAACCCTAACCCTAACCCTAACCCTAACCCTAACCCTAACCCTAATCCTAACCCTAACCCTAACCCAAAAACTAACCATAACTCGAACCCTAACCCAAACCCTAATCCTCACCCTAACGCTAACCCAAACCCTAAACCTAACCCTATTCCTTACCCTAACCCTAAACCTAACCTTAACCCAAACCCCAAACCAAAACCTAACCCTAACTCAAACTCTAACCCTAACTCGGACACTAACCCTAATCAAAACACTAACCCAAGCCCTAACAATAACCCTAACCCTATTCCTAACGCTAACCCTAACCCAAACCCTAACCCAAATCCTAAGCCTAACCCTAACCCTAACCCTAACTCAAACACAGAACTTAACACTAACCCTAACCCAAAACCTAACACTAAACCTAACCCTAACCCTTATCCTAATCCTAAACCTAACCCAAAAAATAACACTAACCCTAAACCAAATCCTAACCCTAACCTTACCCTAATCCTAACCCTAACCGTAACCCTAACACAAACCAAACCCCTAACCCTAACCCTAACCCTAATCCTAATTCTAACCCGAACCCAAACCATAACCCTAACCCTAACCCTAAACCTAACTCTAACCCTAATCCTAACCTTGTCCCTAACCCTAACACTAACCCTAACCCAAAACCACACCGTAACCACAAACCTAACTCAAAACCTAACCTTAAACCTAACCCAAACCCAAACCCTAACCCTAACCTTAACCCTAAACCAAACCCTAAACCTAACCCTAAACCTAACCCTAACCCAAAACCTAACCCTAACACTAACCTAACTCTAACTCAAACCCTAACCATAACCCTAACCCTAACCCTAACCCAAACCCTAACCCTAACACTAACCCTAACCGTAATCCTAAACCTAACCCTAACCTTAACCCCAAAAGTAAACCTAACCCTAAACCTAACCCTAACCCAAAACCTAACCCTAACCCAAATCGTAATCCTAACCCTAACCCTAATGCGAAGCCTAAACCTAACTCAAACTCAAACCTAACCCTAAACCTAACCCTAACCCAAACCCTAACCATAACCCTAACCCTAACCCTAACCCAAACCCTAACCCTAACACTAACCCTAACCCTAACACTAACCCAAATCCTAACCCTAACCCTAACCCAAACCAAAACCCTAACCCTAACTTAACTCTAATCCTAAACCTAACCCTAATCCTAACTCTAACCCTAACCCTAATCCTAACCCTAACCCTAACCCTAACACAAACCCAACCCCTAACCCTAACCCGAACCCTAATCCTAATTCTAACCCGAACCCAAACCATAACCCTAACCCTAAACTTAACCCAAAACCTAAACCTAACACTAACCCTAACCCTAAACCAATTCCTAACTCTAACCCTAAACCTAACCCTAACCCTAAACCTAACCCTATCCCTAACCCTAACACTAACCCTAACCCAAAACCACACCGTAACCACAAACCTAACTCATACCCTAACCTTAAACCTAACCCAAACACAAACCCTAACCTTAACCCTAAACCAAACCCTAAACCTAAACCGTAACCCTAACCCTAACCCTAACCCTATTCCCAACCCTAACCCTAAACCTAACCTTAACCCAAACCCTAACGCTAAACCTAACCCTAACCCAAATCCTAATCAAACCCTAACCCTAACCCAAACCCTAACCCTAACACTAACCCTAACCGTAATCCTAAACCTAACCCTAACCTAACCCAAAAAGTAAACCTAACCCTAAACGTAACCCTAACCCAAAACCTAACCCTAACCCAAATCGTAATCCTAACCCTAACCCTAATGCTAAGCCTAAACCTAACTCAAACTCAAACCTAACCCTAAACCTAACCCTAACCCAAACCCTAACCCTACCACTAACCCTAACCCTAACACTAACCCAAATCCTAACTCTAACCCTAAACCAAACCAAAACCTTAACCCTAACTCTAACTCTAATCCTCAACCTAACCCTAATCCTAACCCTAAACCTAATCCTAACCCTAACCCTAACCCTAACACAAACCCAACCTCTAACACTAACCCTAACCCTAACCCAAACCCTAACCCTAAATCTAAACCTAACCCTAACCCTAACTCAAACCCTAACCCTAACCCTTATCCTAACTCAAACCCTGACCCTAACCCTAACCCTAACCATAACACAAACGCTAAACCAAATCCTAACCCTAAACCTAACCCTAACCATAACCCTAACCCTAACCCTAACTCAAACACTAACCCTAACCCTAACAAAAACCCTAACCCTAAACCTAACCCTAACCCTTATCCTAACCCTAAACCTAACCAAAAAAATAACACTAACCCTAAACCAAACCTTAACCCTAACCCTAAACCTAACCCTAACCCAACCCCTAACCCTTACCCAAACCCTAAACCTAAACCTAACCCTAACCCGAATCCTAACCCTAACCCTAACCCAAAAACTAACCCTAACCCAAACCGTAACCCGAACCCTTTTCCTAACCCTAACACAAACCCTAACAATAATCCTAACCCTAACCCTATTCCTAAACCTAACCCTAACCCTAACCCTAACCCTAACCCTAATCCTAACCCTAACCCTAACCCCAAAACTAACCCTAACCCTAACCCAAACCCAAACCCTAACACTAATCCTAATCCTAACCCTAACGCTAACCGTAACTCAAACCCTAACCCTAACCCAAACCCTAACCCTAACACTAACCATAAACCTAATCCTAAACCTAACACTAACCCTAACCCTAACCCTAACCCTAACCCTAACCCAAACCCTAACCCTTACCCAAACCCTAAACCTAAACCTAACCTTAACCCTAACCAAAACCCTAACCCTAACCCTAACCTTAACCCAAACCAAAACCCTAACCCTAACTCTAATCCTAACTCTAACCCTAATCAAAACCCTAACATTAACCCTAACCCTAACCCTATCCCTATTCCTAACCTTAACCCTAAACCTAACCTTAACCCAAAACCTAACCGTAAATCTAACCCAAACCCTAAACGTAACTCAAAACCTAACCCTAAGACAAACCCTAACCCTAAAACTAACCCTAACACAAATCCTAAACCTAACACTAACCCTAACCCAAACCCTAACCCTAACACTAACACTTACCCTAAGGCTAACCCAAAACCTAACCCTAAACCTAACCGAAACCAAAAGCCTAACCCTAACTCTAATCCTAACCCTAACCCTAATCCTAACCCTAACCCTAACACTAACCCAAACCCTAAACCTAACCCTAATCCTAATTCTAACCCTAACCCTAATCGTAACCCTAAACCTAACCCTAACCCACACCCAACACCTAAATGTAACCCTAACCCTAATCGAAACCCTAACTCAAAACCTAACCCTAACCCTAACCCAAACCCTAACCCTAAACCTAACCCTAACCCTTTTCCTAACCCTAACACAAACCCTAACAATAATCCTAACCCTAACCCTATTCCTAAACCTAACCCTAACCCAAAATCTAACCCTAAACCTAACCCTAACCCTTTTCCTAACCCTAACACAAACCCTAACAATAATCCTAACCCTAACCCTATTCCTAAACCTAACCCTAACCCTAACCCTAACCCTAATCCTAACCCTAACCCTAACCCCAAAACTAACCCTAACCCTAACCCAAACCCTAACCCTAACACTAAACCTAATCCTAACCCTGACGCTAACCCTAACTCAAACCCTAACCCTAACCCAAACCCTAACCCTAACACTAACCATAACCCTAATCCTAAACCTAACACTTACCCTAACCCTAACCCTAACCCTAACCCTAACCCAAACCCTAACCCTTACCCAAACTCTAAAGCTAAAACTAACCCTAACCCTAATCCTAACACTAACCCTAACCCAAAAACTAACCCTAACTCGAACCCTAACCCAAACCCTAATCCTCACCCTTTCACTAACCCAAACCCTAAACCTAACCCTATTCCTAACCCCAACCCTAAACCTAACCTTAAACCAAACCCTAAGCCAAAACCTAACCCTAATCCTAACTCAAACACTAACCCTAACTCGAACCCTAACCCTAAGCCAAACACTAACCCAAACCCTAACAATAATCCTAACCCTATTCCTAACCCTAACCCTAACCCAAACCCTAACCCAAATCCTAACCCTAACCCTAACCCTAACCCTAACCCTAACTCAAACACTAACCCTAACCCTAACCGAAAACCTAACACTAAACCTAACCTTAACCCTTATCCTAACCCTAAACCTAACCCAAAAAATAACACTAACCCTAAACCAAACCCTAACCCTAACCCTACCCTAATCCTAACCCTAACCCTAACCCTAACACAAACCCAACCCCTAAACCTAACCCTAACCCTAATCCTAATTCTAACCCGAACCCAAACCATAACCCTAACCCTAACCCTAATCCTAACATTAAACCTAACCCTAAACCAAACCCTAACTCTAACCCTAAACCTAACCCTAACCCTAATCCTAACCCTATCCCTAACCGTAACACTAACCCTAACCCAAAACCGCACCGTAACCACAAACCTAACTCAAAACCTAACCTTAAACCTAACCCAAACCCAAACACTAACCCTAACCTTAACCCTAAACCAAACCCTAAACCTAACCCTAAACCTAACCCTAACCCAAACCCTAACCCTAACACTAACCTAACCCTAACTCAAAACCTAACCATAACCCTAACCCTAACCCTAACCCTAACCCTAACACTAACCCTAACCCTAACACTAACCCAAATCCTAACCCTAACCATAACCCAAACCAAAACCCTAACCCTAACTCTAACTCTAATCCTAAACCTAACCCTAATCCTAACTCTAACCCTAACCCTAATCTTAACCCTAACCGTAACCCTAACACAAACCCAACCCCTAACCCTAACCCTAACCCTAATCCTAATTCTAACCCGAACCCAAACCATAACCCTAACCCTAACCCTAAACCTAACATTAAACCTAACCCTAAACCAAACCCTAACTCTAACCCTAAACCTAACCCTAACCCTAATCCTAACCCTATCCCTAACCGTAACACTAACCCTAACCCAAAACCGCACCGTAACCACAAACCTAACTCATACCCTAACCTTAAACCTAACCCAAACCCAAATCCTAACCTTAACCCTAAAACAAATCTTAAAACTAAACCCTAACCCAAACCTAACCCTAACCCTATTCCTAACCCTAACACTAACCCTAACCTTAACCCAAAACCTAACCCTAAACCTAACCCTAACCCAAACCCTAACCCTAAACCTAACCCAAAAAATAACACTAACCCTAAACCAAACCCTAACCCTAACCCTAACCTAATCCTAACCCTAAACCTAACCCTAACACAAACCCAACCCCTAAACCTAACCCAAACCCTAATCCTAATTCTAACCCGAACCCAAACCATAACCCTAACCCTAACCCTAAACCTAACATTAAATCTAACCCTAACCCAAACCCTAACTCTAACCCTAAACCTAACCCTAACTCTAATCCTAACCCTATCCCTAACCCTAACACTAACCCTAACCCAAAACCGCACCGTAACCACAAACCTAACTCAAAACCTAACCTTAAACCTAACCCAAACCCAAACACTAACACTAACCTTAACCCTAAACCAAACCCTAAACCTAACCCTAAACCTAACCCTAACCCAAACCCTAACCCTAACACTAACCTAACCCTAACTCAAACCCTAACCATAACCCTAACCCTAACCCTAACCCTAACCCAAACCCTAACCCTAACCCTAACACTAACCCTAACCCTAACACTAACCCAAATCCTAACCCTAACCCTAACCCAAACCAAAACCCTAACCCTAACTCTAACTCTAATCCTAAACCTAACCCTAATCCTAACTCTAACCCTAACCCTAATCTTAACCCTAACCCGAACCCTAACACAAACCCAACCCCTAACCCTAACCCTAACCCTAATCCTAATTCTAACCCGAACCCAAACCATAACCCTAACCCTAAACTTAACCCAAAACCTAAACCTAACACTAACCCTAACCCTAAACCAAACCCTAACTCTAACCCTAAACCTAACCCTAAACCTAATACTAACCCTATCCCTAACCCTAACACTAACCCTAACACAAAACCACACCGTAACCACAAACCTAACTCATACCCTAACCTTAAACCTAACCCAAACCCAAACCCTAACCTTAACCCTAAATCAAATCCTAAATCTATACCGTAACCCTAACCCTAACCCTAACCCTATTCCTAACTCTAACCCTAACCCTAACCTTAACCCAAAACCTAACCCTAAACCTAACCCTAACCCAAACCCTAATCAAACCCTAACCCTAACCCAAACCCTAACCCTAAAACTAAACCTAACCGTAATCTTAAGCCTAACCCTAACCTTAACCCAAAAAGTAAACCTAACCCTAAACCTAACCCTAACCCAAAACCTAACCCTAACCCAAATCCTAATCCTAACCCTAACCGTAATGGTAAGCCTAAACCTAACTCAAACTCAAACCTAACCCTAAACCTAACCCTAACCCAAACCCTAACCCTAACACTAACCTAACCCTAACTCAAACCCTAACCATAACCCTAACCCTAACCCTAACCCAAACCCTAACACTAACACTAACCCTAACCCTAACACTAACCCAAATCCTAACCCTAAACCTAACCCAAACCAAAACCCTAACCCTAACTCTAACTCTAATCCTAAACCTAACCCTAATCCTAACCCTAACCCTAACCCTAATCAAAACCCTAAGATTAAAACTAACCCTAACCCTAACCCAAAACCTAAACCTAACCCTAATCCTAACCCTTACCCTAACCCTAATCCTTAGCCAAACCCAAACCCTAACACAAACCCCACCCCTAACCCTAACCCCAACCCTAACCCAAACCCTAACCCTAAACCTAACCCTAACTCAAACCCTAAGCCTAACCCTAACCCTAACACAAAAACTAACCCTAACAATAACCCAAACCCTAACCCTAACCCTAACTCTAACCCAAACCCTAACCCTAAACCTAACCAAAAACCTAAACCTAACCCTAACCCAAACCCTAACCCTAACCCTATTCCTAACATTAACCCTAAACCTAAACTTATCCCAAACCCTAACCCAAACCCTAACCCTAACCCTAAACCTAACCATACCCCTAACCCAAATCCTAACCCTAACCCTAACCCTAACCCTAACTCAAACACTAACCCTAACCGTAAACCAAAACCTAACCCGAAACCTAACCCTAACCCTTATCCTAACCCTAAACCTAACCCAAAAAATAACACTAACCCTAAACCAAACCCAAACCCTAACCCTACCCTAATCCTAACCCTAACCCTAACCTTAACACAAACCCAACCCCTAACCCTAACCCTAACCCTAACCCTAAACCTAACATTAAACCTAACCCTAAACCAAACCCTAACTCTAACCCTAAACCTAACCCTAACCCTAATCCTAACCCTATCCCTAACCCTAACACTAACCCTAACCCAAAACCACACCGTAACCACAAACCTAACTCAAAACCTAACCTTAAACCTAACCCAAACTGAAACCCTAACCCTAACCTTAACCCTAAACCAAACCCTAAACCTAACCCTAACCCAAACCCTAACCCTAACACTAACCTAACCCTAATTCAAACCCTAACCCTAACCATAACCCTAACCCTAACCCAAACCCTAACCCTAACACTAACCCTAACCCTAACACTAACCCAAATCCTAACCCTAACCCTAACCCAAACCAAAACCCTAACCCTAACTCTAACTCTAATCCTAAACCTAACCCTAATCCTAACTCTAACCCTAACCCTAATCCTAACCCTAACCCTAACGCTAACACAAACCCAACCCCTAACCCTATCCCTTTCCCTAATCCTAATTCTAACCCGAACACAAACCATAACCCTAACCCTAAACTTAACCCAAAACCTAAACCTAACACTAACCCTAACCCTAAACCAAACCCTAACTCTAACCCTAAACCTAACCCTAACCTTAATCCTAACCCTATCCCTACCCCTAACACTAACCCTAACCCAAAACCACACCGTAGCCACAAACCTAACTCATACCCTAACCTTAAACCTAACCCAAGCCCAAACCCTAACCTTAACCCTAAACCAAACCCTAAACCTAAACCGTAACCCTAACCCTAACCCTAACCCTATTCCTAACCCTAACCCTAAACCTAACCTTAACCCAAACCCTAACCCTAAACCTAACCCTAACCCAAACCCTAATCAAACCCTAACCCTAACCCAAACCCTAACCCTAACACTAACCCTAACTGTAATCCTAAACCTAACCCTAACCTTAACCCAAAAAGTAAACCTAACCCTAAACCTAACCCTAACCCAAAACCTAACCCTAACCCAAATCCTAATCCTAACCCTAACCGTAATGCTAAGCCTAAACCTAACTCAAACTCAAACCTAACCCTAAACCTAACCCTAACACAAACCCTAACCCTAACACTAACCTAACCCTAACTCAAACCCTAACCATAACCCTAACCCTAACCCTAACCCAAACCCTAACCCTAACACTAACCCTAACCCTAACACTAACCCAAATCCTAACCCTAAAACTAACCCAAACCAAAACCTAAGCGTAACATTAATTGGAATCCTAATCCTAACCCTAATCCTAACCCTAACCCTAACCCTAATCAAAACCCTAACATTAAACCTAACCCTAACCCTAACCCAAAACCTAAACCTAACCCTAATCCTAACCCTAACCCTAACCCTAATCCTAACCCTAACCCTAACCCTAACACAAACCCAACCCCTAACCCTAACCCTAACCCTAACCCAAACCCTAACCCTAAACCTAAACCTAACTCAAACCCTAACCCTAACCCTAACCCTAACCCAAAACCTAACCCTAAATCTAACCCTAACCCTAATCCTAACCCTAACCCTAACCAAAAAACTAACCCTAACAATAACCCAAACCCTAACCCTAACCCTAACCCTAACCCAAACCCTAACCCGAAACCTAACCAAAAACCTAAACCTAACCCTAACCCAAACCCTAACCCTAACCCTATTCCTAACATTAACCCTAAACCTAAACTTAACCCAAACCCTAAGCCAAACCCTAACCCTAACCCTAAACCTAACCATAACCCTAAACCAAACCCTAACCCAAATCCTAACCCTAACCCTAACCCTAACCCTAACCCTAACCCTAACCCTAACCCAAAACCTAACCCTAAACTTAACCCTAACCATTATCCTAACCCTAAACCTAACCCAAAAAATAACACTAACCCTAAACCAAACCCTAACCCTAACCCTAACCCTAAACCTTACCCAAACCCTAAACCTAAACCTAACCCTAATCTAATCCTAACCCTAACCCTAACCCAAAACCTAACCCTAACCCTATTCCTAAACCTAACCCTAAACCTAACCTTAACCCAAACCCTAATCCACACCCTAACCCTAAACTTAACCCTAACTCAAACTCTAACCCTAACTCGAACCTCAACCCTAACCCAAACACTAACCCAAACCCTAACAATAACCCTAACAGTATTCCTAACACTAACCCTAACCCTAACCCTAACCCTAAACCTAAACCTAACCCTATTCCTAACCCTAACCCTAAACCCTAAGCCTAACCAATACCCTAAACATAACCTTCACGATAACCCTAACCCTAACCCAAACCCTAAACCTAAACCTAACCCTAACCCTAACCCTAACCCTAACCCAAACCCTAACACTAACCCAAACCCTAACCCTAACCCTAACCCTAAACCAAAACAAAACCCTAACCCTAAATCTAATCCTAACCCTAACCCTAACCCTAACCTTAACCCAAACACTAACCCATACCCAAACCCAAAACCTATCCCTAACCCTAACCCTAACCCTAACTCAAACTCTAACCCTAACTCTAACCCTAGCTCAAAACCTAAACCAAACCCTAATCCAAACCCTAACCCAAACCATAACAATAACCCTAACCCTAACCCTATTCCTAACACTAACCCTAACCCTAACCCTAACCCTAACCCTATTCCTAACCCTAACCATAAACCCTTACCCTAACCAATACCCTAAACATAACTCTGACGCTAACCCTAACCCTAACCCAAACCCTAACACTAACCCTAAACCTAACCCTAACCCTAACCCTAACCCTATTGCTAACCTTAACCCTAAACCTAACCGTAAACCAAAAACTAACCGTAAATCTAACCCAACCCCTCACCCTAACTCAAACCCTAACCCTAAGACAAAACCTAACCCTAAAACTAACCCTAACCCAAATCCTAAACCTAACACTAACCCTAACCCAAACCCTAACCCTAACACTAACACTTACCCTAAGACTAACCCTAAACCTAACCGAAACCAAAAGCCTAACCCTAACTCTAATCCTAACCCTAACCCTAATCCTAACCCTAAACCTAACACTAACCCAAACCCTAAACCTAACCCTAATCCTAATTCTAACCCTAACCCTAATCGTAACCCTAAACCTAACCCTAACCCACACCCAACCCCTCACTCTAACCCTAACCCTAACCGAAACCCTAACTCAAAACCTAACCCTAACCCTAACCCAAACCCTAACCCTAAACCTACCCCTAACCCTTTTCCTAACCCTCACACAAACCCTAACAATAATCCTAACCCTAACCCTAACCCCAAAACTAACCCTAACCCTAACCTTAACCCTAACCCTAACACTAATCCTAATCGTAACCCTTACGCTAGCCCTAACTCAACCCCTAGCCCTAACCCAAACCCTAACCCTTACCCAAACCCTTAACCTAGACCTAGCCCTAACCCTAACCCTTGCGCAAAAACTAACCCTAACTCGAACCCTAACCCAAACCCTAATCCTCACCCTAACGTTAACTCAAACCCTAAACCTAACCCTATTCCTAACCCTAACCCTAAACCTAACCTTAACCCAAACCCTAACCCAAAACCTAACCCTAACCCTAACTCAAACTCTAACCCTAACTCGAACCCTAACCCTAACCCAAACACTAACCCAAACCCTAAAAATAACCCTAACCCTATTCCTAACACTAACCCTAACCCTAACCCTAACCCTTTCCCTATTCCTAACCCTAACCCTAAACCCTAAGCCTAACCAATACCCTAAACATAACCTTCACGCTAACCCTAACCCTAACCCAAACCCTAAACGTAAACCTAACCAAAAACCTAAACCTAACCCTAAACCAAACCCTAACACTAACCCTACTCCTAACATTAACCCTAAACATAAACTTAACCCAAACCCTAACCCAAACCCTAACCCTATCCCTAACCCTAACCACAACCCTAACCCAAACCCTAACCCAAATCCTAACCCTAACCCTAACCCTACCCCTAACCCTAACCCTAACTCAAACACTAACCCTAACCCTAATCCAAAACCTAACCCTAAACCTAACCCTAACGCTTATACTAACCCTAAACCTAACCCAAAAAATAACACTAACCCTAAACCAAACCCTAACCCTAACCCTAACCCAAACCCTAACCCTAACCCTATTCCTAACCCTAACCCTAAACCTAACCTTAACCCAAACCCTAACCCACACCCTAATCCTAAACTTAACCCTAACTCAAACTCTAACCCTAACTCGAACCTTAACCCTAACCCAAACACTAACCCAAACCCTAACAATAACCCTAACATTATTCCTAACACTAACCGTAACCCTAACCCTAACCTAACCCTAACCCTATTCCTAACCCTACCCTAAACCCTAAGCCTAACTAATACCCTAAACATAACCTTCACGCTAAACCTAACCCTAACCCAAACCCTAACCCTAACCCTAAACCTAACCAAAAACCTAAACCTAACCCTAACCCTAACCCTAACCCAAACCCTAACCCTAACACTAACCCTAACCCTAACACTAACCCAAATCCTAATCCTAACATTAACCCAAAGCAAAACCCTAAACCTAACTCTAATCCTAACCCTAACCCTAATCAAAATCCTAACATTAAACCTAACCCTAACCCTAACCCAAAACCTAAACCTAACCCTAATCCTAACCCTAACCCTAACCCTAATCCTAACCCTAACCCTAACACAAACCCAACCCGTAACCCTAACCCTAACCCTAATCCTAATTCTAACCCGAACCCAAAACATAACCCTAACCCTAACCCTAACCCTAAACCTAAACCTATAATTAACCCTAACCCTAAACCAAACCCTAACTCTAACCCTAAACCTAACCCTAACCCTAATCCTAACCCTATCCCTAACCCTAACACTAACCCTAACACAAAACCACACCGTAACCACAAACCTAACTCAAAACCTAACCTTAAACCTAACCCAAACTGAAACCCTAACTCTAACCTTAACCCTAAACCAAACCCTAAACCTAACCCTAAACCTAAACCTAACCAAAACCCTAACCCTAACACTAACCTAACCCTAACTCAAATCCTAACCATAACCCTAACCCTAACCCTAACCCTAACCCTAACCCTAACATTAATCCTAATCCTAACCCTAAAGCTAACCCTAACTCAAACCCTAACCCTAACCCAAACCCTAACCCTAACACTAACCATAACCCTAATCCTAAACCTAACCCTAACCCTAACCCTAACCCTAACCCTAACCCTAACCCTAATCCTAACCCTAACCCTAACCCAAAAACTAACCATAACTCGAACCCTAACCCAAACCCTAATCCTCACCCTAACGCTAACCCAAACCCTAAACCTAACCCTATTCCTTACCCTAACCCTAAACCTAACCTTAACCCAAACCCCAAACCAAAACCTAACCCTAACTCAAACTCTAACCCTAACTCGAACACTAACCCTAATCAAAACACTAACCCAAACCCTAACAATAACCCTAACCCTATTCCTAACCCTAACCCTAACCCAAACCCTAACCCAAATCCTAACCCTAACCCTAACCCTAACCCTAACTCAAACACTAACCCTAACCCTAACCCAAAACCTAACACTAAACCTAACCCTAACCCTTATCCTAATCCTAAACCTAACCCAAAAAATAACACTAACCCTAAACCAAACCCTAACCCTAACCTTACCCTAATCCTAACCCTAACCGTAACCCTAACACAAACCAAACCCCTAACCCTAACCCTAACCCTAATCCTAATTCTAACCCGAACCCAAACCATAACCCTAACCCTAACCCTAAACCTAACCCTAACCCTAATCCTAACCTTGTCCCTAACCCTAACACTAACCCTAACCCAAAACCACACCGTAACCACAAACCTAACTCAAAACCTAACCTTAAACCTAACCCAAACCCAAACCCTAACCCTAACCTTAACCCTAAACCAAACCCTAAACCTAACCCTAAACCTAACCCTAACCCAAAACCTAACCCTAACACTAACCTAACTCTAACTCAAACCCTAACCATAACCCTAACCCTAACCCTAACCCAAACCCTAACCCTAACACTAACCCTAACCGTAATCCTAAACCTAACCCTAACCTTAACCCAAAAAGTAAACCTAACCCTAAACCTAACCCTAACCCAAAACCTAACCCTAACCCAAATCGTAATCCTAACCCTAACCCTAATGCGAAGCCTAAACCTAACTCAAACTCAAACCTAACCCTAAACCTAACCCTAACCCAAACCCTAACCATAACCCTAACCCTAACCCTAACCCAAACCCTAACCCTAACACTAACCCTAACCCTAACACTAACCCAAATCCTAACCCTAACCCTAACCCAAACCAAAACCCTAACCCTAACTTAACTCTAATCCTAAACCTAACCCTAATCCTAACTCTAACCCTAACCCTAATCCTAACCCTAACCCTAACCCTAACACAAACCCAACCCCTAACCCTAACCCGAACCCTAATCCTAATTCTAACCCGAACCCAAACCATAACCCTAACCCTAAACTTAACCCAAAACCTAAACCTAACACTAACCCTAACCCTAAACCAAATCCTAACTCTAACCCTAAACCTAACCCTAACCCTAAACCTAACCCTATCCCTAACCCTAACACTAACCCTAACCCAAAACCACACCGTAACCACAAACCTAACTCATACCCTAACCTTAAACCTAACCCAAACACAAACCCTAACCTTAACCCTAAACCAAACCCTAAACCTAAACCGTAACCCTAACCCTAACCCTAACCCTATTCCCAACCCTAACCCTAAACCTAACCTTAACCCAAACCCTAACGCTAAACCTAACCCTAACCCAAACCCTAATCAAACCCTAACCCTAACCCAAACCCTAACCCTAACACTAACCCTAACCGTAATCCTAAACCTAACCCTAACCTTAACCCAAAAAGTAAACCTAACCCTAAACGTAACCCTAACCCAAAACCTAACCCTAACCCAAATCGTAATCCTAACCCTAACCCTAATGCTAAGCCTAAACCTAACTGAAACTCAAACCTAACCCTAAACCTAACCCTAACCAAAACCCTAACCCTAACACTAACCCTAACCCTAACACTAACCCAAATCCTAACCCTAACCCTAACCCAAACCAAAACCCTAACCCTAACTCTAACTCTAATCCTAAACCTAACCCTAATCCTAACCCTAACCCTAATCCTAACCCTAACCCTAACCCTAACACAAACCCAACCTCTAACACTAACCCTAACCCTAACCCAAACCCTAACCCTAAATCTAAACCTAACCCTAACCCTAACTCAAACCCTAACCCTAACCCTTATCCTAACTCAAACCCTGACCCTAACCCTAACCCTAACCATAACACAAACGCTAACCCAAATCCTAACCCTAAACCTAACCCTAACCATAACCCTAACCCTAACCCTAACTCAAACACTAACCCTAACCCTAACAAAAACCCTAACCCTAAACCTAACCCTAACCCTTATCCTAACCCTAAACCTAACCCAAAAAATAACACTAACCCTAAACCAAACCTTAACCCTAACCCTAAACCTAACCCTAACCCAAACCCTAACCCTTACCCAAACCCTAAACCTAAACCTAACCCTAACCCGAATCCTAACCCTAACCCTAACCCAAAAACTAACCCTAACCCAAACCGTAACCCGAACCCTTTTCCTAACCCTAACACAAACCCTAACAATAATCCTAACCCTAACCCTATTCCTAAACCTAACCCTAACCCTAACCCTAACCCTAACCCTAATCCTAACCCTAACCCTAACCCCAAAACTAACCCTAACCCTAACCCAAACCCAAACCCTAACACTAATCCTAATCCTAACCCTAACGCTAACCGTAACTCAAACCCTAACCCTAACCCAAACCCTAACCCTAACACTAACCATAAACCTAATCCTAGACCTACCACTAACTCTACCCCTAACCCTACCCCTAACCCAAACCCTAACCCATACCCAAACCCTAAACCTAAGCCTAACCCTAACCCTAATCCTAACCCTAACCCTAACCCAAAAACTAACCCTAACTCGAACCCTAACCCAAACCCTAATCCTCACCCTAACGCTAACCCAAACCCTAAACCTAACCCTATTCCTAACCCTAACCCTAAACCTAACCTTAACCCAAACCCTAACCCAAAACCTAACCCTAACTCAAACTCTAATCCTAACTCGAACCCTAACCCTAACCCAAACACTAACCCAAACCCTAACAATAACCCTAACCCTATTCCTAACCCTAACCCCAACCCAAACGCCAACCCAAATCCTAACCCTAACCCTAATCCTAACCCTAACTCAAACACTAACCCTAACCCTAACCCTTATCCTAATCCTAAACCTAACCCAAAAAATAACACTAACCCTAAACCAAACCCTAACCCTAGCCCTACCCTAATCCTAACCCTAACCGTAACCCTAACACAAACCCAACCCCTAACCCTAACCCTAACCCTAATCCTAATTCTAACCCGAACCCAAACCATAACCCTAACCCTAACCCTAAACCTAACATTAAACCTAACCCTAAACCAAACCCTAACTCTAACCCTAAACCTAACCCTAACCCTAATCCTAACCTTATCCCTAACCCTAACACTAACCCTAACCCAAAACCACACCGTAACCACAAACCTAACTCAAAACCTAACCTTAAACCTAACCCAAACCCAAACCCTAACCCTAACCTTAACCCTAAACCAAACCCTAAACCTAACCCTAAACCTAACCCTAACCCAAAACCTAACCCTAACACTAACCTAACCCTAACTCAAACCCTAACCATAACCCTAACCCTAACCCTAACCCAAACCCTGCCCCTAACACTAACACTAACCCTAACACTAACCCAAATCCTAACCCTAACCCTAACCCAAACCAAAGCCCTAACCCTAACTCTAACTCTAATCCTAAACCTGACCCTAATCCTAACTCTAACCCTAACCCTAATCCTAAACCTAACCCTAACCCTAACACAATCCCAACCCCTAACCCTAACCCTAACCCTAATCCTAATTCTAACCCGAACCCAAACCATAACCCTAACCGTAAACTTAACCCAAAACCTAAACCTAACACTAACCCTTACCCTAAACCAAACCCTAACTCTAACCCTAAACCTAACCCTAACCCTAATCCTAACCCTATCCCTAACCCTAACACTAACCCTAACCCAAAACCAAACCGTAACCACAAACCTTACTCATACCCTAACCTTAACCCTAACCCAAACACAAACCCTAACCTTAACCCTAAACCAAACCCTAAACCTAAACAGTAACCCTAACCCTAACCCTAACCCTATTCCTAACCCTAACCCTAACCCTAACCTTAACCCAAACCCTAACCCTAAACCTAACCCTAACCCAAACCCTAATCAAACCCTAACCCTAACCCAAACCCTAACCCTAACACTAACCCTAACCGTAATCCTAAACCTAACCCTAACCTTAACCCAAAAAGTAAACCTAACCCTAAACCTAACCCTAACCCAAAACCTAACCCTAACCCAAATCGTAATCCTAACCCTAACCCTAATGCTAAGCCTAAACCTAACTCAAACTCAAACCTAACCCTAAACCTAACCCTAACCCAAACCCTAACCCTAACACTAACCTAACCCTAACTCAAACCCTAACCCTAACCCTAACCCTAACCCTAACCCAAACCCTAACCCTAACACTAACCCTAACCCTAACACTAAACCAAATCCTAACCCTAACCCTAACCCAAACCAAAACCCTAACCCTAACCCTAACTCTAACTCTAATCCTAAACCTAACCCTAATCCTAACCCTAACCCTAATCCTGACCCTAACCCTAACCCTAACACAAACCCAACCTCTAACACTAACCCTAACCCTAACCCAAACCCTAACCCTAAATCTAAACCTAACCCTAACCCTAACTCAAACCCTAACCCTAACCCTTACCCTAACTCAAACCCTGACCCTAACCCTAACCCTAACCATAACACAAACCCTAACCCAAATCCTAACCCTAAACCTAACCCTAACCATAATCCTAAACCTAACCCTAACTCAAACACTAACCCTAACCCTAACAAAAACCCTAATATTAAACCTAATCCTAACCCTAACCCAAAACCTAAACTTAACCCTAATCCTAACCCTAACCCTAACCCTAATCCTAACCCTAACACTAACCCTAACACAAACCCAACCCCTAACCCTAACCCTAACCCTAACCCATACCCTAACCCTAAACCTAACCCTAACTCAAACCCTAAACCTAACCCTAAACCTAAGCCAAACCCTAACCCTAAATCTAACCCTAACCCCACTCCTAACCCCAACCCTAACCCAAAAACTAACCCTAACAATAACCCAAACCCTAACCCTAACCCTAACCGAAACCCTAACCCTTACCCAAACCCTAAACCTAAACCTAACACTAACCCTAACCCTAACCCTAACCCTAACCCTAACCCTAACCCTAACCCTAACCCAAACCCTAACCCTTACCCAAACCCTAAACCTAAACCTAACCCTAACCCTAATCCTAACCCTAACCCTAACCCAAAAACTAACCCTAACTCGAACCCTAACCCAAACCCTAATCCTCACCCTAACGTTAACTCAAACCCTAAACCTAACCCTATTCCTAACCCAAACCCTAAACCTAACCTTAACCCAAACCCTAACCCAAAACCTAACCCTAACCCTAACTCAAACTCTAACCCTAACTCGAACCCTAACCCTAACCCAAACACTAACCCAAACCCTAACAATAACCCTAACCCTATTCCTAACACTAACCCTAACCCTAACCCTAACCCTAACCCTAACACTAATCCTATTCCTCACCTTAACCCTAAATCCTAAGCCTAACCAATATCATAAACATAACCTTCACGCTAACCCTAATACTAACCCAAACCGTAACCCTAAACCTAACCAAACACCTAAACCTAACCCTAAACCAAACCCTAACCCTAACCCTACTCCTAACATTAAACCTAAACCTAAACTTAACCCAAACCCTAACCCAAACCGTAACCCTATCCCTAACCCTAAACATAACCCTAAACCAAACCCTAACCCAAATCCTAACCCTCACCCTAACACTAACCCTAACCCTAACCCTAACTCAAACACTAACCCTAACCCTAACCCAAAACCTAACCCTAAACCTAACGCTAACCCTTATCCTAACCCTAAACTTAACCCAAAAAACAACACTAACCCTAAACCAAACCCTAACCCTAACCCTAACCCTAACCCTTACCCAAACCCTAAACCTAAACCTAACCCTAATCTAATCCTAACCCTAACCCTAACCCAAACCCTAACCCTAACCGTATTCCTAACCCTAACCCTAAACCTAACCTTAACCCAATCCCTAACCCACACCCTAACCCTAAACTTAACCCTAACTCAAACTCTAACCCTAACTCGAACCTTAACCCTAACCCAAACACTAACCCAAACCCTAACAACAACCCTAACACTATTCCTAACACTAACCCTAACCCTAACCCTAACCCTAACCCTATTCCTAACCCTAACCCTAAACCCTAAGCCTAACCAATACCCTAAACATAACGTTCACGCTAACCCTAACCCTAACCCAAACCGTAACCCTAACCCTAAACCTAACCAAAAACCTAAACCTAACCCTAACCCTAACCCTAACCCAAACCCTAACCCTAACACTAACACTAACCCAAATCCTAACCCTAACATTAACCCAAACCAAAACCCAAAACCTAACTCTAATCCTAACCCTAACCCTAATCAAAACCCTAACATTAAACCTAACCCTAACCCTAACCCAAAAACTAAACCTAACCCTAATCCTAACCCTAACCCTAACCCTAATCCTAACCCTAACCCTAACCCTAACACAAACCCAACCCCTAACCCTAACCCTAACCCTAATCCCAATTCTAACCAGAACCCAAACCATAACCCTAACCCTAACCCAAACCCTAACCCAAAACCTAACAATAACCCTAACGCTAACCCTATTCCTAACACTAACCCTAACCCTAACCCTAAACCTATTCCTAACCCTAACCCTAAACCCTAACCCTAACCAATACCCTAAACAAAACCTTCACGCTAACCCTAACCCTAACCGAATTCCTAACCATAACCCTAAACCCTTACCCTAACCAATACCATAAACATAACCCTCACGCTAACCCTAACCCTAACCCAAACCCTAACACTAACCCTAACCCTAACCAAAACCCTAACCCTAACCCTAACCTTAACCCAAACCAAAACCCTAACCCTAACTCTAATCCTAACTCTAACCCTAATCAAAACCCTAACATTAACCCTAACCCTACCCCTAACCCTATTCCTAACCTTAAACCTAAACCTAACCTTAACTCAAAACCTAACCGTAAATCTAACCCAATCCCTAACCCTAACTGAAACCCTAACCCTAAGACAAACCCTAACCCTAAAACTAACCCTAACCCAAATCCTAAACCTAACACTAACCCTAACCCAAACCCTAACCCTAACACTAACACTTACCATAAGGCTAACCCAAAACCTAAACCTAAACCTAACCGAAACCAAAAGCCTAACCCTAACTCTAATCCTAAACCTAACACTAATCCTAACCCTAACCCTAACACTAACCCAAACCCTAAACCTAACCCTAATCCTAATTCTAACCCTAACCCTAATCGTAACCCTAACTCAAAACCTAACCCTAACCCTAACCCAAACCCTAACCCTAAACCTAACCCTAACCCTTTTCCTAACCCTAACACAAACTCTAACAATAATCCTAACCCTAACCCTATTCCTAAACCTAACCCTAACCCAAAACCTAACCCTAAACCTAACCCTAACCCTTTTCCTAACCCTAACACAAACCCTAACAATAATCCTAACCCTAACCCTATTCCTAAACCTAACCCTAACCCTAACCCTAACCCTAACCCTAATCCTAACCCTAACCCTAACCCTAACCCTAATCCTAACCCTAACCCTAACCCCAAAACTAACCCTAACCCTAAACCTAATCCTAATCCAAACACTAACCTTAACCCTACACCCTAACGCTAACCCTAACTCAAACCCTAACCCTAACCCAAACCCTAACCCTAACACTAACCATAACCCTAATCCTAAACCTAACACTAACGCTAACCCTAAGCCTAACCCTATCCCTAACCCCAACCCTAACTCAAACCCTAACCCTTACCCAAACCCTAAACCTAAACCTAACCCTAACCCTAATACTAACCCTAACCCTAACCCAAAAACTAACCCTAACTCGAACCCTAACCCAAACCCTAATCCTCACCCTAACGCTAACCCAAACCCTAAACCTAACCCTATTCTTAACCCTAAGCCTAAACCTAACCTTAACCCAAACCCTAACCCAAAACCTAACCCTAACCCTAACTCAAACTCTAACCCTAACTCGAACCCTAAACCTAACCCAAACGCTAACCCAAACCCTAACAATAACCCTAACCCTATTCGTAACACTAACCCTAACCCTAACCCTAACCCTAACCCTAACCCTATTCCTAACCCTAACCCTAAACCCTAAGCCTAACCGATACTCTAAACATAACCTTCACACTAAACCTAACCCTAACCCAAACCCTAACCATAAACCTAACCAAAAACCTAAACCTAACCCTAAACCAAACCCTAACCCTAACCCTATTCCTAACATTAACCCTAAACCTAAACTTAACCCAAACCCTAACCCAAACCCTAACCCTAACCCTAACCCTAACCATAACCCTACCCCAAACCCTAACCCAACTCCTAACCCTAACCCAAACGCTAACCCTAACCCTACCCCAAACCCTAACCCTACCCCTACCCCAACACCAACCCCTAAACCAAACCCTAACCCTTATCCTAACCCTAAACCTAACCCAAAAAATAACACTAACCCTAAACCAAACCCTAACCCTAACCCTACCCTAATCCTAACCCTAACCCTAACCCTAACACAAACCCAACCCCTAACCCTAACCCTAACCCTAATCCCAATTCTAACCCGAACCCCAACCATAACCCTAACCCTAACCCTAACCCTAAACCTAACATTAAACCTAACCCTAAACCAAACCCTAACTCTAACCCTAAACCTAACCCTAACCCTAATCCTAACCCTATCCCTAACCCTAACACTAACCCTAACCCAAAACCACACCGTAACCACAAACCTAACTCAAAACCTAACCTTAAACCTAACCCAAACCCAAACCCTAACCCTAATCTTAACCCTAAACCAAACCCTAAACCTAACCCTAACCCAAACCCTAACACTAACACTAACCTAACCCTAACTCAAACCCTAACCATAACCCTAACCCTAACCCTAACCCAAACCCTAACCCTAACACTAACCCTAACCCTAACACTAACCCAAATCCTAACCCTAACCCTAACCCAAACCAAAAAACCCTAACCCTAACTCTAACTCTAATCCTAAACCTAACCCTAATCCTAACCCTAACCCTAACCCTTATCCTAACCCTAACCCTAACCCTAACACAAACCCAACCTCTAACACTAACACAAACCCTAACCCAAACCCTAACCCTAAATCTAAACCTAACCCTAACCCTAACTCAAACCCTAACCCTAACCCTTACCCTACCTCAAACGCTGACCCTAACCCTAACCCTAACCCTAACCCAAACCCTAACCCAAATCCTAACCCTAACCCTAACCCTACCCATAATCCTAACCCTAACCCTAACTCAAACACTAACCCTAACCCTAACAAAAACCCTAACCCTAAACCTAACCCTAACCCTTATCCTAACCCTAAACCTAACCCAAAAAATAACACTAACCCAAAACCAAACCCTAACCCTAACCCTAACCCTAACCATAACCCAAACCCTAACCCTTACCCAAACCCTAAACCTAAACCTAACCCTAACCCGAATCCTAACCCTAACCCTAACCCAAAAACTAACCCTAACTCGAACCCTAAGCTAAACCCTAATCCTAACCCTAACGCTAACCCAAACCCTAAACCTAAGCTTATTCCTAACCCTAACCCTAAACCTAACCTTAACCCAAACCCTAACACAATCCCTAACCCTAACCCTAACCCTAAATCAAACTCTAACCCTAACTCGAACTCTAACCCTAACCCAAACACTAACCCAAACCCTAATATTAACCCTAACCCTATTCCTAACACTAACCCTAACCCTAAACCTAACCCTATTCCTAACCCTAACCCTAAACCCTAACCCTAACCAATACCCTAAACATAACCTTCAAGATAACCCTAACCCTAACCCAAACCCTAACCCTAACCATAAACCTAACCAAAAACCTAAACCTAATCGTAACCCTAACCCTAACCCAAACCCAAACCGTAACACTAACCCTAACCCTAACACTAACCCAAATCCTATCCCTAACATTAACCCAAACCAAAACCCTAACCCTAACTCTAATCCTAACCCTAACCCTAATCAAAACCCTAACATTAAACCTAACCCTAAACCTAACCCAAAACCTAAACCTAACCCTAATCCTAACCCTAACCCAAACCCTAATCCTAACCCTAACCCTAACCCAAACCCTAACCCTAACCCTATTCCTAACCATAACCCTAAACCTAACCTTAACCGAAACACTAACCCAAACCCTAACCCAAACCCTATCACTAACCCTAACCCTAATCCTAACCCTAACTCAAACCCTAACCCTAACCCTAACCCTAACACTAACACAAACCCTAACAATAACCCTAACCCTAACCCTAACGCTAACCCAAACCCTAACCCTAACCCTAACCCTCACCCTAACCCAAACCCTAACCCTAACCCTAACCCTAACCCTAACCCTAACCCTAACCCTAACCCTAACTCAAACCCTAACCCTAACCCTAACCCAAACCCTAAACCTAAACCTAACCCTAACCCTAACCCTAGCCCTAACCCTAACCCAAAGACTAACACTAACCCAAACCCTAACGCTAACCCTAAACCAAACCAAAACCCTAACCCTAACTCCAATCCTAACCCTAACCCTAACCCTAACCCTAACCCTAACCTTAACCCAAACACTAACCCATACCCAAACCCAAAACCTATCCCTAACCCTAACCCTAACCCTAACTCAAACTCTAACCCTAACTCTAACCCTAGCTCAAAACCTAAACCAAACCCTAATCCAAACCCTAACCCAAACCATAACAATAACCCTAACCCTAACCCTATTCCTAACACTAACCCTAAACCTAACCCTAACCCTAACCCTAACCCTATTCCTAACCCTAACCCTAAACCCTTACCCTAACCAATACCCTAAACATAACTCTCACGCTAACCCTAACCCTAACCCAAACCCTAACACTAACCCTAGCCCTAACCAAAACCCTAACCCTAACCCTAACCTTAACCCAAACCAAAACCCTAACCCTAACTCTAATCCTAACTCTAACCCTAATCAAAACCCTAACATTAACCCTAACCCTAACCCTAACCCTATTCCTAACCTTAACCCTAAACCTAACTTTAACCCAAAAACTAACCGTAAATCTAACCCAAACCCTAACCCTAACTCAAACCCTAACCCTAAGACAAAACCTAACCCTAAAACTAACACTAACCCAAATCCTAACCCTAACAATAACCCTAACCCAAACCCTAACCCTAACACTAACACTTACCCTTAAGGCTCATCCAAAACCTAACCCTAAACCTAACCGAAACCAAAAGCCTAACCCTAACTCTAATCCTAACCCTAAACCTAATCCTAACCCTAACCCTAACACTAACCAAACCCTAAACCTAACCCTAATCCTAATTCTAACCCTAATCCTAATCGTAACCCTAAACCTAACCCTAACCCACACCCAACCCCTAACTCTAACCCTAACCCTAACCGAAACCATAACTCAAAACCTAACCCTAACCCTAACCCAAACCCTAACCCTAAACCTAACCCTAACCCTTTTCCTAACCCTAACACAAACCCTAACAATAATCCTAACCCTAACCCTAACCCCAAAACTAACCCTAACCCTAATCCAAACCCTAACCTAACACAAAAACTAACCCTAACTCAAACCCTAACTCTAACCCAAACCCTAAACCTAACCCTAACCCTAACCCTAACACTAACCCTAATCCTAACCCAAACCCTAACCCTTCCCCAAACCCTAAACCTTAACCTAACCCTAACCCTAATCCTAACCCTTACCCTAACCCAAAAACTAACCCTAACTCGAACCCTAACCCAAACCCTAATCCTCACCCTAACGTTAACTCAAACCCTAAACCTAACCCTATTCCTAACCCTAACCCTAAACCTAACCTTAACCCAAACCCTAACCCAAAACCTAACCCTAAACCTAACTCAAACTCTAAGCCTAACTCGAAACCTAACCCTAACCCAAACACTAAACCAAACCCTAACAATAACCCTAACCCTATTCCTAACACTAACCCTAACCCTAACCCTAACCCTAACCCTAACCCTAACCCTATTCCTAACCCTAACCCTAAACCCTAAGCCTAACCAATACCCTAAACATAAACTTCACGCTAACCCTAACCCTAACCCAAACCCTAACCCTATCCCTAACCCTAACCACAACCCTAACCCAAACCCTAACCCAAATCCTAACCCTAACCTTAACCCTAACCCTAACCCTAACCCTAAATCAAACACTAACCCTAACCCTTACCCAAAACCTAACCCTAAACCTAACCCTAACCCTTATCCTAACCCTAAACCTAACCCAAAATATAACACTAACCCTAAACCAAACCCTAACCCTAACCCTAAACCTAACCCTTACCCCAACCCTAAACCTAAAATTAACCCTAATCTAATCCTAACCCTAACCCTAACCCTAACCCAAACCCTAACCCTAACCCTATTCCTAACCCTAACCCTAAACCTAACCTTAACCCAAACCCTAACCCACACCCTAACCCTAAACTTAACCCTAACTCAAACTCTAACCCTAACTCGAACCTTAACCCTAACCCAAACACTATCCCAAACCCTAACAATAACCCTAACACTATTCCTAACACTAACACTAACCCTAACCCTAACCCTAACCCTAACCCTAACCCTATTCCTAACCCTAACCCTAAACCCTAAGTCTAACCAATACCCTAAACATAACCTTCACGCTAACCCTAAACCTAACCCAAACCCTAACCCTAACCCTAAACCTAACCAAAAAAATAAACCTAACCCTAACCCTAACCCTAACCCTAACCCAAACCCTAACCCTAACCCAAACCCTAACCCTATCCCTAACCCTAACCACAACCCTAACCCAAACTCTAACCCTAACACTAACCCTAACCCTAACACTAACCCAAATCCTAACCCTAACCCTAACCCAAACCAAAACCCTAACCCTAACTCTAACTCTAATCCTAAACCTAACGCTAATCCTAACTCTAACCCTAACCCTAATCCTAACCCTAACCCTAACCCTAACACAAACCCAACCCCTAAACCTAACCCAAACCCTAATCCTAATTCTAACCCGAACCCAAACCATAACCCTAACCCTAACCCTAAACCTAACATTAAACCTAACCATAAACCAAACCCTAACTCTAACCCTAAACCTAACCCTAACCCTAATCCTAACCCTATCCCTAACCCTAACACTAACCCTAACCCAAAACCACACCGTAACCACAAACATAACTCATACCCTAACCTTAAACCTAACCCAAATCCAAACCCTAACCTTAACCCTAAACCAAACCCTAAACCTAAACCGTAACCCTAACCCTAACCCTATCCCTATTGCTAACCCTAACCCTAACCCTAACCTTATCCCAAACCCTAACCCTAAACCTAACCCTAACCCAAATCCTAATCAAACCCAAACCCTAACCCAAACCCTAACCCTAACACTAACCCTAACCGTAATCCTAAACCTAACCCTAACCTTAACCCAAAAAGTAAACCTAACCCTAAACCTAAACCTAATCCAAAACCTAACCCTTACCCAAATCCTAATCCTAACCCTAACCCTAATGCTAAGCCTAAACCTAACTCAAACTCAAACCTAACCCTAAACCTAACCCTAACCCAAACCCTAACCCTAACACTAACCTAACCCTAACTCAAACCCTAACCATAACCCTAAACCTAACCCTAACCCAAACCCTAACCCTAACACTAACCCTAACCCTAACACTAACCCAAATCCTAACCCAAACCCTAACCCAAACCAAAACCCTAACCCTAACTCTAACTCTAATCCTAAACCTAACCCTAATCCTAACCCTAACCCTAACCCTAACAAAACCCAACCTCTAACACTAACCCTAACCCTAACCCAAACCCTAACCCTAAATCTAAACCTAACCCTAACCCTAACTCAAACCCTAACCCTATCCCTTACCCTAACTCAAACCCTAACCCTAACCCTAACCCTAACCCTAACCCTAACCCAAACCCTAACCCAAATCCTAACCCTAAATCTAACCCTAACCCTAACCCTAACCCTAACCCAAACACTAACCAAACCCTAACCATAACCCTAACCCTAACCCTATTCCTAACACTACCCCTAACCCTAACACTAACCCTAAACCTATTCCTAACCCTAACCCTAAACCCTAACCCTAACCAATACCCTAAACAAAACCTTCACGCTAACCCTAACCCTAACCCAAACCCTAACCCTAACCCTAAACCTAACCAAAAACCTAAACCTAACCCTAACCTAACCCTAACCCAAACCCTACCGCTAACACTACCCCTAACCCTAACACTAACCCAAATCCTAACCCTAACATTAACCCAAACCAAAATCCTAAACTTAACTCTAATCCTAACCCTAACCCTAATCAAAACCCTAACATTAAACCTAATCCTAACCCTAACCCAAAACCTAAACCTAACCCTAATCCTAACCCTAAATCTAACCCTAACCCTAACCCTACCCCTAACCCTAACACAAACCCACCCCCTAACCCAAATCCCAACCCCAAACCAAACCCTAACCCTAATCCTAACCCTAACTCTAACACTAACCCTAACCCTAACCCTAACCCAAACCCTAACCCTAAATCTAACCCTAACCCTAATCCTAACCCTAACCCCAACCCAAAAACTAACCCTAACAATAACCCAAACACTAACCCTAACCCTAACCCTAACCCTAACACTAACCCAAACCCTAACCCTAACCCTAAACCAAACCAAAACCCTAACACTAACTCTAATCCTAACCCTAACCCTAACCCTAACCCTAACCCTAACTCAAACCCTAACCCTAACCCTAACCCAAACCCTAAACCTAAACCTAACCCTAACCCTAACCCTAACCCTAACCCTAACCCTAACCCAAACCCTAACACTAACCCAAACCCTAACCCTAATCCTAAACCAAACCAAAACCCTAACCCTAACTCTAATTCTAACCCTAACCCTAACCCTAACCCTAACCCTAACCTTAACCCAAACACTAACCCAAACCCAAACCCAAAACCTATCCCTAACCCTAACCCTATCCCTAACTCAAACTCTATCCCTAACTCTAACCCTAACTCAAAACCTACACCAATCCCTAATCCAAACCCTAACCCAAACCCTAAAAATAACCCTAACCCTAACGCTATTTCTAACACTAACCCTAACCCTAACCCAAACCCTAACCGTATTCCTAACCCTAACCCTAAACCCTTACCCTAATCAATACCCTAAACATAACCCTCACCCTAACCCTACCCCTAACCCAAATCCTAACACTAACCTTAAACCTAACCAAAACCCTAACCCTAACCCTAACCTTAACCCAAACCAAAACCCTAACCCTAACTCTAATCCTAACTCTAACCCTAATCAAAACCCTAACATTAACCCTAACCCTAACCGTAACCCTATTCCTAACCTTAACCCTAAACCTAACCTTAACCCAAAACCTAACCGTAAATCTAACCCAAACCCTAAACCTAACTCAAAACCTAACCCTAAGACAAACCCTAACCCTAAAACTAACCCTAACACAAATCCTAAACCTAACACTAACCCTAACCCAAACCCTAACCCTAACACTAACACTTACCCTAAGGCTAACACAAAACCTAACCCTAAACCTAACCGAAACCAAAAGCCTAACCCTAACTCTAATCCTAACCCTAACCCTAATCCTAACCCTAACCCTAACACTAACCCAAACCCTAAACCTAACCCTAATCCTAATTCTAACCCTAACACTAATCGTAACCCTAAACCTAACCCTAACCCACACCCAACACCTAAATCTAACCCTAACCCTAATCGAAACCCTAACTCAAAACCTAACCCTAACCCTAACCCAAACCCTAACCCTAAACCTAACCCTAACCCTTTTCCTAACCCTAACACAAACCCTAACAATAATCCTAACCCTAACCCTATTCCTAAACCTAACCCTAACCCAAACCCTAACCCTAAACCTAACCCTAACCCTTTTCCTAACCCTAACACAAACCCTAACAATAATCCTAACCCTAACCCTATTCCTAAACCTAACCCTAACCCTAACCCTAACCCTAATCCTAACCCTAACCCTAACCCCAAAACTAACCCTAACCCTAACCCAAACCCTAACCCTAACACTAAACCTAATCCTAACCCTAACGCTAACCCTAACACAAACCCTAACCCTAACCCAAACCCTAACCCTAACACTAACCATAACCCTAATCCTAAACCTAACACTAACCCTAACCCTAACCCTAACCCTAACCCTAACCCTAACCCTAACCCAAAACCTAACCCTTACCCAAACCCTAAACCTAAACCTAACCCTAACCCTAACTCAAAAACTAACCCTAACTCGAACCCTAACCCAAACCCTAATCCTCACCCTAACACTAACCCAAACCCTAAACCTAACCCTATTCCTAACCCTAACCCTAAACCTAACCTTAACCCAAACCCTAACCCAAAACCTAACCCTAACCCTAACTCAAACTCTAACCCTAACTCGAACCCTAACCCTAAGCCAAACACTAACCCAAAACCTAACAATAACCCTAACCCTATTCCTAACCCTAACCCTAACCCAAACCCTAACCCCAATCCTAACCCTAACCCTAACCCTAACCCAAAACCTAACACTAAACCTAACCTTAACCCTTATCCTAACACTAAACCTAACCCAAAAAATAACACTAACCCTAAACCAAACCCTAACCCTAACCCTACCCTAATCCTAACCCTAACCCTAACCCTAACACAAACCCAACCCCCAAACCTAACCCAAACCCTAATCCTAATTCTAACCCGAACCCCAACCATAACCCTAACCCTAACCCTAAACCTAACCCTAACCCTAATCCTAACCCTATCCCTAACCCTAACACTAACCCTAACCCAAAACCGCACCGTAACCACAAACCTAACTCAAAACCTAACCTTAAACCTAACCCAAACCCAAACACTAACCCTAACCTTAACACTAAACCAAACCCTAAACCTAACCCTAAACCTAACCCTAACCCAAACCCTAACCCTAACACTAACCTAACCCTAACTCAAACCCTAACCGTAACCCTAACCCTAACCCTAACCCAAACCCTAACCCTAACCCTAACACTAACCCTAACCCTAACACTAACCCAAATCCTAACCCTAACCCTAACCCAAACCAAAACCCCAACCCTAACTCTAACTCTAATCCTAAATCTAACCCTAATGCTAACTCTAACCCTAACCCTAATCTTAACCCTAACCGTAAACCTAACACAAACCCAACCCCTAACCCTAACCCTACCCCTAATCCTAATTCTAACCCGAACCCAAACCATAACCCTAACTCTAAACTTAACCCAAAACCTAAACCTAACACTAACCCTAACCCTACATAAACGCTAACTCTAACCCTAAACCTAACCCTAACCCTAATCCTAACCATATCCATAACCCTAACACTAACCCTAACACAAAACCACACCGTAACCACAAACCTAACTCATACCCTAACCTTAAACCTAACCCAAACCCAAACCCTAACCTTAACCCTAAAACAAATCCTAAAACTAAACCCTAACCCAAACCTAACCCTAACCCTATTCCTAACCCTAACCCTAACCCTAACCTTAACCCAAAACCTAACCCTAAACCTATCCCTAACCCAAACCCTAACCCTAAACCTAACCCAAAAAATAACACTAACCCTAAACCAAACCCTAACCCTAACCCTACCCTAATCCTAACCCTAAACCTAACCCTAACACAAACCCAACCCCTAAACCTAACCCAAACCCTAATCCTAATTCTAACCCGAACCCAAACCATAACCCTAACCCTAACCCTAAACCTAACATTAAACCTTACCCTAAACCAAACCTTAACTCTAACCCTAAACCTAACCCTAACCCTAATCCTAACCCTATCCCTAACCCTAACACTAACCCTAACCCAAAACCGCACCGTAACCACAAACCTAACTCAAAACCTAACCTTAAACCTAACCCAAACCCAAACACTAACCCTAACCTTAACCCTAAACCAAACCCTAAACCTAACCATAAACCTAACACTAACCCAAACCCTAATCCTAACACTAACCTAACCCTAACTCAAACCCTAACCATAACCCTAACCCTAACCCTAACCCAAACCCTAACCCTAACCCTAACACTAACCCTAACCCTAACACTAACCCAAATCCTAACCCTAACCCTAACCCAAACCAAAACCCTAACCCTAACTCTAACTCTAATCCTAAACCTAACCCTAATCCTAACTCTAACCCTAACCCTAATCTTAACCCTAACCCTAACCCTAACACAAACCCAACCCCTAACCCTAACCCTAACCCTAATCCTAACCCTATCCCTAACCCTAACACTAACCCTAACACAAAACCACACCGTAACCACAAACCTAACTCATACCCTAACCTTAAACCTAACCCAAACCCAAACCCTAATCTTAACCCTAAATCAAATCCTAAATCTATACCGTAACCCTAACCCTAACCCTAACCCTATTCCTAACCCTAACCCTAACCCTAACCTTAACCCAAAACCTAACCCTAAACCTAACCCTAACCCAAACCCTAATCAAACCCTAACCCTAACCCAAACCCTAACCCTAACACTAACCCTAACCGTAATCCTAAACCTAACCCTAACCTTAACCCAAAATGTAAACCTAACCCTAAACTTAACCCTAAACCAAACCCTAAACCTAACCCTAACCCAAACCCTAACCCTAACACTAACCTAACCCTAACTCAAACCCTAACCATAACCCTAACCCTAACCCTAACCCAAACCCTAACCCTAACACTAACACTAACCCTAACACTAACCCAAATCCTAACCCTAAACCTAACCCAAACCAAAACCCTAACCCTAACTCTAACTCTAATCCTAAACCTAACCCTAATCCTAACCCTAACCCTAACCCTAATCAAAACCCTAAGATTAAACCTAACCCTAACCCTAACCCAAAACCTAAACCTAACCCTAATCCTAACCCTAACCCTAACCCTAATCCTAAGCTTAACCCTAACCCTAACACAAACCCAACCCCTAACCCTAACCCTAACCCTAACCCAAACCCTAACCCTAAACCTAACCCTAACTCAAACCCTAAGCCTAACCCTAACCCTAACCCAAAAACTAACCCTAACAATAACCCAAACCCTAACCCTAACCCTAACTCTAACCCAAACCCTAACCCTAAACCTAACCAAAAACCTAAACCTAACCCTAACCCAAACCCTAACCCTAACCCTATTCCTAACATTAACCCTAAACCTAAACTTAACCCAAACCCTAACCCAAACCCTAACCCTAACCCTAAACCTAACCATAACCCTAACCCAAACCCTAACCCAAATCCTAACAATAACCCTAACCCTAACCCTAACCCTAACCCTAACTCAAACACTAACCCTAACCCTAAACCAAAACCTAAACCTAAACCTAACCCTAACCCTTATCCTAACCCTAAACCTAACCCAAAAAATAACACTAAGCCTAAACCAAACCCTAACCCTAACCCTACCCTAATCCTAACCCTAACCCTAACCCTAACACAAACCCAACCCCTAACCCTAACCCTAACCCGAACCCTAAACCTAACATTAAACCTAACCCTAAACCAAACCCTAACTCTAACCCTAAACCTAACCCTAACCCTAATCCTAACACTATCCCTAACCCTTACACTAACCCTAACCCAAAACCACACCGTAACCACAAACCTAACTCAAAACCTAACCTTAAACCTAACCCAAACTGAAACCCTAACCCTAACCTTAACCCTAAACCAAACCCTAAACCTAACCCTAACCCAAACCCTAACCCTAACACTAACCTAACCCTAACCCTAACACTAACCATAACCCTAATCCTAAACCTAACCCAAACCCTAACCCTAACACTAACCCTAACCCTAACACTAACCCAAATCCTAACCCTAACCCTAACCCAAACCAAAACCCTAACCCTAACTCTAACTCTAATCCTAAACCTAACCCTAATCCTAACTCTAACCCTAACCCTAATCCTAACCCTAACCCTAACCCTAACACAAACCCAACCCCTAACCCTAACCCTAACCCTAAACCTAATTCTAACCCGAACACAAACCATAACCTAAACCATAACCTAAACCTAAACCATAACCCAAAACCTAACCCTAACCCAAATCCTAATCCTAACCCTAACCGTAATGCTAAGCCTAAACCTAACTCAAACTCAAACCTAACCCTAAACCTAACCCTAACACAAACCCTAACCCTAACACTAACCTAACCCTAATTCAAACCCTATCCATAACCCTAACCCTAACCCTAACCCAAACCCTGACCCTAACACTAACCCTAACCCTAACACTAACCCAAATCCTAACCCTAAAACTAACCCAAACCAAAACCCTAACCCTAACATTAACTCTAATCCTAAACCTAACACTAATCCTAACCGTAACCCTAACCCTAATCAAAACCCTAACATTAAACCTAACCCTAACCCTAACCCAAAACCTAAACCTAACCCTAATCCTAACCCTAACCCTAACCCTAATCCTAACACTAACCCTAACCCTAACACAAACCCAACCCCTAACCCTAACCCTAACCCTAACCCAAACCCTAACCCTAAACCTAAACCTAACTCAAACCCTAACCCTAACGCTAACCCTAACCCTAACCCTAACCCAAACCCTAACCCTAATTCTAACCCTAACCCTAATTCTAACCCTAACCCTAACCAAAAAACTAACACTAACAATAACACAAACCCTAACCCTAACCCTAACCGTAACCCAAACCCTAACCCTAAACCTAACCAAAAACCTAAACCTAACCCTAACCCAAACCCTAACCCTAACCCTATTCCTAACATTAACCCTAAACCTAACCTTAACCCAAACCCTAACCCTAACCCTAAAGCTAACCATAACCCTAAACCAAACCCTAACCCAAATCCTAACCCTAACCCTAACCCTAACCCTAACCCTAACCCTAACCCTAACCCAAAACCTAACCCTAAACTTAACCCTAACCATTATCCTAACCCTAAACCTAACCCAAAAAATAACACTAACCCTAAACCAAACCCTAACCCTAACCCTAACCCTAAACCTTACCCAAACCCTAAACCTAAACCTAACCCTAATCTAATCCTAACCCTAACCCTAACCCAAAACCTAACCCTAACCCTATTCCTAAACCTAACCCTAAACCTAACCTTAACCCAAACCCTAATCCACACCCTAACCCTAAACTTAACCCTAACTCAAACTCTAACCCTAACTCGAACCTCAACCCTAACCCAAACACTAACCCAAACCCTAACAATAACCCTAACAGTATTCCTAACACTAACCCTAACCCTAACCCTAACCCTAACCCTAAACCTAACCCTATTCCTAACCCTAACCCTAAACCCTAAGCCTAACCAATACCCTAAACATAACCTTCACGATAACCCTAACCCTAACACAAACCCTAACCCTAACTCTATACCTAACCAAAAACCTAAACCTAACCCTAACCCTAACCCTAATCAAACCCTAACCCTAACCCAAACCCTAACCCTAACACTAACCCTAACCGTAATCCTAAACCTAACCCTAACCTTAACCCAAAAAGTAAACCTAACCCTAAACCTAACCCTAACCCAAAACCTAACCCTAACCCCTATTCTAATCCTAACCCTAACCCTAATGCTAAGCCTAAACCTAACTCAAACTCAAACCGAACCCTAAACCTAACCCTAACCCAAACCCTAACCCTAACACTAACCTAACCCTAACTCAAACCCTAACAATAACCCTAACCCTAACCCCAACCCAAACCCCAACCCTAACACTAACCCTAACCCTAACACTAACCCAAATCCTAACCATAACCCTAACACAAACCAAAACCCTAATCCCTAACTCTAACTCTAATCCTAAACCTAACCCTAATCCTAACCCTAACCCTAACCCTAATCCTAACCCTAACCCTAACCCTAACACAAACCCAACCTCTAACACTAACCCTAACCCTAACCCAAACCCTAACCCTAAATCTAAACCTAACCCTAACCCTAACTCAAACCCTAACCCTAACACTTACCCTAACTCAAACCCTAACCCTAACCCTAACCCTAACCCTAAACCTAACATTAACCCTAACCCTAAACCAAACCCTAACTCTAACCCTAAACCTAACCCTAACCCTAATCCTAACCCTATCCCTAACCCTAACACTAACCCTAACCCAAAACCACACCGTAACCACAAACCTAACTCAAAACCTAACCAAAACCTAACCCAAACCCAAACCCTAACCCTAACACTAACCTAACCCTAACTCAAACCCTAACCATAACCCTAACCCTAACCCTAACCCAAACCCTAACCCTAACACTAACCCTAGCCCTAACACTAACCCAAAACCTAACCCTAACCCTAACCCAAACCAAAACCCTAACCCTAACTCTAACTCTAATCCAAAACCTAACCCTAATCCTAAATCTAACCATATCCCTAATCCTAACCCTAACCCTAACCCTAACACAAACCCAACCCCTAACCCTAACCCTAACCCTAATCCTAATTCAAACCCGAACCCAAACCATAACCCTAACCCTAAACTTAAACCAAAACCTAAACCTAACACTAACCCTAACCCTAAACCAAACACTAACTCTAACCCTAAACCTAACCCTAACCCTAATCCTAACCCTATCCCTAACCCTAACACTAACCCTAACCCAAAACCACACCGTAACCACAAACCTAACTCATACCCTAAACTTAAACCTAACCCAAACCCAAACCCTAACCTTAACCCTAAACCAAACCCCAAACCTAAACCGTAACCCTAACCCTAACCCTAACCCTATTCCTAACCCTAACCCTAACCTTAACCCAAACCCTAACCCTAAACCTAACCCAAACCCAAACCCTAATCAAACCCTAACCCTAATCCAAACCCTAACCCTAACACTAACCCTAACCGTAATCCTAAACCAAACCCTAACCTTAACCCAAAAAGTAAACCTAACCCTAAACCTAACCCTAACCCAAAACCTAACCCTAACCCCTATCCTAATCCTAACCCTAACCCTAATGCTAAGCCTAAACCTAACTCAAACTCAAACCTAACCCTAAACCTAACCCTAACCCAAACCCTAACCCTAACACTAACCTAACCCTAACTCAAACCCTAACCATAACCCTAACCCTAACCCTAACCCAAACCCTAACCCTAACACTAACCCTAACCCTAACACTAACCCAAATCCTAACCCTAACCCTAACCCAAACCAAAACCCTAATCCCTAACTGTAACTCTAATCCTAAACCTAACCCTAATCCTTACCCTAACCCTAACCCTAATCCTAACCCTAACACTAACCCTAACACAAACCCAACCTCTAACACTAACCCTAACCCTAACCCAAAACCTAAAGCTAAATCTAAACCTAACCCTAACCCTAACTCAAACCCTAACCCTAACCCTTACCCTAACTCAAACCCTAACCCTAACCCTAACCCTAACCCTAACCGAAACCCTAAACCAAATCCTAAACCTAACCCTAACCCTAACCATAACCCTAACCCTAACCCTAAGTCAAACACTAACCCTAACCCTAACAAAAACCCTAACCCTAAACCTAACCCTAACCCTTATCCTAACCCTAAACCTAACCCAAAAAATAACACTAACCCTAAAACAAACCGTAACCCTAACCCTAACCCTAACCCTAACCCTAACCCTAACCCTTACCCAAACCCTAAACCAAAACCTAACCTAACCCGAATCCTATCCCTAACCCTAACCCAAAAACTAACCCTAACCCAAACCCTAACCTTAACCCTATTCCTAACCCTAAACCTAACCTTAACCCAAACCCTAACCCAAACCCTAACCCTAAACTTAACCCTAACTCAAACTCTAACCCTAATTCGAACCCTAACCCTAACCCTAACACTAACCTAACCCTAACCCAAACCCTAACCCTAACACTAACTCTAACCCTAACACTAAATCAAATCCTAACCCTAAAACTAACCCAAACCAAAACCCTAACCCTAACATTAACTCTAATCCTAAACCTAACCCTAATCCTAACCCTAACCCTAACCCTAATCCTAACCCTAACCCTAACCCTAACACAAACCCAACCCCTAACCCTAACCCTAACCCTAACCCAAACCCTAACCGTAAACCTAAACCTAACTCAAACTCCAACCCTAACCCTAACCCTAACCCAATCCCTAACCCTAAATCTAACCCTAACCCTAATCCTAACCCTAACCCTAACCAAAAAACTAACCCTAACAATAACCCAAACCCTAACCCTAACCCTAACCCTAACCCAAACCCTAACCCTAAACCTAACCAAAAACCTAAACCTAACCCTAACCCAAACCCTACCATAATCCTATTCCTAACATTAACACTAAACCTAAACTTAACCCAAACCCTAACCCAAACCCTAACCCTAACCCTAAACCTAACCATAACCCTAAACCAAACCCTAAACCAAATCCTAAACCTAACCCTAACCCTAACCCTAACCCTAACCCAAAACCTAACCCTAAACTTAACCCTAACCATTATCCTAACCCTAAACCTAACCCAAAAAATAACACTAACCCTAAACCAAACCCTAACCCTAACCCTAACCCTAAACCTTACCCAAACCCTAAACCTAAACCTAACCCTAATCTAATCCTAACCCTAACCCTAACCCAAAACCTAACCCTAACCCTATTCCTAAACCTAACCCTAAACCTAACCTTAACCCAAACCCTAATCCACACCCTAACCCTAAACTTAACCCTAACTCAAACTCTAACCCTAACTCGAACCTCAACCCTAACCCAAACACTAACCCAAACCCTAACAATAACCCTAACAGTATTCCTAACACTAAGCCTAACCCTAACCCTAACCCTAACCCTAAACCTAACCCTATTCCTAACCCTAACCCTAAACCCTAAGCCTAACCAATACCCTAAACATAACCTTCACGATAACCCTAACCCTAACCCAAACCCTAACCCTAACCCTATACCTAACCAAAAACCTAAACCTAACCCTAACCCTAACCCTAACCCAAACCCTAACCCTAACACTAACCCTAACCCTAACACTAACCCAAATCCTAACCCTAATATTAACCCAAACCAAAACCCTAAACCTAACTCTAATCCTAACCCTAACCCTAATCAAAACCCTAACATTAAACCTAACCCTAACCCTAACCCAAAACCTAAACCTAACCCTAATCCTAACCCTAACCCTAACCCTAATCCTAACCCTAACCCTAACCCTAACACAAACCCAACCCCTAACCCTAACCCGAACCCAAACCATAACCCTAACCCTAACCCTACCCCTAACCCTAAACCTAACATTAACCCTAACCCTAAACCAAACCCTAACTCTAACCCTAAACCTAACCCTAACCCTAATCCTAATCCTATCCCTAACCCTAACACTAACCCTAACCCAAAACCACACCGTAACCACAAACCTAACTCAAAACCTAACCAAAACCTAACGCAAACCCAAACCCTAACCTTAACCTTAACCCTAAACCAAACCCTAAACCTAAACCTAAACCTAACCCTAACCCAAACCCTAACCCTAACACTAACCTAACCCTAACTCAAACCCTAACCATAACCCTAAACCTAACCCTAACCTAAACCCTAACCCTAACACTAACCCTAGCCCTAACACTAACCCAAATCCTAACCCTAACCCTAACCCAAACCAAAACCCTAACCCTAACTCTAACTCTAATCCAAAACCTAACCCTAATCCTAACTCTAACCCTATCCCTAATCCTAACGCTAACCCTAACCCTAACACAAACCCAACCCCTAACCCTAACCCTAACCCTAATCCTAATTCTAACCCGAACCCAAACCATAACCCTAACCCTAAACTTAAACCAAAACCTAAACCTAACACTAACCCTAACCCTAAACCAAACCCTAACTCTAACCCTAAACCTAACCCTAACCCTAATCCTAACATTATCCCTAACCCTAACACTAACCCTAACCCAAAACCACACCGTAACCACAAACCTAACTCATACCCTAACTTTAAACCTAACCCAAACCCAAACCCTAACCTTAACCCTCAACCAAACCCTAAACCTAAACCGTAACCCTAACCCTAACCCTAACCCTATTCCTAACCCTAACCCTAACCTTAACCCAAACCCTAACCCTAAACCTAACCCTAACCCAAACCCTAATCAAACCCTAACCCTAATCCAAACCCTAACCCTAACACTAACCCTAACCGTAATCCTAAACCTAACCCTAACCTTAACCCAAAAAGTAAACCTAACCCTAAACCTAACCCTAAACCAAAACCTACCCCTAACCCCTATCCTCATCCTAACCCTAACCCTAATGCTAAGCCTAAACCTAACTCAAACTCAAACCTAACCCTAAACCTAACCCTAACCCAAACCCTAACCCTAACACTAACCTAACCCTAACTCAAACCCTAACCATAACCCTAACCCTAACCCTAACCCAAACCCTAACCCTAACACTAACCCTAACCCTAACACTAACCCAAATCCTAACCCTAACCCTAACCCTAACCCTAACCCTAACCCTAACCCTAATCCTAACCCTAACCCTAAACCTAACACAAACTCTAATCCTAACACTAACCCTAACCCTAACAAAAACCCTAACCCTAAACCTAACCCTAACCCTTATCCTAACCCTAAACCTAACCCAAAAAATAACACTAACCCTAAACCAAACCCTAACCCTAACCCTAACCCTAACCCTAACCCAAACCCTAACCCTTACCCAAACCCTAAACCAAAACCTAACCCTAACCCGAATCCTATCCCTAACCCTAACCCAAAAACTAACCCTAACCCAAACCCTAAACTTAACCCTATTCCTAACCCTAAACCTAACCTTAACCCAAACCCTAACCCAAACCCTAACCCTAAACTTAACCCTAACTCAAACTCTAACCCTAATTCGAACCCTAACCCTAACCCAAACACTAACCAAACCCTAACAATAACCCTAACCCTAACCGTATTCCTAACACTAACCATAACCTAACCCTAACCCTAAACCTATTCCTAACCCTAACCCTAAACCGTAACCCTAACCAATACCCTAAACAAAACCTTCACGCTAACCCTAATCCTAACCCAAACCCTAACCCTAACACTAACCCTAACCCTAACACTAACCCAAATCCTAACCCTAATATTAACCCAAACCAAAACCCTAAACCTAACTCTAATCCTAACCCTAACCCTAATCAAAACCCTAACATTAAACCTAACCCTAACCCTAACCCAAAACCTAAACCTAACCCTAATCCTAACCCTAACCCTAACCCTAATCCTAACCCTAACCCTAACCCTAACACAAACCCAACCCCTAACCCTAACCCGAACCCAAACCATAACCCTAACCCTAACCCTACCCCTAACCCTAAACCTAACATTAACCCTAACCCTAAACCAAACCCTAACTCTAACCCTAAACCTAACCCTAACCCTAATCCTAATCCTATCCCTAACCCTAACACTAACCCTAACCCAAAACCACACCGTAACCACAAACCTAACTCAAAACCTAACCAAAACCTAACGCAAACCCAAACCCTAACCTTAACCTTAACCCTAAACGAAACCCTAAACCTAAACCTAAACCTAACCCTAACCCAAACCCTAACCCTAACACTAACCTAACCCTAACTCAAACCCTAACCATAACCCTAAACCTAACCCTAACCTAAACCCTAACCCTAACACTAACCCTAGCCCTAACACTAACCCAAATCCTAACCCTAACCCTAACCCAAACCAAAACCCTAACCCTAACTCTAACTCTAATCCAAAACCTAACCCTAATCCTAACTCTAACCCTATCCCTAATCCTAACCCTAACCCTAACCCTAACACAAACCCAACCCCTAACCCTAACCCTAACCCTAATCCTAATTCTAACCCGAACCCAAACCATAACCCTAACCCTAAACTTAAACCAAAACCTAAACCTAACACTAACCCTAACCCTAAACCAAACCCTAACTCTAACCCTAAACCTAACCCTAACCCTAATCCTAACATTATCCCTAACCCTAACACTAACCCTAACCCAAAACCACACCGTAACCACAAACCTAACTCATACCCTAACTTTAAACCTAACCCAAACCCAAACCCTAACCTTAACCCTCAACCAAACCCTAAACCTAAACCGTAACCCTAACCCTAACCCTAACCCTATTCCTAACCCTAACCCTAACCTTAACCCAAACCCTAACCCTAAACCTAACCCTAACCCAAACCCTAATCAAACCCTAACCCTAATCCAAACCCTAACCCTAACACTAACCCTAACCGTAATCCTAAACCTAACCCTAACCTTAACCCAAAAAGTAAACCTAACCCTAAACCTAACCCTAAACCAAAACCTAACCCTAACCCCTATCCTCATCCTAACCCTAACCCTAATGCTAAGCCTAAACCTAACTCAAACTCAAACCTAACCCTAAACCTAACCCTAACCCAAACCCTAACCCTAACACTAACCTAACCCTAACTCAAACCCTAACCATAACCCTAACCCTAACCCTAACCCAAACCCTAACCCTAACACTAACCCTAACCCTAACACTAACCCAAATCCTAACCCTAACCCTAACCCTAACCCTAACCCTAACCCTAACCCTAACCCTAATCCTAACCCTAACCCTAACCCTAACCCTAACCCTAACCCTAACCCTAACCCTAACCCTAACAAAAACCCTAACCCTAAACCTAACCCTAACCCTTATCCTAACCCTAAACCTAACCCAAAAAATAACACTAACCCTAAACCAAACCCTAACCCTAACCCTAACCCTAACCCTAACCCAAACCCTAACCCTTACCCAAACCCTAAACCAAAACCTAACCCTAACCCGAATCCTTCCCCTAACCCTAACCCAAAAACTAACCCTAACCCAAACCCTAAACTTAACCCTATTCCTAACCCTAAACCTAACCTTAACCCAAACCCTAACCCAAACCCTAACCCTAAACTTAACCCTAACTCAAACTCTAACCCTAATTCGAACCCTAACCCTAACCCAAACACTAACCAAACCCTAACAATAACCCTAACCCTAACCGTATTCCTAACACTAACCATAACCTAACCCTAACCCTAAACCTATTCCTAACCCTAACCCTAAACCGTAACCATAACCAATACCCTAAACAAAACCTTCACGCTAACCCTAATCCTAACCCAAACCCTAACCCTAACACTACCCCTAACCCTAACACTAACCCAAATCCTAACCCTAACATTAACCCAAACCAAAACCCTAAACTTAACTCTAATCCTAACCCCAACCCTAATCAAAACCCTAACATTAAACCTAATCCTAACCCTAACCCAAAACCTAAACCTAACCCTAATCCTAACCCTAACCCTAACCCTAATCCTAACCCTAACCCTAACAATAACACAAAACCAACCCCTAACCCTAACCCTAAAGCTAACCCAAACCCTAACCCTAAACCTAACCCTAACTCAAACCCTAACCCTAACCCTAACCCTAACAAAAACCCTAACCCTAAACCTAACCCTAACCCTAATCCTAACCCTAAACCTAACGCAAAAAATAACCCTAACCCTAAATCAAACCCTAACCCTAACCCTAACCCTAACCCTAACCCAAACCCTAACCCTTACCCAAACCCTAAAACTAAACCTAACCCTAACCCTAATCCTAACACTAACCCTAACCCAAAAACTAACCCTAACTCGAACCCTAACCCAAACCCTAATCCTCACCCTAACACTAACCCAAACCCTAAACCTAACCCTATTCCTAACCCTAACCCTAAACCTAACCTTAACCCAAACCCTAACCCAAAACCTAACCCTAACCCTAACTCAAACTCTAACCCTAACTCGAAACCTAACCCTAAGCCAAACACTAACCCAAACCCTAACAATAACCCTAACCCTATTCCTAACCCTAACCCTAACCCAAACCCTAACCCAAATCCTAACCCTAACCCTAACCCTAACCCTAACCCTAACTCAAACACTAACCCTAACCCTAACCCAAAACCTAACACTAAACCTAACCTTAACCCTTATCCTAACCCTAAACCTAACGCAAAAAATAACACTAACCCTAAACCAAACACTAACCCTAACCCTACCCTAATCCTAACCTTAACCCTAACCCTAACACAAACCCAACCCCTAAACCTAACCCAAACCCTAATCCTAATTCTAACCCGAACCCAAACCATAACCCTAACCCTAACCCTAAACCTAACATTAAACCTAACCCTAAAAAAACCCTAACTCTAACCCTAAACCTAACCCTAACCCTAATCCTAACCCTATCCCTAACCCTAACACTAACCCTAAACCAAAACCGCACCGTAACCACAAACCTAACTCAAAACCTAACCTTAAACCTAACCCAAACCCAAACACTAACCCTAATCTTAACCCTAAACCAAACCCTAAACCTAACCCTAAACCTAACCCTAACCCAAACCCTAACCCTAACACTAACCTAACCCTAACTCAAACCCTAACCATAACCCTAACCCTAACCCTAACCCAAACCCTAACCCTAACCCTAACACTAACCCTAACCCTAACACTAACCCAAATCCTAACCCTAACCCTAACCCAAACCAAAACCCTAACCCTAACTCTAACTCTAATCCTAAACCTAACCCTAATCCTAACTCTAACCCTAACCCTAATCTTAACCCTAACCCTAACCCTAACACAAACCCAACCCCTAACCCTAACCCTAACCCTAATCCTAATTCTAACCCGAACCCAAACCATAACCCTAACTCTAAACTTAACCCAAAACCTAAACCTAACACTAACCCTAACCCTAAACCAAACCCTAACTCTAACCCTAAACCTAACCCTAAACCTAATCCTAACCCTATCCATAACCCTAACACTAACCCTAACACAAAACCACACCGTAACCACAAACCTAACTCATACCCTAACCTTAAACCTAACCCAAACACAAACCCTAACCTTAACCCTAAACCAAATCCTAAAACTAAACCGTAACCCTAACCCTAACCCTAACCCTATTCCTAACCCTAACCCTAACCCTAACCTTAACCCAAAACCTAACCCTAAACCTAACCCTAACCCAAACCCTAACCCTAAACCTAACCCAAAAAATAACACTAACCCTAAACCAAACCCTAACCCTAACCCTACCCTAATCCTAACCCTAAACCTAACCCTAACACAACCCCAACCCCTAAACCTAACCCTAACCCTAATCCTAATTCTAACCCGAACCCAAACCATAACCCTAACCCTAACCCTAAACCTAACATTAAACCTAACCCTAAACCAAACCCTAACTCTAACCCTAAACCTAACCCTAACCCTAATCCTAACCCTATCCCTAACCCTAACACTAACCCTAACCCAAAACCACACCGTAACCACAAACCTAACTCATACCCTAACCTTAAACCTAACCCAAACCCAAACCCTAAACATAACCCTAAATCAAATCCTAAATCTAACCCTAACCCTAACCCTAACCCTAACCCTAACCCTAACCCTAACCCAAACCCTAACCCTAACACTAACACTAACCCTAACACTAACCCAAATCCTAACCCTAAACCTAACCCAAACCAAAACCCTAACCCTAACTCTAACACTAATCCTAAACCTAACCCTAATCCTAACCCTAACCCTAACCCTAATCAAAACCCTAAGATTAAACCTAACCCTAACCCTAACCCAAAACCTAAACCTAACCCTAATCCCAACCCTAACCCTAACCCTAATCCTAAGCCTAACCCTAACCCTAACACAAACGCAACCCCTAACACTAAACCTAACCCTAACCCAAACCCTAACCCTAAACCTAACCCTAACTCAAACCCTAAGCTTAACCCTAACCCTAACCCAAAAACTAACCCTAACAATAACCCAAACCCTAACCCTAACCCTAACCCTAACCCAAACCCTAACCCTAAACCTAACCAAAAACCTAAACCTAACCCTAACCCAAACCCTAACCCTAACCCTATTCCTAACATTAACCCTAAACCTAAACTTAACACAAACCCTAACACAAACCCTAACCCTAACCCTAAACCTAACCATAACCCTAACCGAAAACCTACCCCAAATCCTAACCCTAACCCTAACCCTAACCCTAAACCTAACTCAAACACTAACCCTAACCCTAAACCAATACCTAACCCTAAACCTAACCCTAACCCTTATCCTAACCCTAAACCTAACGCAAAAAATAACACTAACCCTAAACCAAACCCTAACCCTAACCCTACCCTAATCCTAACCCTAACCCTAACCCTAACACAAACCCAACCCCTAACCCTACCCTAACCCTAACCCTAAACCTAACATTAAACCTAACCCTAAACCAAACCCTAACTCTAACCCTAAACCTAACCCTAACACTAATCCTAACTCTATCCCTAACCCTAACACTAACCCTAACCCAAAACCACACCGTAACCACAAACCTAACTCAAAACCTAACCTTAAACCTAACCCAAACTGAAACCCTAACCCTAAACTTAACCCTAAACCAAACCCTAAACCTAACCCTAACCCAAACCCTAACCCTAACACTAACCTAACCCTAACTCAAACCCTAACCATAACCCTAGCCCTAACCCTATCCCAAACCCTAACCCTAACACTAACACTAAGCCTAACACTAACCCAAATCCTAACCCTAAACCTAACCCAAAGCAAAAGCCTAACCCTAACTCTAACTCTAATCCTAAACCTAACCCTAATCCTAACGCTAGCCCTAACCCTAATCAAAACCCTAAGATTAAACCTAACCCTAACCCTAACCCAAAACCTAAACCTAACCCTAATCCTAACCCTAACCCTAACCCTAATCCTAAGCCTAACCCTAACCCTAACACAAACCCAACCCCTAACCCTAACCCTAACCCTAACCCAAACCCTAACCCTAAACCTAACCCTAACTCAAACCCTAACCCTAACCCTAACCCAAACAAAAACCCTAACCCTAATCCTAAGCCTAACCCTAACCCTAACCCTAAACCTAACCCAAAAAATAACCCTAACCCTAAACCAAACCCTAACCCTAACCCTAACCCTAACCCTAACCCAAACCCTAACCCTTACCCAAACCCTAAACGTAAACCTAACCCTAACCCTAATCCTAACACTAACCCTAACCCAAAAACTAACCCTAACTCGAACCCTAACCCAAACCCTAATCCTCACCCTAACACTAACCCAAACCCTAAACCTAACCCTATTCCTAACCCTAACCCTAAACCTAACCTTAACCCAAACCCTAACCCAAAACCTAACCCTAACCCTAACTCAAACTCTAACCCTAACTCGAAACCTAACCCTAAGCCAAACACTAACCCAAACCCTAACAATAACCCTAACCCTATTCCTAACCCTAACCCTAACCCAAACCCTAACCCAAATCCTAATCCTAACCCTAACCCTAACCCTAACCCTAACTCAAACACTAACCCTAACCCTAACCCAAAACCTAACACTAAACCTAACCTTAACCCTTATCCTAACCCTAAACCTAACCCAAAAAATAATACTAACCCTAAACCAAACACTAACCCTAACCCACCCTAATCCTAACCCTAACCCTAACCCTAACACAAACCCAACCCCTAAACCTAACCCAAACCCTAATCCTAATTCTAACCCGAACCCAAACCATAACCCTAACCCTAACCCTAAACCTAACATTAAACCTAACCATAAACCAAACCCTAACTCTAACCCTAAACCTAACCCTAACCCTAATCCTAACCCTATCCCTAACCCTAACACTAACCCTAAACCAAAACCGCACAGTAACCACAAACCTAACTCAAAACCTAACCTTAAACCTAACCCAAACCCAAACACTAACCCTAACCTTAACCCTAAACCAAACCCTAAACCTAACCCTAAACCTAACCCTAACCCAAACCCTAACCCTAACACTAACCTAACCCTAACTCAAACCCTAACCATAACCCTAACCCTAACCCTAACCCAAACCCTAACCCTAACCCTAACACTAACCCTAACCCTAACACTAACCCAAATCCTAACCCTAACCCTAACCCAAACCAAAACCCTAACCCTAACTCTAACTCTAATCCTAAACCTAACCCTAATCCTAACTCTAACCCTAACCCTAATCTTAAACCTAACCCTAACCCTAACACAAACCCAACCCCTAACCCTAACCCTAACCCTAATCCTAATTCTAACCTGAACCCAAACCATAACCCTAACTCTAAACTTAACCCAAAACCTAAACCTAACACTAACCCTAACCCTAAACCAAACCCTAACTCTAACCCTAAACCTAACCCTAACCCTAATCCTAACCCTATCCATAACCCTAACACTAACCCTAACACAAAACCACACCGTAACCACAAACCTAACTCATACCCTAACCTTAAACCTAACCCAAACCCAAACCCTAACCTTAACCCTAAACCAAATCCTAAAACTAAACCGTAACCCTAACCCTAACCCTAACCCTATTCCTAACCCTAACCCTAACCCTAACCTTAACCCAAAACATAACCCTAAACCTAACCCTAACCCAAACCCTAACCCTAAACCTAACCCAAAAAATAACACTAACCCTAAACCAAACCCTAACCCTAACCCTACCCTAATCCTAACTCTAAACCTAACCCTAACACAACCCCAACCCCTAAACCTAACCCTAACCCTAATCCTAATTCTAACCCGAACCCAAACCATAACCCTAACCCTAACCCTAAACCTAACATTAAACCTAACCCTAAACCAAACCCTAACTCTAACCCTAAACCTAACCCTAACCCTAATCCTAAACCTATCCCTAACCCTAACACTAACCCTAAACCAAAACCGCACCGTAACCACAAACCTAACTCGAAACCTAACCTTAAACCTTACCCAAACCCAAACACAAACCCTAACCTTAACCCTACCCCACACCCTAAACCTAACGCTAAACCTAACCCTAACCCAAACCCTAACCCTAACACTAAACTAACCCTAACTCAAACCCTAACCATAACCCTAACCCTAACCCTAACCCAAACCCTAACCCTAACCCTAACACTAACCCTAACCCTAACACTAACCCAAATCCTAACCCTAACCCTAACCCAAACCAAAACCCTAACCCTAACTCTAACTCTAATCCTAAACCTAACCCTAATCCTAACTCTAACCCTAACCCTAATCTTAACCCTAACCCTAACCCTAACACAAACCCAACCCCTAACCCTAATCCTAATTCTAACCCGAACCCAAACCATAACCCTAACTCTAAACTTAACCCAAAACCTAAACCTAACACTAACCCTAACCCTAAACCAAACCCTAACTCTAACCCTAAACCTAACCCTAACCCTAATCCTAACCCTATCCCTAACCCTAACACTAACCCTAACACAAAACCACACCGTAACCACAAACCTAACTCATACCCTAACCTTAACCCTAACCCAAACCCAAACCCTAAACTTAACCCTAAATCAAATCCTAAATCTAAACCGTAACCCTAACCCTTACCCTAACCCTATTCCTAACCCTAACCCTAACCTTAACCCAAAACCTAACCCTAAACCTAACCCTAACCCAAACCCTAATCAAACCCTAACCCTAACCCAAACCCTAACCCTAACACTAACCCTAACCGTAATCCTAAACCTAACCCTAACCTTAACCCAAAAAGTAAACCTAACCCTAAACCTAACCCTAACCCAAAACCTAACCCTAACCCAAATCCTAATCCTAACCCTAACCGTAATGCTAAGCCTAAACCTAACTCAAACTCAAACTTAATCCTAAACCTAACCCTAACCCAAACCCTAACCCTAACACTAACCTAACCCTAACTCAAACCCTAACCATAACCCTAACCCTAACCCTAACCCAAACCCTAACCCTAACACTAACACTAACCCTAACACTAACCCAAATCCTAACCCTAAACCTAACCCAAAGCAAAACCCTAACCCTAACTCTAACTCTAATCCTAAACCAAACCCTAATCCTAACCCTAACCCTAACCCTAATCAAAACCCTAAGATTAAACCTAACCCTAACCCTAACCCAAAACCTAAACCTAACCCTAATCCTAACCCTAACCCTAACCCTAATCCTAAGCCTAACCCTAACCCTAACACAAACCCAACCCCTAACCCTAACCCTAACCCTAACCCAAAACCTAACCCTAAACCTAACCCTAACTCAAACCCTAAGCCTAACCCTAACCCTAACCCAAAAACTAACCCTAACAATAACCCAAACCCTAACCCTAACCCTAACCCTAACCCAAACCCTAACCCTAAACCTAACCAAAAACCTAAACCTAACCCTAACCCAAACCCTTACCCTAACCCTATTCCTAACATTAACCCTAAACCTAAACTTAACCCAAACCCTAACCAAACCCCTAACCCTAACCCTAAACCTAACCATAACCCTAACCCAAAACCGAACCCAAATCCTAACCCTAACCCTAACCCTAACCCTAACCCTAACTCAAACACTAACCCTAACCCTAAACCAAAACCTAAACCTAAACCTAACCCTAACCCTTATCCTAACCCTAAACCTAACACAAAAAATAACACTAACCCTAAACCAAACCCTAACCCTAACCCTACCCTAATCCTAACCCTAACCCTAACCCTATCACAAACCCAACCCCTAACCCTAACCCTAACCCTAACCCTAAACCTAACATTAAACCTAACCCTAAACCAAACCCTAACTCTAACCCTAAACCTAACCCTAACCCTAATCCTAACTCTATCCCTAACCCTAACACTAACCCTAACCCAAAACCACACCGTAACCACAAACCTAACTCAAAACCTAACCTTAAACCTAACCCAAACTGAAACCCTAACCCTAAACTTAACCCTAAACCAAACCCTAAACCTAACCCTAACGCAAACCCTAACCCTAACACTAACCTAACCCTAACTCAAACCCTAACCATAACCCTAACCCTAACCCTAACCCTAACCCTAACCCTAACACTAATACTAAACCTAACACTAACCCAAATCCTAAGCCTAAACCTAACCCAATCCAAAACACTAACCCTAACTCTAACTCTAATCCTAAACCTAACCCTAATCCTAACCCTAACCCTAACCCTAATCAAAACCCTAAGATTAAACCTAACCCTAACCCTAACCCAAAACCTAAACCTAACCCTAATCCTAACCCTAACCCTAACCCTAATCCTAAGCCTAACCCTAACCCTAACACAAACCCAACCCCTAACCCTAACCCTAACCCTAACCCAAACCCTAACCCTAAACCTAACCCTAACTCAAACCCTAACCCTAACCCTAACCCAAACAAAAACCCTAACCCTAAACCTAACCCTAACCCTTATCCTAACCCTAAACCTAACCCAAAAAATAACCCTAACCCTAAACCAAACCCTAACCCTAACCCTAACCCTAACCCAAACCCTAACCCTTACCCAAACCCTAAACCTAAACCTAACCCTAACCCTAATCCTAACACTAACCCTAACCCAAAAACTAACCCTAACTCGAACCCTAACCCAAACCCTAATCCTCACCCTAACACTAACCCAAACCCTAAACCTAACCCTATTCCTAACCCTAACCCTAAACCTAACCTTAACCCAAACCCTAACCCAAAACCTAACCCTACCCCTAACTCAAACTCTAACCCTAACTCGAAACCTAACCCTAAGCCAAACACTAACCCAAACCCTAACAATAACCCTAACCCTATTCCTAACCCTAACCCTAACCCAAACCCTAACCCAAATCCTAATCCTAACCCTAACCCTAACCCTAACCCTAACTCAAACACTAACCCTAACCCTAACCCAAAACCTAACACTAAACCTAACCTTAACCCTTATCCTAACCCTAAACCTAACCCAAAAAATAATACTAACCCTAAACCAAACACTAACCCTAACCCACCCTAATCCTAACCCTAACCCTAACCCTAACACAAACCCAACCCCTAAACCTAACCCAAACCCTAATCCTAATTCTAACCCGAACCCAAACCATAACCCTAACCCTAACCCTAAACCTAACATTAAACCTAACCATAAACCAAACCCTAACTCTAACCCTAAACCTAACCCTAACCCTAATCCTAACCCTATCCCTAACCCTAACACTAACCCTAAACCAAAACCGCACCGTAACCACAAACCTAACTCAAAACCTAACCTTAAACCTAACCCAAACCCAAACACTAACCCTAACCTTAACCCTAAACCAAACCCTAAACCTAACCCTAAACCTAACCCTAACCCAAACCCTAACCCTAACACTAACCTAACCCTAACTCAAACCCTAACCATAACCCTAACCCTAACCCTAACCCAAACCCTAACCCTAACCCTAACACTAACCCTAACCCTAACACTCACCAAAATCCTAACCCTAACCCTAACCCAAACCAAAACCCTAACCCTAACTCTAACTCTAATCCTAAACCTAACCCTAATCCTAACTCTAACCCTAACCCTAATCTTAAACCTAACCCTAACCCTAACACAAACCCAACCCCTAACCCTAACCCTAACCCTAATCCTAATTCTAACCTGAACCCAAACCATAACCCTAACTCTAAACTTAACCCAAAACCTAAACCTAACACTAACCCTAACCCTAAACCAAACCCTAACTCTAACCCTAAACCTAACCCTAACCCTAATCCTAACCCTATCCATAACCCTAACACTAACCCTAACACAAAACCACACCGTAACCACAAACCTAACTCATACCCTAACCTTAAACCTAACCCAAACCCAAACCCTAACCTTAACCCTAAACCAAATCCTAAAACTAAACCGTAACCCTAACCCTAACCCTAACCCTATTCCTAACCCTAACCCTAACCCTAACCTTAACCCAAAACCTAACCCTAAACCTAACCCTAACCCAAACCCTAACCCTAAACCTAACCCAAAAAATAACACTAGCCCTAAACCAAACCCTAACCCTAACCCTACCCTAATCCTAACTCTAAACCTAACCCTAACACAACCCCAACCCCTAAACCTAACCCTAACCCTAATCCTAATTCTAACCCGAACCCAAACCATAACCCTAACCCTAACCCTAAACCTAACATTAAAGCTAACCCTAAACCAAACCCTAACTCTAACCCTAAACCTAACCCTAACCCTAATCCTAAACCTATCCCTAACCCTAACACTAACCCTAAACCAAAACCGCACCGTAACCACAAACCTAACTCAAAACCTAACCTTAAACCTAACCCAAACCCAAACACTAACCCTAACCTTAACCCTAAACCAAACCCTAAACCTAACCCTAAACCTAACCCTAACCCAAACCCTAACCCTAACACTAACCTAACCCTAACTCAAACCCTAACCATAACCCTAACCCTAACCCTAACCCAAACCCTAACCCTAACCCTAACACTAACCCTAACCCTAACACTAACCCAAATCCTAACCCTAACCCTAACCCAAACCAAAACCCTAACCCTAACTCTAACTCTAATCCTAAACCTAACCCTAATCCTAACTCTAACCCTAACCCTAATCTTAGCCCTAACCCTAACCCAAACACAAACCCAACCCCTAACCCTAATCCTAATTCTAACCCGAACCCAAACCATAACCCTAACTCTAAACTTAACCCAAAACCTAAACCTAACACTAACCCTAACCCTAAACCAAACCCTAACTCTAACCCTAAACCTAACCCTAACCCTAATCCTAACCCTATCCATAACCCTAACACTAACCCTAACACAAAACCACACCGTAACCACAAACCTAACTCATACCCTAAACTTAAACCTAACCCAAACCCAAACCCTAACCTTAACCCTAAACCAAATCCTAAAACTAAACCATAACCCTAACCCTAACCCTAACCCTATTCCTAACCCTAACCCTAACCCTAACCTTAACCCAAAACCTAACCCTAAACCTAACCCTAACCCAAACCCTAACCCTAAACCTAACCCAAAAAATAACACTAACCCTAAACTAAACCCTAACCCTAACCCTACCCTAATCCTAACCCTAAACCTAACCCTAACACAAACCCAACCCCTAAACCTAACCCTAACCCTAATCCTAATTCTTACCCGAACCCAAACCATAACCCTAACCCTAACCCTAAACCTAACATTAAACCTAACCCTAAACCATACCCTAACTCTATCCCTAAACCTAACCCTAACCCTAATCCTAACCCTATCCCTAACCCTAACACTAACCCTAACCCAAAACCGCACCGTAACCACAAACCTAACTCAAAACCTAACCTTAAACCTAACCCAAACCCAAACACTAACCCTAACCTTAACCCTAAACCAAACCCTAAACCTAACCCTAAACCTAACCCTAACCCAAACCCTAACCCTAACACTAACCTAACCCTAACTCAAACCCTAACCATAACCCTAACCCTAACCCTAACCCAAACCCTAGCCCTAACCCTAACACTAACCCTAACCCTAACACTAACCCAAATCCTAACCCTAACCCTAACCCAAACCAAAACCCTAACCCTAACTCTAACTCTAATCCTAAACCTAACCCTAATCCTAACTCTAACCCTAACCCTAATCTTAAACCTAACCCTAACCCTAACACAAACCCAACCCCTAACCCTAAACCTAACCCTAATCCTAATTCTAACCCGAACCCAAACCATAACCCTAACTCTAAACTTAACCCAAAACCTAAACCTAACACTAACCCTAACCCTAAACCAAACCCTAACTCTAACCCTAAACCTAACCCTAACCCTAATCCTAACCCTATCCGTAACCCTAACACTAAGCCTAACACAAAACCACACCGTAACCACAAACCTAACTCATACCCTAACCTTAAAACTAACCCAAACCCCAACCCTAAACTTTACACTTAATCAAATCCTAAAACTAAACCGTAACCCTAACCCTTACCCTAACCCTATTCCTAACCCTAACCCTAACCTTAACCCAAAACCTAACCCTAAACCTAACCCTAACCCAAACCCTAATCAAACCCTAACCCTAACCCAAACCCTAACCCTAACACTAACCCTAACCGTAATCCTAAACCTAACCCTAACCTTAACCCAAAAAGTAAACCTAACCCTAAACCTAACCCTAACCCAAAACCTAACCCTAACCCAAATCCTAATCCTAACCCTAACCGTAATGTTAAGCCTAAACCTAACTCAAACTCAAACTTAACCCTAACCCTAACCCTCACCCAAACCCTAACCCTAACACTAACCTAACCCTAACTCAAACCCTAACCATAACCCTAACCCTAACCCTAACCCAAACCCTAACCCTAACACTAACACTAACCCTAACACTAACCCAAATCCTAACCCTAAACCTAACCCAAAGCAAAACCCTAACCCTAACTCTAACTCTAATCCTAAACCAAACCCTAATCCTAACACTAACCCTAACCCTAATCAAAACCCTAAGATTAAACCTAACCCTAACCCTAACCCAAAACCTAAACCTAACCCTAATCCTAACCCTAACCCTAACCCTAATCCTAAGCCTAACCCTAACCCTAACACAAACCCAACCCCCAACCCTATCCCTAACCCCAACCCCAAACCTAACCCTAAACCTAACCCTAACTCAAACCCTAAGCCTAACCCTAACCCTAACCCAAAAACTAACCCTAACAATAACCCAAACCCTAACCCTAACCCTAACCCTAACCCAAACCCTAACCCTAAACCTAACCAAAAACCTAAACCTAACCCTAACCCAAACCATTACCCTAACCCTATTCCTAACATTAACCCTAAACCTAAACTTAACCCAAACCCTAACCCAACCCCTAACCCTAACCCTAAACCTAACCATAACCCTAACCCAAAACCCAACCCAAATCCTAACCCTAACCCCAACCCTAACCCTAACCCTAACTCAAACACTAACCCTAACCCTAAACCAAAACCTAAACCTAAACCTAACCCTAACCCTTATCCTAACCCTAAACCTAACGCAAAAAATAACACTAAGCCTAAACCAAACCCTAACCCTAACCCTACCCTAATCCTAACCCTAACCCTAACCCTAACACAAACCCAACCCCTAACCCTAACCCTAACCCTAACCCTAAACCCAACAATAAACCTAACCCTAAACCAAACCCTAACTCTAACCCTAAACCTAACCCTAACCCTAATCCTAACTCTATCCCTAACCCTAACACTAACCCTAACCCAAAACCACACCGTAACCACAAACCTAACTCAAAACCTAACCTTAAACCTAACCCAAACTGAAACCCTAACCCTAAACTTAACCCTAAACCAAACCCTAAACCTAACCCTAACCCAAACCCTAACCCTAACACTAACCTAACCCTAACTCAAACCCTAACCATAACCCTAACCCTAACCCTAACCCAAACCCTAACCCTAACACTAACACTAACCCTAACACTAACCCAAATCCTAACCCTAAACCTAACCCAAACCAAAACCCTAACCCTAACTCTAACTCTAATCCTAAACCTAACCCTAATCCTAACCCTAACCCTAACCCTAATCAAAACCCTAAGATTAAACCTAACCCTAACCCTAACCCAAAACCTAAACCTAACCCTAATCCTAACCCTAACCCTAACCCTAATCCTAAGCCTAACCCTAACCCTAACACAAACCCAACCCCTAACCCTAACCCTAACCCTAACCCAAACCCTAACCCTAAACCTAACCCTAACTCAAACCCTAACCCTAACCCTAACCCAAACAAAAACCCTAACCCTAAACCTAACCCTAACCCTTATCCTAACCCTAAACCTAACCCAAAAAATAACCCTAACCCTAAACCAAACCCTAACCCTAACCCTAACCCTAACCCAAACCCTAACCCTTACCCAAACCCTAAACCTAAACCTAACCCTAACCCTAATCCTAACACTAACCCTAACCCAAAAACTAACCCTAACTCGAACCCTAACCCAAACCCTAATCCTCACCCTAACACTAACCCAAACCCTAAACCTAACCCTATTCCTAACCCCTAACCCTAAACCTAACCTTAACCCAAACCCTAACCCAAAACCTAACCCTAACCCTAACTCAAACTCTAACCCTAACTCGAAACCTAACCCTAAGCCAAACACTAACCCAAACCCTAACAATAACCCTAACCCTATTCCTAACCCTAACCCTAACCCAAACCCTAACCCAAATCCTAATCCTAACCCTAACCCTAACCCTAACCCTAACTCAAACACTAACCCTAACCCTAACCCAAAACCTAACACTAAACCTAACCTTAACCCTTATCCTAACCCTAAACCTAACCCAAAAAATAATACTAACCCTAAACCAAACACTAACCCTAACCCACCCTAATCCTAACCCTAACCCTAACCCTAACACAAACCCAACCCCTAAACCTAACCCAAACCCTAATCCTAATTCTAACCCGAACCCAACCATAACCCTAACCCTAACCCTAAACCTAACATTAAACCTAACCATAAACCAAACCCTAACTCTAACCCTAAACCTAACCCTAACCCTAATCCTAACGCTATCGCTAACCCTAACACTAACCCTAAACCAACACCGCACCGTAACCACAAACCTAACTCAAAACCTAACCTTAAACCTAACCCAAACCCAAACAGTAACCCTAACGTTAAGCCTAAACTAAACCCTAAACCTAACCCTAAACCTAACCCTAACCCAAACCCTAACCCTAACACTAACCTAAACCCTAACTCAAACCCTAACCATAACCCTAACCCTAACCCTAACCCAACCCCTAACCCTAATCCTAACCCTAACCTTAACCCTAACAGAAACCCAAATCCTAACCCTAACCCTAACCCAAAACAAAACCCTAACCCTAACTCTAACTCTAATCCTAAACCTAACCCTAATCCTAACTCTAACCCTAACCCTAATCTTAAACCTAACCCTAACCCTAACACAAACCCAACCCCTAACCCTAACCCTAACCCTAATACTAATTCTAACCTGAACCCAAACCATAACCCTAACTCTAAACTTAACCCAAAACCTAAACCTAACACTAACCCTAACCCTAAACCAAACCCTAACTCTAACCCTAAACCTAACCCTAAACCCTAATCCTAACCCTATCCATAACCCTAACACTAACCCTAACACAAAACCACACCGTAACCACAAACCTAACTCATACCCTAACCTTAAACCTAACCCAAACCCAAACCCTAACCTTAACCCTAAACCAAATCCTAAAACTAAACCGTAACCCTAACCCTAACCCTAACCCTATTCCTAACCCTAACCCTAACCCTAACCTTAACCCAAAACCTAACCCTAAACCTAACCCTAACCCAAACCCTAACCCCTAAACCTAACCCAAAAAATAACACTAACCCTAAACCAAACCCTAACCCTAACCCTACCCTAATCCTAACTCTAAACCTAACCCTAACACAACCCCAACCCCTAAACCTAACCCTAACCCTAATCCTAATTCTAACCCGAACCCAAACCATAACCCTAACCCTAACCCTAAACCTAACATTAAACCTAACCCTAAACCAAACCCTAACTCTAACCCTAAACCTAACCCTAACCCTAATCCTAAACCTATCACTAACCCTAACACCAACCCTAAACCAAAACCGCACCGTAACCACAAACCTAACTCAAAACCTAACCTTAAACCTAACCCAAACCCAAACACTAACCCTAACCTTAACCCTAAACCAAACCCTAAACCTAACCCTAAACCTAACCCTAACCCAAACCCTAACCCTAACACTAACCTAACCCTAACTCAAACCCTAACCATAACCCTAACCCTAACCCTAACCCAAACCCTAACCCTAACCCTAACACTAACCCTAACCCTAACACTAACCCAAATCCTAACGCTAACCCTAACCCAAACCAAAACCCTAACCCTAACTCTAACTCTAATCCTAAACCTAACCCTAATCCTAACTCTAACCCTAACCCTAATCTTAACCCTAATCCTAACCCTAACACAAACCCAACCCCTAACCCTAATCCTAATTCTAACCCGAACCCAAACCATAACCCTAACTCTAAACTTAACCCAAAACCTAAACCTAACACTAACCCTAACCCTAAACCAAACCCTAACTCTAACCCTAAACCTAACCCTAACCCTAATCCTAACCCTATCCATAACCCTAACACTAACCCTAACACAAAACCACACCGTAACCACAAACCTAACTCATACCCTAACCTTAAACCTAACCCAAACCCAAACCCTAAACTTAACCCTAAACCAAATCCTAAAACTAAACCATAACCCTAACCCTAACCCTAACCCTATTCCTAACCCTAACCCTAACCCTAACCTTAACCCAAAACCTAACCCTAAACCTAACCCTAACCCAAACCCTAACCCTAAACCTAACCCAAAAAAATAACACTAACCCTAAACCAAACCCTAACCCTAACCCTACCCTAATCCTTACCCTAAACCTAACCCTAACACAACCCCAACCCCTAAACCTAACCCTAACCCTAATCCTAATTCTAACCCGAAACCCAAACCATAACCCTAACCCTAACCCTAAACCTAACATTAAACCTAACCCTAAACCAAACCCTAACTCTAACCCTAAACCTAACCCTAACCCTAATCCTAACCCTATCCCTAACCCTAACACTAACCCTAACCCAAAACCGCACCGTAACCACAAACCTAACTCAAAACCTAACCTTAAACCTAACCCAAACCCAAACACTAACCCTAACCTTAACCCTAAACCAAACCCTAAACCTAACCCTAAACCTAACCCTAACCCAAACCCTAACCCTAACACTAACCTAACCCTAACTCAAACCCTAACCATAACCCTAACCCTAACCCTAACCCAAACCCTAACACTAACCCTAACACTAACCCTAACCCTAACACTAACCCAAATCCTAACCCTAACCCTAACCCAAACCAAAACCCTAACCCTTACTCTAACTCTAATCCTAAACCTAACCCTAATCCTAACTCTAACCCTAACCCTAATCTTAAACCCTAACCCTAACCCTAACACAAACCCAACCCCTAACCCTAAACCTAATCCTAGTCCTAACCCTAAACCTAACCCAAACCATAACCCTAACTCTAAACTTAACCCAAAACCTAAACCTAACACTAACCCTAACCCTAAACCAAACCCTAACTCTAACCCTAAACCTAACCCTAACCCTAATCCTAACCCTATCCACTAACCCTAACACTAACCCTAACACAAAACCACACCGTAACCACAAACCTAACTCATACCCTAAACTTAAACCTAACCCAAACCCAAACCCTAAACTTAACCCTAAATCAAATCCTAAATCTAAACCGTAACCCTAACCCTTACCCTAACCCTATTCCTAACCCTAACCCTAACCCTAACCTTAACCCAAAACCTAACCCTAAACCTAACCCTAACCCAAACCCTAATCAAACCCTAACCCTAACCCAAACCCTAACCCTAACACTAACCCTAACCGTAATCCTAAACCTAACCCTAACCTTAACCCAAAAAGTAAACCTAACCCTAAACCTAACCCTAACCCAAAACCTAACCCTAACCCAAATCCTAATCCTAACCCTAACCGTAATGCTAAGCCTAAACCTAACTCAAACTCAAACTTAACCCAAAACCTAACCCTAACCCAAACCCTAACCCTAACACTAACCTAACCCTAACTCAAACCCTAACCATAACCCTAACCCTAACCCTAACCCAAACCCTAACCCTAACACTAACACTAACCCTAACACTAACCCAAATCCTAACCCTAAACCTAACCCAAACCAAAACCCTAACCCTAACTCTAACTCTAATCCTAAACCAAACCCTAATCCTAACCCTAACCCTAACCCTAATCAAAACCCTAAGATTAAACCTAACCCTAACCCTAACCCAAAACCTAAACCTAACCCTAATCCTAACCCTAACCCTAACCCTAATCCTAAGCCTAACCCTAACCCTAACACAAACCCAACCCCTAACCCTAACCCTAACCCTAACCCAAAACCTAACCCTAAACCTAACCCCTAACTCAAACCCTAAGCCTAACCCTAACCCTAACCCAAAAACTAACCCAAATCCTAACCCTAACCCTAACCCTAACCCTAACCCTAACCCAAACCCTAACCCTAAACCTAACCAAAAACCTAAACCTAACCCTAACCCAAACCCTAACCCTAACCCTATTCCTAACATTAACCCTAAACCTAAACTTAACCCAAACCCTAACACAAACCCTAACCCTAACCCTAAACCTACCATAACCCTAACCCAAAACCTAACCCAAATCCTAACCCTAACCCTAACCCTAACCCTAACCCTAACTCAAACACTAACCCTAACCCTAAACCAAAACCTAAACCTAAACCTAACCCTAACCCTTATCCTAACCCTAAACCTAACGCAAAAAATAACACTAACCCTAAACCAAACCCTAACACAAACCCAACCCCTAACCCTAACCCTAAACCTAACATTAAACCTAACCCTAAACCAAACCCTAACTCTAACCCTAAACCTAACCCTAACCCTAATCCTAACCCTATCCCTAACCCTAACACTAACCCTAACCCAAAACCACACCGTAACCACAAACCTAACTCAAAACCTAACCTTAAACCTAACCCAAACTGAAACCCTAACCCTAACCTTAACAGTAAACCAAACCCTAAACCTAACCCTAACCCAAACCCTAACCCTAACACTAATCTAACCCTAACTCAAACCCTAACCATAACCCTAACCCTAACCCTAACCCAAACCCTAACCCTAACACTAACCCTAACCCTAACACTAACCCAAATACTAACCCTAACCCTAACCCAAACCAAAACCCTAACCCTAACTCTAACTCTAATTCTAAACCTAACCCTAATCCTAACTCTAACCCTAACCCTAATACTAACCCTAACCCTAACCCTAACACAAACCCAACCCCTAACCCTAACCCTAACACTAATCCTTATTCTAACCCGAACCCAAACCATAACCCCAACCCTAAACTTAACCCATAACCTAAACCTAACACTAACCCTAACCCTAAACCAAACCCTAACTCTAACCCTAAACCTAACCCTAACCCTAATCCTAACCCTATCCCTAACCCTAACACTAACCCTAACCCAAAACCACACCATAACCACAAACCTAACTCATACCCTAACCTTAAACCTAACCCAAACCGAAACCCTAACCTTAACCCTAAACCAAACCCTAAACCTAAACCGTAACCCTAACCCTAACCCTAACCCTATTCCTAACCCTAACCCTAAACCTAACCTTAACCCAAACCCTAACCCTAAACCTAACCCTAACCCAAACCCTAATCAAACCCTAACCCTAACCCAAACCCTAACGCTAACACTAACCCTAATCGTAATACTAAACCTAACCCTAACCTTAACACAAAAAGTAAACCTAACCCTAAACCTAACCCTAACCCAAAACCTAACCCTAACCCAAATCCTAATCCTAACCCTAACCGTAATGCTAAGCCTAAACCTAACTCAAACTCAAACCTAACCCTAAACCTAACCCTAACACAAACCCTAACCCTAACACTAACCTAACCCTAACTCAAACCCTAACCATAACCCTAACCCTAACCCTAACCCAAACCCTAACCCTAACACTAACCCTAGCCCTAACACTAACCCAAATCCTAACCCTAACCCTAACCCAAACCAAAACCCTAACCCTAACTCTAACTCTAATCCAAAACCTAACCCTAATCCTAACTCTAACCCTATCCCTAATCCTAACCCTAACCCTAACCCTAACACAAACCCAACCCCTAACCCTAACCCTAACCCTAATCCTAATTCTAACCCGAACCCAAACCATAACCCTAACCCTAAACTTAAACCAAAATTTAAACCTAACACTAACCCTAACCCTAAACCAAACCCTAACCCTAACCCTAACCCTAACCCTAACCCTAATCCTAACCCTATCCCTAACCCTAACACTAACCCTAACCCAAAACCACAGCGTAACCACAAACCTAATTCATACCCTACCCTTAACCCTACCCCAAACCCAACCCCTCACCTTACCCCTAAACCAACCCCTAAACCTAAACCGTAACCCTAACCCTAACCCTAACCCTATTCCTAACCCTAACCCTAACCCTAACCCAAACCCTAACCCTAAACCTAACCCTAACCCAAACCCTAATCAAACCCTAAACCTAAACCTAACCCTAACCCTAATCCTAACCCTAACCCAAACCCTAACCCTAAACCTAACCCAAAAAATAACACTAACCCTAAACCAAACCCTAACCCTAACCGTACCCTAATCCTAACCCTAAACCTAACCCTAACACAACCCCAACCCCTAAACCTAACCCTAACCCTAATCCTAATTCTAATCCGAACCCAAACCATAACCCTAACCCTAACCCTAAACCTAACATTAAACCTAACCCTAAACCAAACCCTAACTCTAACCCTAAACCTAACCGTAACCCTAATCCTAACCCTAACCCAAAACCTCACCATAACCACAAACCTAACTCAAAACCTAACCTTAAACCTAACCCAAACCCAAACACTAACCCTAACCTTAATCCTAAACCAAACCCTAAACCTAACCCTAAACCTAACCCTAACCCAAACCCTAACCCTAACACTAACCTAACCCTAACTCAAACCCTAACCATAACCCTAACCCTAACCCTAACCCAAACCCTAACCCTAACCCTAACACTAACCCTAACCCTAACACTAACCCAAATCCTAACCCTAACCCTAACCCAAACCAAAACCCTAACCCTAACTCTAACTCTAATCCTAAACCTAACCCTAATCCTAACTCTAACCCTAAACCTAATCTTAACCCTAACCCTAACCCTAACACAAACCCAACCCCTAACCCTAACCCTAACCCTAATCCTAATTCTAACCCGAACCCATACCATAACCCTAACTCTAAACTTAACCCAAAACCTAAACCTAACACTAACCCTAACCCTAAACCAAACCCTAACTCTAACCCTAAACCTAACCCTAACCCTAATCCTAACCCTATTCCTAACCCTAACACTAACCCTAACACAAAACCACACCGTAACCACAAACCTAACTCATACCCTAACCTTAAACCTAACCCAAACCCAAACCCTAAACTTAACCCTAAATCAAATCCTAAATCTAAACCGTAACCCTAACCCTAACCCTAACCCTATTCCTAACCCTAACCCTAACCCTAACCCTAACCTTAACCCAAAACCTAACCCTAAACCTAACCCTAACCCAAACCCTAATCAAACCCTAACCCTAACCCAAACCCTAACCCTAACACTAACCCTAACCGTAATCCTAAACCTAACACTAACCTTAACCCAAAAAGTAAACCTAACCCTAAACCTAACCCTAACCCAAAACCTAACCCTAACCCAAGTCCTACTCCTAACCCTAACCGTAATGCTAAGCCTAAACCTAACTCAAACTCAAACCTAACCCTAAACCTATCCCTAACCCAAACCCTAACCCTAACACTAACCTAACCCTAACTCAAACCCTAACCATAACCCTAACCCTAACCCTAACCCAAACCCTAACCCTAACACTAACACTAACCCTAACACTAACCCAAATCCTAACCCTAAACCTAACCCAAACCAAAAACCCTAACCCTAACTCTAACTCTAATCCTAAACCTAACCCTAATCCTAACCCTAACCCTAACCCTAATCAAAACCCTAAGATTAAACCTAACCCTAACCCTAACCCAAAACCTAAACCTAACCCTAATCCTAACCCTAACCCTAACCCTAATCCTAAGCCTAACCCTAACCCTAACACAAACCCAACCCCTAACCCTAACCCTAACCCTAACCCAAACTCTAACCCTAAACCTAACCCTAACTCAAACCCTAAGCCTAACCCTAACCCTAACCCAAAAACTAACCCTAACAATAACCCAAACCCTAACCCTAACCCTAACCCTAACCCAAACCCTAACCCTAAACCTAACCAAAAACCTAAACCTAACCCTAACCCAAACCCTAACCCTAACCCTATTCCTAACATTAACCCTAAACCTAAACTTAACCCAAACCCTAACCCAAACCCTAACCCTAACCCTAAACCTAACCATAACCCTAACCCAAAACCTAACCCAAATCCTAACCCTAACCCTAACCCTAACCCTAACCCTAACTCAAACACTAACCCTAACCCTAAACCAAAACCTAAACCTAAACCTAACCCTAACCCTTATCCTAACCCTAAACCTAACGCAAAAAATAACACTAACCCTAAACCAAACCCTAACACAAACCCAACCCCTAACCCTAACCCTAAACCTAACATTAAACCTAACCCTAAACCAAACCCTAACTCTAACCCTAAACCTAACCCTAACCCTAATCCTAACCCTATCCCTAACCCTAACACTAACCCTAACCCAAAACCACACCGTAACCACAAACCTAACTCAAAACCTAACCTTAAACCTAACCCAAACTGAAACCCTAACCCTAAACTTAACAGTAAACCAAACCCTAAACCTAACCCTAACCCAAACCCTAACCCTAACACTAATCTAACCCTAACTCAAACCCTAACCATAACCCTAACCCTAACCCTAACCCAAACCCTAACCCTAACACTAACCCTAACCCTAACACTAACCCAAATCCTAACCCTAACCCTAACCCAAACCAAAACCCTAACCCTAACTCTAACTCTAATTCTAAACCTAACCCTAATCCTAACTCTAACCCTAACCCTAATCCTAACCCTAACCCTAACCCTAACACAAACCCAACCCCTAACCCTAACCCTAACACTAATCCTAATTCTAACCCGAACCCAAACCATAACCCTAACCCTAAACTTAACCCAAAACCTAAACCTAACACTAACCCTAACCCTAAACCAAACCCTAACTCTAACCCTAAACCTAACCCTAACCCTAATCCTAACCCTATCCCTAACCCTAACACTAACCCTAACCCAAAACCACACCATAACCACAAACCTAACTCATACCCTAACCTTAAACCTAACCCAAACCGAAACCCTAACCTTAACCCTAAACCAAACCCTAAACCTAAACCGTAACCCTAACCCTAACCCTAACCCTATTCCTAACCCTAACCCTAAACCTAACCTTAACCCAAACCCTAACCCTAAACCTAACCCTAACCCAAACCCTAATCAAACCCTAACCCTAACCCAAACTCTAACCCTAACACTAACCCTAACCGTAATCCTAAACCTAACCCTAACCTTAACCCAAAAAGTAAACCTAACCCTAAACCTAACCCTAACCCAAAACCTAACCCTAACCCAAATCCTAATCCTAACCCTAACCGTAATGCTAAGCCTAAACCTAACTCAAACTCAAACCTAACCCTAAACCTAACCCTAACACAAACCCTAACCCTAACACTAACCTATCCCTAACTCAAACCCTAACCATAACCCTAACCCTAACCCTAACCCAAACCCTAACCCTAACTCAAACCCTAACCCTAACACTAACCCTAAACCTAACACTAACCCAAATCCTAACCCGAAACCTAACCCAAACCAAAACCCTAACCCTAACATTAACTCTAATCCTAAACCTAACCCTAATCCTAACCCTAACCCTAACCCTAATCAAAACCCTAACATTAAACCTAACCCTAACCCTAACCCAAAACCTAATCCTAACCCTAATCCTAACCCTAACCCTAACCCTAATCCTAACCCTAACCCTAACCCTAACACAAACCCAACCCCTAACCCTAACCCTAACCCTAACCCAAACCCTAACCCTAAACCTAAACCTAACTCAAACCCTAACCCTAACCCTAACCCTAACCCAAACCCTAACCCTAAATCTAACCCTAACCCTAATCCTAACCCTAACCCTAACCGAAAAACTAACCCTAACAATAACCCAAACCCTAACCCTAACCCTAACCATAACCCAAACCCTAACCCTAAACCTAACCAAAAACCTAAACCTAACCCTAACCCAAACCGTAACCCTAACCCTATTCCTAACATTAACCCTAAACCTAAACTTAACCCAAACCCTAACCTAAACCCTAACCCTAACCCTAAACCTAACCATAACCCTAAACCAAACCCTAAAACAAATCCTAACCCTAAACCTAACCCTAACCCTAACCCTAACCCTAACCCTAACCCTAACCCAAAACCTAACCCTAAACCTAACCCTAACCCTTATCCTAACCCTAAACCTAACCCAAAAAATAACACTAACCCTAAACCAAACCCTATCCCTAACCCTTACCCTAATCCTTACCCAAACCCTAATCCTAAACCTATCCCTAATCTAATCCTAACCCTAACGCTAACCCAAATCCTAACCCTAACCCTATTCCTAAACCTAACCCTAAACCTAACCTTAACCCAAACCCTAATCCACACCCTAACCCTAAACTTAACCCTAACTCAAACTCTAAACCTAACTCGAAACTCAACCCTAACCCAAACACTAACCCAAACCCTAACAATAACCCTAACAGTATTCCTAACACTAACCCTAACCCTAACCCTAACCCTAACCCTAAACCTAACCCTATTCCTAACCCTAACCCTAAACCCTAAGCCTAACCAATACCCTAAACATAACCTTCACGATAACCCTAACCCTAACCCAAACCCTAACTCTAACCCTATACCTAACCAAAAACCTAAACCTAACCCTAACCCTAACCCTAACCCGAACCCAAACCCTAACACTAACCCTAACCCTAACACTAACCCAAATCCTAACCCTAATATTAACCCAAACCAAAACCCTAAACCTAACTCTAATCCTAACCCTAACCCTAATCAAAACCCTAACATTAAACCTAACCCTAACCCTAACCCAAAACCTAAACCTAACCCTAATCCTAACCCTAACCCTAACCCTAATCCTAACCCTAACCCTAGCCCTAACACAAACCCAACCCCTAATCCTAACCCTAACCCTAATCCTAATTCTAACCCGAACCCAAACCATAACCCTAACCCTAACCCTAAACCTAACCCTAAACCTAACATTAACCCTAACCCTAAACCAAACCCTAACTCTAACCCTAAACCTAACCCTAACCCTAATCCTAACCCTATCCCTAACCCTAACACTAACCCTAACCCAAAACCACACCGTAACCACAAACCTAACTCAAAACCTAACCAAAACCTAACCCAAACCCAAACCCTAACCTTAACCTTAACCCTAAACCAAACCCTAAACCTAAACCTAAACCTAACCCTAACCCAAACCCTAACCCTAACACTAACCTAAGCCTAACTCAAACCCTAACCATAACCCTAACCCTAACCCTAAACCAAACCCTAACCCTAACACTAACCCTAGCCCTAACACTAACCCAAATCCTAACCCTAACCCTAACCCAAACCAAAACCCTAACCCTAACTCTAACTCTAATCCAAAACCTAACCCTAATCCTAACTCTAACCCTATCCCTAATCCTAACCCTAACCCTAACCCTAACACAAACCCAACCCCTAACCCTAACCCTAACCCTAATCCTAATTCTAACCCGAACCCAAACCATAACCCTAACCCTAAACTTAAACGAAAACCTAAACCTAACACTGACCCTAACCCTAAACCAAACCCGAACTCTAACCCTAAGCCTGACCCTATCCCTAAGCCTTACCCTATCCCTAACCCTAACACTAACCCTAACCCAAAACCACACCATAACCGCAAACCTAACTCATACCCTAAGCTTAAACCTAACCCAAACCCAAACCCTAACCTTAACCCTAAACCAAACCCTAAACCTAAACCGTAACCCTAACCCTAACCCTAACCCTATTCCTAACCCTAAACCTAACCTTAACCCAAACCCTAACCCTAAACCTAACCCTAACCCAAACCCTAATCAAACCCTAACCCTAATCCAAACCCTAACCCTAACACTAACCCTAACCGTAATCCTAAACCTAACCCTAACCTTAACCAAAAAAGTAAACCTAACCCTAAACCTAACCCTAATCCAAAACCTAAACCTAACCCCTATCCTAATTCTAACCCTAACCCTAATGCTAAGCCTAAACCTAACTCAAACTCAAACCTAACCCTAAACCTAACCCTAACCCAAACCCTAACCCTAACACTAACCTAACCCTAACTCAAACCCTAACCATAACCCTAACCCTAACCCTAACCCAAACCCTAACCCTAACACTAACCCTAACCCTAACACTAACCCAAATCCTAACCCTAACCCTAACCCAAACCAAAACCCTAATCCCTAACTCTAACTCTAATCCTAAACCTAACCCTAATCCTAACCCTAATCCTAACCCTAATCCTAACCCTAACCCTAACCCTAACACAAACCCAACCTCTAACACTAACCCTAACCCTAACCCAAACCCTAACCCTAAATCTAAACCTAACCCTAACCCTAACTCAAACCCTAACCCTAACACTTACCCTAACTCAAACCCTAACACTAACCCTAACCCTAACCCTAACCGAAACCCTAACCCAAATCCTAAACCTAACCCTAACCCTAACCATAACCCTAACCCTAACCCTAACCCTAAGTCAAACACTAACCCTAACCCTAACAAAAACCCTAACCCTAAACCTAACTCTAACCCTTATCCTAACCCTAAACCTAACCCAAAAAATAACACTAACCCTAAACCCTAACCTAACCCTAACCCTAACCCTAACCCAAACCCTAACCCTTACCCAAACCCTAAACCAAAACCTAACCCTAACCCGAATCCTATCCCTAACCCTAACCCAAAAACTAACCCTAACCCAAACCCTTACCCTAACCCTATTCCTAACCCTAAACCTAACCTTAACCCAAACCCTAACCCAAACCCTAACCCTAAACTTAACCCTAACTCAAACTCTAACCCTAATTCGAACCCTAACCCTAACCCAAACACTAACCAAACCCTAACAATAACCCTAACCCTAACCGCATTCCTAACACTAACCATAACCCTAACCCTAACCCTAAACCTATTCCTAACCCTAACCCTAAACCGTAACCCTAACCAATACCCTAAACAAAACCTTCACGCTAACCATAACCCTAACCCAAACCCTAACCCTAACACTACCCCTAACCCTAACACTAACCCAAATCCTAACCCTAACATTAACCCAAACCAAAACCCTAAACTTAACTCTAATCCTAACCCTAACCCTAATCAAAACCCTAACATTAAACCTAATCCTAACCCTAACCCAAAACCTAAACCTAACCCTAATCCTAACCCTAACCCTAACCCTAATCCTAACCCTAACCGTAACCATAACACAAACCCAAACCCTAACCCTAACCCTAACCCTAACCCTAACCCAAACCCTAACCCTAAACCTAACCCTAACTCAAACCCTAACCCTAACCCTAACCCTAACCCAAACGCTAACCCTAAATCTAACCCTAACCCTAATCCTAACCCTAACCCTAACGCAAAAACTAACCCTAACAATAACCCAAACCGTAACCCTAACCCTAACCCTAACCCTAACCCAAACCCTAACACTAACCCAAACCCTAACCCTAACCCTAAACCAAACCAAAACCCAACCCTAACTCTAATCCTAACCCTAACCCTAACCCTAAACCTAACCCTAACCCTAACTCAAACCCTAACCCTAACTCTAACCCAAACCCTAAACCTAAACCTAACCCTAACCCTAACCCTAACCCTAACCCAAACCCTAACACTAACCCAAACCCTAAGCCTAACCCTAAACCAAACCAAAACCCTAACCCTAACTCTAATCCTAACCCTAAACCTAACCCTAACCCTAACCCTAACCTTAAACCAAACACTAACCCAAAATCAAACCCAAAACCTATCCCTAACCCTAACTCAAACTCTAACCCTAACTCTAACCCTAATTGAAAACCTAAACCAAACCCTAATCCAAACCCTAACCCAAACCCTAACAATAACCCTAACCCTAACCCTATTCCTAACACTAACCCTAACCCTAACCCTAACCCTAAACCTATTCCTAACCCTAACCCTAAACCCTTACCCTAACCAATACCCTAAACATAACCCTCATGCTAACCCTAACCCTAACCCTAACCCAAACCCTAACACTAACCCTAACCCTAACCAAAACCCTAACCCTAACCCTAACCCTAACCCTAAACCTAACCCTATTCCTAACCCTAACCCTAAACCTAACCTTAACCCAAACCCTAACCCAAAACCTAACCCTAACCCTAACTCAAAGTCTAACCCTAACTCGAACCCTAACCCTAACCCAAACACTAACCCAAACCCTAACAATAACCCTAACCCTATTCCTAACACTAACCCTAACCTAACCCTAACCCTAACCCTATTCCTAACCCTAAACCTAAACCCTAAGCCTAACCAATACCCTAAACATAACCTTCACGCTAACCCTAACCCTAACCCAAACAATAACCCTAAACCTAACCAAAAACCTAAACCTAACCCTAACCCAAACCCTAACCCTAACCCTATTCCTAACATTAACCCTAAACCTAAACTTAACCCAAACCCTAACCCAAACACTAACCCTAACCCTAACCCTAACCCTAACCCTAACCCTAACCCTAACCCTAAACTTAACCCTAACTCAAACTCTAACCCTAATTCCAACCCTAACCCCAACCCAACCACCAACCAAACCCCAACAATAACCCTAACCCTAACCGTATTCCTAACACTAACCATAACCCTAACCCTAACCCTAAACCTATTCCTAACCCTAACCCTAAACCGTAACCCTAACCAATACCCTAAACAAAACCTTCACGCTAACCATAACCCTAACCCAAACCCTAACCCTAACACTACCCCTAACCCTAACACTAACCCAAATCCTAACCCTAACATTAACCCAATCCAAAACCCTAAACTTAACTCTAATCCTAACCCTAACCCTAATCCTAATTCTAACCCGAACCCAAACCATAACCCTAACCCTAAACTTAAACGAAAACCTAAACCTAACACTGACCCTAACCCTAAACCAAACCCTAACTCTAACCCTAAACCTAACCCTAACCCTAATCCTAACCCTATCCCTAACCCTAATACTAACCCTAACCCAAAACCACACCATAACCACAAACCTAACTCATACCCTAACCTTAAACCTAACCCAAACCCAAACCCTAACCTTAACCCTAAACCAAACCCTAAACCTAAACCGTAACCCTAACCCTAACCCTAACCCTATTCCTAACCCTAAACCTAACCTTATCCCAAACCCTAACCCTAAACCTAACCCTATCCCAAACCCTAATCAAACCCTAACCCTAATCCAAACCCTAACCCTAACACTAACCCTAACCGTAATCCTAAACCTAACCCTAACCTTAACCAAAAAAGTAAACCTAACCCTAAACCTAACCCTAACCCAAAACCTAAACCTAACCCCTATCCTAATTCTAACCCTACCCTAATGCTAAGCCTAAACCTAACTCAAACTCAAACCTAACCCTAAACCTAACCCTAACCCAAACCCTAACCCTAACACTAACCTAACCCTATCTCAAACCCTAACCATAACCCTAACCCTAACCCTAATCCAAACCCTAACCCTAACACTAACCCTAACCCTAACCCTAACCCAAATCCTAACCCTAACCCTAACCCAAACCAAAACCCTAATCCCTAACTCTAAATCTAATCCTAAACCTAACCCTAATCCTAACCCTAATCCTAACCCTAATCCTAACCCTAACCCTAACCCTAACACAAACCCAACCTCTAACACTAACCCTAACCCTAACCCAAACCCTAACCCTAAATCTAAACCTAACCCTAACCCTAACTCAAACCCTAACCCTAACACTTACCCTAACTCAAACCCTAACACTAACCCTAACCCTAACCCTAACCGAAACCCTAACCCAAATCCTAAACCTAACCCTAACCCTAACCATAACCCTAACCCTAACCCTAACCCTAAGTCAAACACTAACCCTAACCCTAACAAAAACCCTAACCCTAAATCTAACCCTAACCCTTATCCTAACCCTAAACCTAACCCAAAAAATAACACTAACCCTAAACCCTAACCCTAACCCTAACCCTAACCCTAACCCAAACCCTAACCCTTACCCAAACCCTAAACCAAAACCTAACCCTAACCCGAATCCTATCCCTAACCCTAACCCAAAAACTAACCCTAACCCAAACCCTAACCCTAACCCTATTCCTAACCCTAAACCTTACCTTAACCCAAACCCTAACCCAAACCCTAACCCTAAACTTAACCCTAACTCAAACTCTAACCCTAATTCGAACCCTAACCCTAACCCAAACACTAACCAAACCCTAACAATAACCATAACCCTAACCGCATTCCTAACACTAACCATAACCCTAACCCTAACCCTAAACCTATTCCTAACCCTAACCCTAAACCGTAACCCTAACCAATACCCTAAACAAAACCTTCACGCTAACCATAACCCTAACCCAAACCCTAACCCAACACTACCCCTAACCCTAACACTAACCCAAATCCTAACCCTAACATTAACCCAAACCAAAACCCTAAACTTAACTCTAATCCTAACCCTAACCCTAATCAAAACCCTAACATTAAACCTAATCCTAACCCTAACCCAAAACCTAAACCTAACCCTAATCCTAACCCTAACCCTAACCCTAATCCTAACCCTAACCGTAATCATAACACAAACCCAACCCTAACCCTAACCCTAACCCTAACCCAAACCCTAACCCTAAACCTAACCCTAACTCAAACCCTAACCCTAACCCTAACCCTAACCCAAACCCTAACCCTAAATCTAACCCTAACCCTAATCCTAACCCTAACCCTAACGCAAAAACTAACCCTAACAATAACCCAAACCGTAACCCTAACCCTAACCCTAACCCTAACCCAAACCCTAACACTAACCCAAACCCTAACCCTAACCCTAAACCAAACCAAAACCCTAACCCTAACTCTAATCCTAACCCTAACCCTAACCCTAAACCTAACCCTAACCCTAACTCAAACCCTAACCCTAACTCTAACCCAAACCCTAAACCTAAACCTAACCCAAACCCTAACCCTAACCCTAACCCAAACCCTAACACTAACCCAAACCCTAAGCCTAACCCTAAACCAAACCAAAACCCTAACCCTAACTCTAATCCTAACCCTAACCCTAACCCTAACCCTAACCCTAACCTTAACCCAAACACTAACCCAAAATCAAACCCAAAACCTATCCCTAACCCTAACCCTAACCCTAACTCAAACTCTAACCCTAACTCTAACCCTAATTGAAAACCTAAACCAAACCCTAATCCAAACCCTAACCCAAACCCTAACAATAACCCTAACCCTAACCCTATTCCTAACACTAACCCTAACCCTAACCCTAACCCTAAACCTATTCCTAACCCTAACCCTAAACCCTTACCCTAACCAATACCCTAAACATAACCCTCATGCTAACCCTAACCCTAACCCTAACCCAAACCCTAACACTAACCCTAACCCTAACCAAAACCCTAACCCTAACCCTAACCCTAACCCTAAACCTAACCCTATTCCTAACCCTAACCCTAAACCTAACCTTAACCCAAACCCTAACCCAAAACCTAACCCTAACCCTAACTCAAAGTCTAACCCTAACTCGAACCCTAACCCTAACCCAAACACTAATCCAAACCCTAACAATAACCCTAACCCTATTCCTAACACTAACCCTAACCTAACCCTAACCCTAATCCTATTCCTAACCCTAAACCTAAACCCTAAGCCTAACCAATACCCTAAACATAACCTTCACGCTAACCCTAACCCTAACCCAAACAATAACCCTAAACCTAACCAACAAACCTAAACCTAACCCTAACCCAAACCCTAACCCTAACCCTATTCCTAACATTAACCCTAAACCTAAACTTAACCCAAACCCTAACCCAAACACTAACCCTAACCCTAACCCTAACCCTAACCATAACCCTAACCCTAACCCTAACCCTAAACTTAACCCTAACTCAAACTCTAACCCTAATTCGAACCCTAACCCTAACCCAAACACTAACCAAACCCTAACAATAACCCTAACCCTAACCGTATTCCTAACACTAACCATAACCCTAACCCTAACCCTAAACCTATTCCTAACCCTAACCCTAAACCGTAACCCTAACCAATACCCTAAACAAAACCTTCACGCTAACCATAACCCTAACCCAAACCCTAACCCTAACACTACCCCTAACCCTAACACTAACCCAAATCCTAACCCTAACCCTAACCCAAACCAAAACCCTAATCCCTAACTCTAACTCTAATCCTAAACCTAACCCTAATCCTAACCCTAACCCTAACCCTAATCCTAACCCTAACCCTAACCCTAACAGAAAACCCAACCTCTAACACTAACCCTAACCCTAACCCAAACCCTAACCCTAAATCTAAACCTAACCCTAACCCTAACTCAAACCCTAACCCTAACACTTACCCTAACTCAAACCCTAACCCTAACACTAACCCTAACCCTAACCGAAACCCTAATCCAAATCCTAAACCTAACCCTAACCCTAACCATAACCCTAACCCTAACCCTAACCCTAAGTCAAACACTAACCCTAACCCTAACAAAAACCCTAACCCTAAACCTAACCCTAACCCTTATCCTAACCCTAAACCTAACCCAAAAAATAACACTAACCGTAAACCAAACCCTAACCCTAACCCTAACCCTAACCCTAACCCAAACCCTAACCCTTACCCAAACCCTAAACCAAAACCTAACCCTAACCCGAATCCTATCCCTAACCCTAACCCAAAAACTAACCCTAACCCAAACCCTAACCCTAACCCTATTCCTAACCCTAAACCTAACCTTAACCCAAACCCTAACCCAAACCCTAACCCTAAACTTAACCCTAACTCAAACTCTAACCCTAATTCGAACCCTAACCCTAACCCAAACACTAACCAAACCCTAACAATAACCCTAACCCTAACCGCATTCCTAACACTAACCATAACCCTAACCCTAACCCTAAACCTATTCCTAACCCTAACCCTAAACCGTAACCCTAACCAATACTCTAAACAAAACCTTCACGCTAACCATAACCCTAACCCAAACCCTAACCCTAACACTACCCCTAACCCTAACACTAACCCAAATCCTAACCCTAACATTAACCCAAACCAAAACCCTAAACTTAACTCTAATCCTAACCCTAACCCTAATCAAAACCCTAACATTAAACCTAATCCTAACCCTAACCCAAAACCTAAACCTAACCCTAATCCTAACCCTAACCCTAACCCTAATCCTAACCCTAACCGTAACCATAACCCAAACCCAAACCCTAACACTAACCCTAACCCTAACCCAAACCCTAACCCTAAACCTAACCCTAACTCAAACCCTAACCCTAACCCTAACCCTAACCCAAACCCTAACCCTAAATCTAACCCTAACCCTAATCCTAACCCTAACCCTAACGCAAAAACTAACCCTAACAATAACCCAAACCGTAACCCTAACCCTAACCCTAACCCTAACCCAAACCCTAACACTAACCCAAACCCTAACCCTAACCCTAAACCAAACCAAAACCCTAACCCTAACTCTAATCCTAACCCTAACCCTAACCCTAAACCTAACCCTAACCCTAACTCAAACCCTAACCCTAACCCTAACCCAAACCCTAAACCTAAACCTAACCCTAACCCTAACCCTAACCCTAACCCAAACCCTAACACTAACCCAAACCCTAAGCCTAACCCTAAACCAAACCAAAACCCTAACCCTAACTCTAATCCTAACCCTAACCCTAACCCTAACCCTAACCCTAACCTTAACCCAAACACTAACCCAAAATCAAACCCAAAACCTATCCCTAACCCTAACCCTAACCCTAACTCAAACTCTAACCCTAACTCTAACCCTAATTGAAAACCTAAACCAAACCCTAATCCAAACCCTAACCCAAACCCTAACAATAACCCTAACCCTAACCCTATTCCTAACACTAACCCTAACCCTAACCCTAACCCTAAACCTATTCCTAACCCTAACCCTAAACCCTTACCCTAACCAATACCCTTAACATAATCCTCATGCTAACCCTAACCCTAACCCTAACCCAAACCCTAACACTAACCCTTACCCTAAACAAAACCCTAACCATAACCCTAACCCTAACCCTAAACCTAACCCTATTCCTAACCCTAACCCTAAACCTAACCTTAACCCAAACCCTAACCCAAAACCTAACCCTAACCCTAACTCAAAGTCTAACCCTAACTCGAACCCTAACCCTAACCCAAACACTAACCCAAACCCTAACAATAACCCTAACCCTATTCCTAACACTAACCCTAACCCTAACCCTAACCCTATTCCTAACCCTAAACCTAAACCCTAAGCCTAACCAATACCCTAAACATAACCTTCACGCTAACCCTAACCCTAACCCAAACAATAACCCTAAACCTAACCAAAAACCTAAACCTAACCCTAACCCAAACCCTAACCCTAACCCTATTCCTAACATTAACCCTAAACCTAAACTTAACCCAAACCCTAACCCAAACCCTAACCCTAACCCTAACCCTAACCCTAACCCTAACCCTAACCCTAAACTTAACCCTAACTCAAACTCTAACCCTAATTCGAACCCTAACCCTAACCCAAACACTAACCAAACCCTAACAATAACCCTAACCCTAACCGTATTCCTAACACTAACCATAACCCTAACCCTAACCCTAAACCTATTCCTAACCCTAACCCTAAACCGTAACCCTAACCAATACCCTAAACAAAACCTTCACGCTAACCATAACCCTAACCCAAACTCTAACCCTAACACTACCCCTAACCGTAACACTAACCCAAATCCTAACCCTAACATTAACCCAAACCAAAACCCTAAACTTAACTCTAATCCTAACCCTAACCCTAATCCTAATTCTAACCCGAACCCAAACCATAACCCTAACCCTAAACTTAAACGAAAACCTAAACCTAACACTGACCCTAACCCTAAACCAAACCCTAACTCTAACCCTAAACCTAACCCTAACCCTAATCCTAACAATATCCCTAACCCTAACACTAACCCTAACCCAAAATCACACCATAACCACAAACCTAACTCATACCCTAACCTTAAACCTAACCCAAACCCAAACCCTAACCTTAACCCTAAACCAAACCCTAAACCTAAACCGTAACCCTAACCCTAACCCTAACCCTATTCCTAACCCTAAACCTAACCTTAACCCAAACCCTAACCCTAAACCTAACCCTAACCCAAACCCTAATCAAACCTTAACCCTAATCCAAACCCTAACCCTAACACTAACCCTAACCGTAATCCTAAACCTAACCCTAACCTTAACCCAAAAAGTAAACCTAACCCTAAACCTAACCCTAACCCAAAACCTAAACCTAACCCCTATCCTAATTCTAACCCTAACCCTAATGCTAAGCCTAAACCTAACTCAAACTCAAACCTACCCCTAAACCTAACCCTAACACAAACCCTAACCCTAACACTAACCTAACCCTAACTCAAACCCTAACCATAACCCTAACCCTTACCCTAACCCAAACCCTAACCCTAACACTAACCCTAACCCTAACACTAACCCAAATCCTAACCCTAACCCTAACCCAAACCAAAACCCTAATCCCTAACTCTAACTCTAATCCTAAACCTAACCCTAATCCTAACCCTAACCCTAACCCTAATCCTAACCCTAACCCTAACCCTAACAGAAAACCCAACCTCTAACACTAACCCTAACCCTAATCCTAACCCTAACCCTAACCCTAAACCTAACCCTAACCCTAACTCAAACCCTAACCCTAACCCTAACCAAAACCCTAAACCTAAACCTAACCCTAACCCTAACCCTAACCCTAACCCAAACCCTAACACTAACCCAAACCCTAAGCCTAACCCTAAACAAAACCAAAACCCTAACCCTAACTCTAATCCTAACCCTAACCCTAACCCTAACCCTAACCCTAACTCTAACCTTAACCCAAACACTAACCCAAAATCAAACCCAAAACCTATCCCTAACCCTAACCCTAACCCTAACTCAAACTCTAACCCTAACTCTAACCCTAATTGAAAACCTAAACCAAACCCTAATCCAAACCCTAACCCAAACCCTAACAATAACCCTAACCCTAACCCTATTCCTAACACTAACCCTAACCCTAACCCTAACCCTAAACCTATTCCTAACCCTAACCCTAAACCCTTACCCTAACCAATACCCTAAACATAACCCTCATGCTAACCCTAACCCTAACCCTAACCCAAACCCTAACACTAACCCTAACCCTAAACCTAACCCTAACCCAAACCCTAATCAAACCCTAACCCTAATCCAAAACTTAACCCTAACACTAACCCTAACCGTAATCCTAAACCTAACCCTAACCTTAACCCAAAAAGTAAACCTAACCCTAAACCTAACCCTAACCCAAAACCTAACCCTAACCCAAATCCTAATCCTAACCCTAACCGTAATGCTAAGCCTAAACCTAACTCAAACTCAAACCTAACCCTAAACCTAACCCTAACCCAAACCCTAACCCTAACACTAACCTAACCCTAACTCAAACCCTAACCATAACCCTCACCCTAACCCTAACCCAAACCCTAACCCTAACACTAACCCTAACCCTAACACTAACCCAAATCCTAACCTTAACCCTAACCCAAACCAAAACCCTAACCCTAACTCTAACTCTAATCCTAAACCTAACCCTAATCCTAACCCTAACCCTAACCCTAATCCTAACCCTAACCCTAACCCTAACACAAACCCAACCTCTAACACTAACCTTAGCCTAACCCAAACCCTAACCATAAAGCTAAACCTAACCCTAACCCTAACTCAAACCCTAACCCTAACCCTAACCCTAATCCTAACCCTAACCCTTACCCTAACCCTAACCCTAACCCAAACCCTAACACTAACCTATCCCTAACTCAAACCCTAACCATAACCCTAACACTAACCCTTACCCAAAACCTAACCCTAATCCCAACCCTAACCCTAATCCTAACCCTAATACTAACACAAAAACTAACCCTAACAATAACGCAAACCCTAACCCTAACCCTAACCCAAACCCTAACACTAACCCAAACCCTAACCCTAACCCTAAACCAAACCAAAACCCTAACCCTAACTCTAATCCTAACCCTAACCCTAACCCTAAACCTAAACCTAACCCTAACTCAAACCCTAACCCTAACCCTAACCCAAACCCTAAACCTAAACCTAACCCTAACCCTAACCCTAACCCTAACCCAAACCCTAACACTAACCGAAACACTAACCCTAACCCTAAACCAAACCAAAACCCTAAACCTAACTCTAATCCTAACCCTAACCCTAACCCTAACCCTAACCTAAACCTAAACACTAACCTAAACCCAAACCCAAAACCTATCCCTAACCCTAACCCTAACGCTAACTCAAACTCTAACCCTAACTCTAACCCTAACTCAAAACCTAAACCAAACCCTAATCCAAAACCTAACCCAAACCCTAACAATAACCCTAACCCTAACCCTATTCCTAACACTAACCCTAACCCTAACCATAATCCTCACCCTAACCCTATTCCTAACCCTAACCCTAAACCCTAAGCCTAACCAATACCCTAAACATAACCTTCACGCTAACCCTAACCCTAACCCAAACAATAACTCTAAACCTAACCAAAAACCTAAACCTAACCCTAACCCAAATCCTAACCCTAACCCTATTCCTAACATTAACCCTAAACCTAAACTTAACCCAAACCCTAACCCAAACCCTAACCCTAACCATAACCCTAACCCAAAACCTAACCCAAATCCTAACCCTAACCCTAACCCTAACACTAACCATAACTCAAACACTAACCCTAACCCTAACCCAAAACCTAACCCTAAACCTAACCCTAACCCTTATCCTAACCCTAAACCTAACCCAAAAAATAACACTAACCCTAAACCAAACCCTAACCCTAACCCTAACCCTAACCCTTACCCAAACCCTAAACCTAAACCTAACCCTAATCTAATCCTAACCCTAACCCTAACCCAAAAACAAACCCTAACTCAAACCCTAACCCAAACCCTAATTCTAACCCTAACCCTAACCGTATTCCTAACCCTAACCCTAAACCTAACCTTAACCCAAACCCTAACCCACACCCTAACCCTAAACTTAACCCTAACTCAAACTCTAACCCTAACTCGAACCTTAACCCTAACCCAAACACTAACCCAAACCCTAACAATAACCCTAACACTATTCCTAACACTAACCCTAACCCTATTCCTAACCGTAACCCTAAACCCTAAGCCTAACCAATACCCTAAACATAACATTCACCATAACCCTAACCCTAACCCAAACCCTAACTCTAACCCTAAACCTAACCAAAAACCTAAACCTAACTCTAACCCTAACCCTAACCCTAACCCAAACCCTAACCCTAACTCTAACCCTAACCCTAACACTAACCCAAATCCTAACCCTAACATTAACCCAAAACACAACCCTAAACCTAACTCTAATCCTAACCCTAACCCTAATCAAAACCCTAACATTAAACCTAACCCTAACCCTTATCCTAACCCTAAACCTAACCCAAAAAATAACCCTAACCCTAACCCTAACCCTAACCCTAACCCAAACCCTAACCCTAACACTAACCTAACCCTAACCCAAACCCTCACCCTAACACTAACCTAACCCTAACTCAAACCCTAACCATAACCCTAACCCTAGCCCTAACCCAAACCCTAACCCTAACACTAACCCTAGCCCTAACACTAACCCAAATCCTAACCCAAACCAAAACCCTAACCCTAACTCTTACTCTAATCCAAAACCAAACCCTAATCCTAAATCTAACCCTATCCCTAATCCTAACCCTAACCCTAACCCTAACACAAACCCAACCCCTAACCCTAACCCTAACCCTAATCCTAATTCTAACCCGAACCCAAACCATAACCCTAACCCTAAACTTAAACCAAAACTTAAACCTAACACTAACCCTAACCCTAAACCAAACCCTAACTCTAACCCTAAAACTAACCATAACCCTAATCCTAAACCTATCCCTAACCCTAACACTAACCCTAACCCAAAACCACACCGTAACCACAAACCTAACTCATACCCTAACCTTAAACCTAACCCAAACCCAAACCCTAACCTTAACCCTAAACCAAACCCTAAACCTAAACCGTAACCCTAACCCTAACCCTAACCCTATTCCTAACCCTAACCCTAACCTTAACCCAAACCCTAACCCTAAACCTAAACCTAACCCAAACCCTAATCAAAACCTAACCCTAATCCAAACCCTAACCCTAACACTAACCCTAACCGTAATCCTAAACCTAACCCTAACCTTAACCCAAAAAGTAAACCTAACCCTAAACCTAACCCTAACCCAAAACCTAACCCTAACCCCTATCCTAATCCTAAGCCTAACCCTAATGCTAAGCCTAAACCTAACTCAAACTCAAACCTAACCCTAAACCAAACCCTAACTCAAACCCTAACCCTAACACTAACCTAACCCTAACTCAAACCCTAACCATAACCCTAACCCTAACCCTAACCCAAACCCTAACCCTAACACTAACCCTAACCCTAACACTAACCCAAATCCTAACCCTAACCCTAACACAAACCAAAACCCTGATCCCTAACTCTAACTCTAATCCTAAACCTAACCCTAATCCTAACCCTAACCCTAACCCTAATCCTAACCCTAACCCTAACCCTAACACAAACCCAACCTCTAACACTAACCCTAACCCTAACCCAAACCCTAACCCTAAATCTAAACCTAACCCTAACCCTAACTCAAACCCTAACCCCAACCCTTACCCTAAATCAAACCCTAACCCTAACCCTAACCCTAACCCTAACCGAAACCCTGACCCAAATCCTAAACCTAACCCTATCCCTATCCATAACCCTAACCCTAACCCTAAGTCAAACACTAACCCTAACCCTAACAAAAACCCTAACCCTAAACCTAACCCTAACCCTTATCCTAACCCTAAACCTAACCCAAAAAATAACACTAACCCTAAACCAAACCCTAACCCTAACCCTAACCCTAACCCTAACCCAAACCCTAACCCTTACCCAAACCCTAAACCACAACCTAACCCTAACCCGAATCCTATCCCTAACCCTAACCCAAAAATTAACCCTAACCCAAACCCTAACCCTAACCCTATTCCTAACCCTAAACCTAACCTTAACGCAAACCATAACCCAAACCCTAACCCTAAACTTAACCCTAACTCAAACTCTAACCCTAATTCGAACCCTAACACTAACCCAAACACTAACCAAACCCTAACAATAACCCTAACCCTAACCGTATTCCTAACACTAACCATAACCCTAACCCTAACCCTAAACCTATTCCTAACCCTAACCCTAAACCATAACCCTAACCAATACCATAAAAAAAACCTTCACGCTAACCATAATCCTAACCCAAACCCTAACCCTAACACTACCCCTAACCCTAACACTAACCCAAATCCTAACCCTAACATTAACCCAAACCAAAACCCTAAACTTAACTCTAATCCTAACCCTAACCCTAATCAAAACCCTAACATTAAACCTAATCCTAACCCTAACCCAAAACCTAAACCTAACCCTAATCCTATCCCTAACCCTAACCATAACACAAACCCAACCCCTAACCCTAACCCTAACCCTAACCCAAACCCTAACCCTAAACCTAACCCTAACTCAAACCCTAACCCTAACCCTAACCCTAAACCAAACCCTAACCCTAAATCTAACCCTAACCCTAATCCTAACCCTAACCCTAACGCAAAAACTAACCCTAACAATAACCCAAACCGTAACCCTAACCCTAACCCTAACCCTAACCCAAACCCTAACACTAACCCAAACCCTAACCCTAACCCTAAACCAAACCAAAACCCTAACCCTAACTCTAATCCTAACCCTAACCCTAACCCTAAACCTAACCCTAACCCTAACTCAAACCCTAACCCTAACCCTAACCCAAACCCTAAACCTAAACCTAACCCTAACCCTAACCCTAACCCTAACCCAAACCCTAACACTAACCCAAATCCCTAAGCCTAACCCTAAACCAAACCAAAACCCTAACCCTAACTCTAATCCTAACCCTAACCCTAACCCTAACCCTAACCCTAACCTTAACCCAAACACTAACCCAAAATCAAACCCAAAACCTATCCCTAACCCTAACCCTAACCCTAACTCAAACTCTAACCCTAACTCTAACCCTAATTGAAAACCTAAACCAAACCCTAATCCAAACCCTAACCCAAACCCTAACAATAACCCTAACCCTACCCCTATTCCTAACACTAACCCTAACCCTAACCCTAACCCTAAACCTATTCCTAACCCTAACCCTAAACCCTTACCCTAACCAATACCCTAAACATAACCCTCATGCTAACCCTAACCCTAACCCTAACCCAAACCCTAACACTAACCCTGACCCTAACCAAAACCCTAACCCTAACCCTAACCTTAACCCACACCAAAACCCTAACCCTAACTCTAATCCTAACTCTAACCCTAATCAAAACCCTAACATTAACCCTAACCCTAACTCTAACCCTATTCCTAACTCTAACCCTAACCCTAACCCAAAGCCAAACCCTAACCATAAATATAACCCTAACCCTAACCCTAACTCAAACCCTAACCCTAAGACAAACCCTAACCCTAAAACTAACCCTAACCCAAATCCTAAACCTAACACTAACCCTAACCCAAAACCTAACCCTAACACTGACACTTACCCTAAGGCTAACCCAAAACCTAACCCTAAACCTAACCAAAACCAAAAGCCTAACCCTAACTCTAATCCTAACCCTAACCCTAATCCTAACCATAACCTTAACACTAATCCAAACCCTAAACCTAACCCTAATCCTAATTCTAACCCTAACCCTAATCGTAACCCTAAACCTAACCCTAACCCACACCCAACCCCTAACTCTAACCCTAACCCTAACCGAAACCCTAACTCAAATGCTAACCCTAACCCTAACCCAAACCCTAACCCTAAACCTAACCCTAACCCTTTTCCCAAACCTAACACAAACCCTAACAATAATCCTAACCCTAACCCTATTCCTAAACCTAACCCTAAACTTAACCCTAACCCTAACCCTAACCCCAAAACTAACCCTAACTCTAACCCAAAACCTAACCCTAACACTAATCCTAATCCTAACCCTAACGCTAACCCTAACTCAAACCCTAACCCTAACCCAAACCCTAACCCTAACCCAAACCCTAACCCTAAACCTAACCCTAACCCAAACCCTAATCAAACCCTAACCCTAATCCTAAACCTAACCCTAACACTAACCCTAACCGTAATCCTAAACCTAACCCTAACCTTAACCCAAAAAGTAAACCTAACCCTAACCCTAACCCTAACCCAAAACCTAACCCTAACCCAAATCCTAATCCTAACCCTAACCCTAATGCTAAGCCTAAACCTAACTCAAACTCAAACCTAACCCTAAACCTAACCCTAACCCAAACCATAACCCTAACCCTAACCTAACCCTAACTCAAACCCTAACCATAACCCTCACCCTAACCCTAACCCAAACCCTAACCCTAACACTAACCCTAACCCTAACACTAACCCAAATACTAACCCTAACCCTAACCCAAACCAAAACTCTAACCCTAACTCTAACTCTAATCCTAAACCTAACCCTAATCCTAACCCTAACCCTAACCCTAATCCTAACCCTACCCCTAACCCTAACACAAACCCAACCTCTAACACTAACCTTAACCTAACCCAAACCCTAACCATAAATCTAAACCTAACCCTAACCCTAACTCAAACCCTAACCCTAACCCTAACCCTAAACCTAACCCTAACCCTAACCCTAAACCTAACCCTAACCCTAACCCAAACCCTAACCCTAACACTAACCTAAACCTAACTCAAACCCTAACCATAACCCTAACCCTAACCCTAACCCAAACCCTAACCCTAACACTAACCCTAACCCTAACACTAACCCAAATCCTAACCCTAACCCTAACCCAAACCAAAACCCTAAACCTAACTCTAACTCTAATCCTAAACCTAACCCTAATACTAACCCTAACCCTAACCCTAATCCTAAACCTAACCCTAACCCTAACACAAACCCAACCTCTAACAATAACCCTAACCCTAAACCAAACCCTAACCCTAAATCTAAACCTAACCCTAACCCTAACTCAAACCCTAACCCGAACCCTTACCCTATCTCAAACCCTAACCCTAACCCTAACCCTAATCCTAACCCAAACCCTAACCCAAATCCTAACCCTAACCCTAACCCTACCCCTAACCATAACCCTAACCCTAACCCTAAGTCAAACACTAACCCTAACCCTAACAAAAACCCTAACCCTAAACCTAACCCTAACCCTTATCCTAACCCTAAACCTAACCCAAAAAATAACACTAACCCTAAACCAAACCCTAACCCTAACCCCAACCCTAACCCAAACCCTAACCCTTACCCAAACCCTAAACCTAAACCTAACCCTAACCCGAATCCTAACCCTAACTCTAACCCAAAAACTAACCCTAACCCAAACCCTAAACCTAACCTTAACCCAAAACCTAACCGTAAATCTAACCCAAACCCTAACCCTAACTCAAACCCTAACCCTAAGACAAACCCTAACCCTAAAACTAACCCTAACCCAAATCCTAAACCTAACACTAACCCTAACCCAAACCCTAACCCTAACACTAACACTTACCCTAAGGCTAAACCAAAACCTAACCCTAAACCTAACCAAAACCAGAAGCCTAACCCTAACTCTAATCCTAACCCTAACCCTAATCCTAACCATAACCTTAACACTAATCCAAACCCTAAAACTAACCCTAATCCTAATTCTAACCCTAACCCTAATCGTAACCCTAAACCTAACCCTAACCCACACCCAACCCCTAACTCTAACCCTAACCCTAACCGAAACCCTAACTCAAAACCTAACCCTAACCCTAACCCTAAACCTAACCCTAACCCTTTTCCCAAACCTAACACAAACCCTAACAATAATCCTAACCCTAACCCTATTCCTAAACCTAACCCTAAACTTAACCCTAACCCTAATCCTAACCCTAACCCTAACCCCAAAACTAACCCTAACCCTAACCCAAAACCTAACCCTAACACTAATCCTAATCCTAACCCTAACGCTAACCCTAACTCAAACCCTAACCCCAACCCAAACCCTAACCATAACACTAACCATAATCCTAATCCTAATCCTAACACTAACCCTAACCCTAACGCTAACCCTAACCCTAACCCTAACCCTAACCCTAACCCTAACCCAAACCCTAACCCTTACCCAAACCTTAAACCTAAACCTAACCCTAACCCTAATCCTAACCCTAACCCTAACCCAAAAACTAACTCTAACTCGAACCCTAACCCAAACACTAATCCTCACCCTAACGCTAACCCAAACCCTAAACCTAACCCTATTCCTAACCCTAACCCTAAACCTAACCTTAACCCAAACCCTAACCCAAAACCTAACCCTAACCCTAACTCAAAGTCTAACCCTAACTCGAACCCTAACCCTAACCCAAACACTAACCCAAACCCTAACAATAACCCTAACCCTATTCCTAACACTAACCCTAACCCTAACCCTAACCCTAACCCTATTCCTAACCCTAAACCTAAACCCTAAGCCTAACCAATACCCTAAACATAACCTTCACGCTAACCCTAACCCTAACCCAAACAATAACCCTAAATCTAACCAAAAACCTAAACCTAACCCTAACCCTAACACTAACCCAAATCCTAACCCTAACATTAACCCAAATCAAAACCCTAAACCTAACTCTAATCCTAACCCTAACCCTAATCAAAACCCTAAATTTAAATCTAACCCTAACCCTAACCCAAAACCTAAACCTAACCCCAATCCTAACCCTAACCCTAACCCTAACACAAACCCAACCCCTAACCCTAACAGTAACCCTAATCCTAATTCTAACCCGAACCAAAACCATAACCCTAACCCTAACCCTAACCCTAACCCTAAACCTAACATTAACCCTAACCCTAAACCAAACCCTAATTCTAACGCTAATCCTAAACCTAACCCTAATCCTAACTCTAACCCTAACCCTAATCCTAACCCTAACCCTAACCCTAACACAAACCCAAACACTAACCCTAACCCTAAACCTAATCCTAATTCTAACCCGAACCCAAACCATAACCCTAACCCTAAACTTAACCCAAAACCTAAACCTAACACTAACCCTAACCCTAAACCAAACCCTAACTCTAACCCTAAACCTAACCCTAACCCTAATCCTAACCCTATCCCTAACCCTAACACTAACCCTAACCCAAAACCCCACAGTAACCACAAACCTAACTCATACCCTAACCTTAAACCAAACACAAACCCAAACCCTAACCTTAAACCTAAACCAAACTCTAAACCTAAACCGTAACCCTAACCCTAACCCTAACCCTAACCCTAACCTTAACCCAAACCCTAACCCTAAACCTAACCCTAACCCAAACCCTAATCAAACCCTAACCCTAATCCAAAACCTAACCCTAACACTAACCCTAACCGTAATCCTAAACCTAACCCTAACCTTAACCCAAAAATTAAACCTAACCCTAAACCTAACCCTAACCCAAAACCTAACCCTAACCCAAATCCTAATCCTAACCCTAACCGTAATGTTAAGCCTAAACCTAACTCAAACTCAAACCTAACCCTAAACCTAACCCTAACCCAAACCCTAACCCTAACACTAACCTAACCCTAACTCAAACCCTAACCATAACCCTCACCCTAACCCTAACCCAAACCCTAACCCTAACACTAACCCTAACCCTAACACTAACCCAAATCCTAACCCTAACCCTAACCCAAACCAAAACCCTAACCCTAACTCTAACTCTAATCCTAAACCTAACCCTAATCCTAACCCTAAACCTAACACTAATCCTAACCCTACCCCTAACCCTAACACAAACCCAACCTCTAACACTAACCTTAACCTAACCCAAACCCTAACCATAAATCTAAACCTAACCCTAACCCTAACTCAAACCCTAACCCTAACCCTAACCCTAATCCTAACCCTAACCCTAACCCTAACCCTAACCCAAACCCTAACCCTAACACTAACCCAAACACTAACCCTAAACCTAAACCTAACCCTAACCCTAACCCTAACCCAAACCCTAACACTAACCCAAACACTAACCCTAACCCTAAACCAAACCAAAACCCTAACCCTAACTCTAATCCTAACCCTAACCCTAACCCTAACCCTAACCTTAACCCAAACACTAACCCAAACCCAAACCCAAAACCTATCCCTAACCCTAACCCTAACTCTAACTCAAACTCTAACCCTAACTCTAACCCTAACTCAAAACCTAAACCAAACCCTAATCCAAACACTAACCGAAACCCTATCAATAACCCTAACCCTAACCCTATTCCTAACACCAAAACTAACCCTAACCCTAACCCTATACCTCTTCCTAACCCTCACCCTAAAACCTTACCGTAACCAATACCCTAAACATAACTCTCAAGCTAACCCTAACCCTAACCGAAACCCTAACACTAACCCTAAACCTAACCAAAACCCTAACCCTAACCCTAACCTTAACCCAAACCAAAACCCTAACCCTAACTCTAATCCTAACTCTAACCCTAATCAAAAGCCTAACATTAACCCTAACCCTAACCCTAACCCTATTCCTAACCTTAACCCTAAACCTAACCTTAACCCAAAACCTAACCGTAAATCTAAACCAAACCCTAACCCTAACTCAAACCCTAACCCTAAGACAAACCCTAACCCTAAAACTAACCCTAACCCAAATCCTAAACCTAAGACTAACCCTAACCAAACCCTAACCCTAACACTAACACTTAACCTAAGGCTAACCCAAAACCTAACCCTAAACCTAACCAAAACCAGAAGCCTAACCCTAACTCTAATCCTAACCCTAACCCTAATCCTAACCCTAACCCACACCCAACCCCTAACTCTAACCCTAACCCTAACCGAAACCCTAACTCAAAACCTAACCCTAACCCTAAGCCAAACCCTAACCCTAAACCTAACCCTAACCATTTTCCTAACCCTAACACAAACCCTAACAATAATCCTAACCCTAACCCTATTCCTAAACCTAACCCTAAACCTAACCCTAACCCTAATCCTAACCCTAACCCTAACTCCAAAACTAACCCTAACCCTAACCCAAAACCTAACCCTAACACTAATCCTAATCCTAACCCTAATGCTAACCCTAACTCAAACCCTAACCCTAACTCAAACCCTAACCCTAACACTAACCATAACCCTAATCCTAACCCTAACACTAACCCTAACCCTAACCCTAACCCTAACCCTAACCCAAACCCTAACCCTTACCCAAACCCTAAACCTAAACCTAACCCTAACCCTAATCCTAACCCTAACCCTAACCCAAAAACTAACCCTAACTTGAAACCTAACCCAAATCCTAATCCTCACCCTAACGCTAACCCAAACCCTAAACCTAACCCTAAACCTAACCCTAACCCTAACCCTAACCCTAACCCTTACCCAAACCCTATACCTAAACCTAACCCTAATCTAATCCTAACCCTAACCCTAAACCAAAAACAAACCCTAACTCGAACCCTTACCCAAACCCTAATACTAACCCTAACCCTAAACCAAACCCTAACCCTAACCCTATTCCTAACCCTAACCCTAAACCTAACCTTAACCCAAACCCTAACCCACACCCTAACCCTAAACTTAACCCTAACTCAAACTCTAACCCTAACTCGAACCTTAACCCTAACCCAAACACTAACCCAAACCCTAACAATAACCCTAACACTATTTCTAACACTAACCCTAACCCTAACCCTAACCCTAACCCTATTCCTAACCCTAACCCTAAACCCTAAGCCTAACCAATAACCTAAACATAACATTCACGATAACCCTAACCCTAACCCAAACCCTAACCCTAACGCTAAACCTAACCAAAAACCTAAACCTATCCCTAACCCTAACCCTAACCCTAACCCAAACCCTAACCCTAACACTAACCCTAACCCTAACACTAACCCCAATCCTAACCCTAACATTAACCCAAACCAAAACCCTAAACCTAACTCTAATCCTAACCCTAACCCTAATCAAAACCCTAACATTAAACCTAACCCTAACCCTAACCCAAAACCTAAACCTAACCCTAATCCTAACCCTAACCCTAACCCTAACAGAAACCCAACCCCTAACCCTAACCCTAACCCTAATCCTAATTCTAACCCGAAACCAAACCATAACCCTAACCCTAACCCTAAACCTAACCCTAAACCTAACATTAACCCTAACCCTAAACCAAACCCTAAATCTAACATTAAACCTAACCCTAACCCTAATCCTAACCCTATCCCTAACCCTAACACTAACCCTAACCCAAAACCACACCGAAACCACAAACCTAACTCAAACCCTAACCTTAAACCTAACCCAAACCCAAACACTAACCCTAACCTTAACCCTAAACCAAACCCTAAACCTAACCCTAAACCTAACCCTAACCCAAACCCTAACCCTAACACTAACCTAACCCAAACCCTAACCCTAACACTAACCTAACCCTAACTCAAACCCTAACCATAACCCTAACCCTAACCCTAACCCAAACCCTAACCCTAACACTAACCCTAATCCTAACACTAACCAAAATCCTAACCCTAACCCTAAACCAAACCAAAACCCTAACCCTAACTCTAACTCTAATCCTAAACCTAACCCTAATCCTAACCCTAACCCTAACCCTAATCCTAACCCTAACCCTAACACAAACCCAACCTCTAACACTAACCCTAACCCTAACCCAAACCCTAACCCTAAATCTAAACCTAACCCTAACCCTAACTCAAACCCGAACCCTAAACCTTACCCTAACTCAAACCCTAACCCTAATCCTAACCCTAACCCTAAACCAAACCCTAACCCAAATCCTAACCCTAACCCTAACCATAACCCTAACCCTAACCCTAAGTCAAACACTAACCCTAACCCTAACAAAAACCCTAACCCTAAACCTAACCCCAACACTTATCCTAACCCTAAACCTAACCGAAATAATAACACTAACCCTAAACCAAACCCTAACCCTAACCCTAACCCTAACCCTAACCCTAACCCAAACCCTAACCCTTACCCAAACCCTAAACCTAAACCTAACCCTAACCCGAATCCTAACCCTAACCCTAACCCAAAAACTAACCCTAACCCAAACCCTAACCCTAACCCTATTCCTAACCCTAACCCTAAAACTAACCTTAACCCAAACCCTAACCCAAACCCTAACCCTAAACGTAACCCTAACTCAAACGCTAACCCTAATTCGAACCCTAACCCTAACCCAAACACTAACCAAACCCTAGCAATAACCCTAACCCTAACCCTATTCCTAACACTAACCCTAACCCTAACCCTAACCCTAAACCTATTCCTAACCCTAACCCTAAACCGTAACCCTAACCAATACCCTAAACAAAACCTTCACACTAACCCTAACCCTAACCCAAACCCTAACCCTAACCCTAAACCTAACCAAAAACCTAAACCTAACCCTAACCCTAACCCTAACCCAAACCCTAACCCTAACACTACCCCTAACCCTAACACTAACCCAAATCCTAACCCTAACATTAACCCAAACCAAAACCCTAAACTTAACTCTAATCCTAACCCTAACCCTAATCAAAACCCTAACATTAAACCTAATCCTAACCCTAACCCAAAACTTAAACCTAACCCGAATCCTAACCCTAACCCTAACCCTAATCCTAACCCTAACCCTAACCCTAACACAAACCCAACCCCTAACCCTAACCCTAACCCTAACCCAAACCCTAACTATAAACCTAACCCTAACTCAAACCCTATTCCTAACACTAACCCTAACCCTAACCCTAACCCTAACTGTATTCCTAACCCTAACCCTAAACCCTTACCCTAACCAATACCCTAAACATAACCCTCACGCTAACCCTAACCCTAACCCAAAACCTAACACTAACCCTAACCCTAACCAAAACCCTAACACTAACCCTAACCTTAACCCAAACCAAAACCCTAACCCTAACTCTAATCCTAACTCTAACCCTAATCAAAACCCTAACATTAACCCTAACTCAAACCCTAACCCTAACCCTTACCCTAACTCAAACCCTAACCTTAATCCTAACCCTAACCCTAACCCAAAACCTAACCCTAACCCTAACCCTAACCCTAACCCTATTCCTAACCTTAACCCTAAACCTAACCTTAACCCAAAACCTAACCGTAAATCTAACCCAAACCCTAACCCTAACTCAAACCCTAACCCTAATACAAACCCTAACCCTAAAACTAACCCTAACCCAAATCCTAAACCTAACACTAACCCTAACCCAAACCCTAACCCTAACACTAACACTTACCCTAAGGCTAACCCAAAACCAAACCCTAAACCTAACCAAAACCAGAAGCCTAACCCTAACTCTAATCCTAACCCTAACCCTAACACTAACCCAAACCCTAAACCTAACCCTAATCCTAATTCTAACCCTAACCCTAATCGTAACCCTAAACCTAACCCTAACCCACACCCAACCCTAACTCTAAACCTAACCCTAACCGAAACCCTAACTCAAAACCTAACCCTAACCCTAACCCAAACCCTAACCCTAAACCTAACCCTAACCCTTTTCCTAACCCTAACACAAACCCTAACAATAATCCTAACCCTAAACCTATTCCTAAACCTAACCCTAACCCTAACCCTAAACCTAATCCTAACCCTAACCCTAACCCAAAAACTAACCCTAACCCTAACCCAAAACTTAACCCTAACACTAATCCTAATCCTAACCCTAATGCTAACCCTAACTCAATCCCTAACCCTAACCCAAACCCTAACCCTAACACTAACCATAACCCTAATCCTAAACCTAACACTAACCCTAACCCTAACACTAACCCTAACCCTAACCCTAACCCTAACCCAAACCCTAAACCTAAACCTAACCCTAACCCTAATCCTAAACCTAACCCTAACCCAAACAGTAACCAAACCCTAACAATAACCCTAACCCTATTCTTAACACTAACCCTAACCCTAACCCTAACCCTAAACCTATTCCTAACCCTAACCCTAAACCCTAACCCGAACCAATACCCTAAACAAAACCTTCACGCTAACCCTAAACCTAACCCTAACCCTAACCCAAACACTAACTCTAACCCTAAAACTAACCCTAACCCTAATCCTAACCCTATACCTAACCCTAACACTAACCCTAACCCAAAACCACACCGTAACCACAAACCAAACTCAGACCCTAACCTTAAACCTAACCCAAACCCAAAGCCTAACCCTAACCTTAACCCTAAACCAAACCCTAAACCTAACCCTAAACCTAACCCTAACCCAAACCCTAACCCTAACACTAACCGAACCCTAAATCAAACCCTAACCATAACCCTAACCCTAACCCTAACCCAAAACCTAACCCTAACACTAACCCTAACCCTAACATTAACCCAAATCCTAACCCTAACATTAACCCAAACCAAAATCCTAAACTTAACTCTAATGCTAACCCTAACCCTAATCAAAACCCTTACATTAAACCTAACCCTAACCCTAACCCAAAACCTAACCCTAACCCTAATCCTAACCCTAACCCTAACCCTAACCCTAACCCTAACCCTAACCCTAACCCAAACCATAACCCTAAACCTAAACTTAACCCAAAACCTAAACCTAACACTAACCCTAACCCTAAACCAAACCCTAACTCTAACCCTAAACTTAACCCTAATCCTAATCCTAACCCTATCCCTAACCCTAACACTAACCCTAACACAAAACCACACCGTAACCACAAACCTAACTCAAATCCTAACCTTAAACCTAACCCAAACCCATACCCTGACCTTAAGCCTAAACCAGACACTAAACCTGAACTGTAACCATATCCCTATTCCTAACTCTAACCCGAACCCGAACAATAAATCTAACCCTAACCCTAAACCAAATACTAAACCGAAACCGTAACGCTAACCCTAACCCTAACCCTATTCCTAACCCTAACCCTAACCCTAACATGAACCCAAACCCTAACCCTAAACCTAACCCTAACCCAAACCCTAATCAAACCCTAACCCTAACCCAAACACTAACCCTAACACTAACCCTAACCGTAATCCTAAACCTAACCCTAACCTTAACCCAAAAAGTAAACCTAACCCTAAACCTAACCCTAACCCAAAACCTAACCTTAACCCAAATCCTAATCCTAACCCTAACCCTAATCCTAAACCTAACTCTAACCCTAACCCAAACCCTAACCCTAACCCTAACCCTAACCCTAACCCAAACATTAATCAAACCCTAACCCTAACCCAAACACTAACCCTAACAATAACCCTAACCATAATCCTAAACCTAACCCTAACCTTAACCCAAAAAGTAAACCTAACCCTAAACCTAACCCTAACCCAAAACCTAACCTTAACCCAAATCCTAATCCTAACCCTAACCCTAATCCTAAACCTAACTCTAACCCTAACCCAAACCCTAACCCTAACCCTAACCCTAAACCAAACCCTAACCCTAACCCTAACCCTAACCCTAACCCAAACCATAACACTAACCCTAACCTTAACCCTAATGCTAAGCCTAAACCTAACTCAAACTCAAACCTAAACCTAAACCTAACCCTAACCCAAACCCTAACCCTAACACTAACCTAACCCTAACTCAAACCCTAACCATAACCCTAACCCTAACCCTAACCCAAACCCTAACCCTAACACTAACCCTAACCCTAACACTAACCCAAATCATAACCCTAACCCTAACCCAAACCAAAACCCTAACCCTAACTCTAACTCTAATCCTAAACCTAACCCTACTCCTAACCCTAACCCTAACCCTAATCCTAACCCTAACCCTAACCCTAACACAAACCCAACCTCTAACACTAACCCTAACCCTAACCCAAACCCTAACCCTAACCCTAAACCTAAACCTAACCCTAACCCTAACTCAAACCCTAACCCTAAACCTTACCCAAACTCAAACCCTAACCCTAACA
>JAJHUQ010000038.1:7062500-7080000 GCA_035773235.1 Eospalax fontanierii | reverse complement strand
AAAAATAACACTAACCCTAAACCAAACCCTAACCCTAACCCTTACCCAAACCCTAAACCTAAACCTAACCCTAATCTAATCCTAACCCTAACCCTAACCCAAAAACAAACCCTAACTCGAACCCTAACCCAAACCCTAATCCTAACCCTAACCCTAACCCAAACCCTAACCCTAACCCTATTCCTAAACCTAACCCTAAACCTAACCTTAACCAAAACCCTAACCGACACCCTAACCCTAAACTTAACCCTAACTCAAACTCTCACCCTAACTCGAACTTTAACCCTAACCCAAAGACTAACCCAAACCCTAACAATAACCCTAAAACTATTCCTAACACTAACCCTAACCCTAACCCTAACCTTAACCCTAACCCTATTCCTAACCCTAACCCTAAACCCTAAGCCTAACCAATACCCTAAACATAACATTCACGCTAACCCTAACCCTAACCCAAACCCTAACCCTAACCCTAAACCTAACCAAAAACCTAAACCTAACCCTAACCCTAACACTAATCCAAATCCTAACCCTAACATTAACCCAAACCAAAACCCTAAACCTAACTCTAATCCTAACTCTAACCCTAATCAAAATCCTAACATTAAATCTAACCCTAACCCTAACCCAAAACCTAAACCTAACCCCAATCCTAACCCTAACCCTAACCCTAACACAAACCCAACCCCTAACCCTAACCGTAACCCTAATCCTAATTCTAACCCGAACCCAAACCATAACCCTTACCCTAACCCTAACCCTAACCCTAAACCTAACATTAACCCTAACCCTAAACCAAACCCTAACTCTAACTATAATCCTAAACCTAACCCTAATCCTAACTCTAACCCTAACCCTAATCCTAACCCTAACCCTAACCCTAACACAAACCCAACCACTAACCCTAACCCTAACCCTAATCCTAATTCTAACCCGAACCCAAAACATAACCCTAACCCTAAACTTAACCCAAAACCTAAACCTAACACTAACCCTAACCCTAAACCAAACCCTAACTCTAACCCTAAACCTAACCCTAACCCTAATCCTAACCCTATCCCTAACCCTAACACTAACCCTAAACCAAAACCACACCGTAACCACAAACCTAACTCATACCCTAACCTTAAACCTAACCCAAACCCAAACCCTAACCTTAACCCTAAACCAAACCCTAAACCTAAACCATAACCCCAACCCTAACCCTAACCCTAACCTTAACCCAAACCCTAACCCTAAACCTAACCCTAACCCAAACCCTAATCAAACCCTAACCCTAATCCAAAACCTAACCCTAACACTAACCCTAACCGTAATCCTAAACCTAACCCTAACCTTAACCCAAAAAGTAAACCTAACCCTAAACCTAACCCTAACCCAAAACCTAACCCTAACCCAAATCCTAATCCTAACCCTAACCGTAATGCTAAGCCTAAACCTAACTCAAACTCAAACCTAACCCTAAACCTAACCCTAACCCAAACCCTAACCCTAACACTAACCTAAGCCTAACTCAAACCCTAACCATAACCCTCACCCTAACCCTAACCCAAACCCTAACCCTAACACTAACCCTAACCCTAACACTAACCCAAATCCTAACCTTAACCCTAACCCAAACCAAAACCCTAACCCTAACTCTAACTCTAATCCTAAACCTAACCCTAATCCTAACCCTAACCCTAACCCTAATCCTAACCCTAACCCTAACCCTAACACAAACCCAACCTCTAACACTAACCTTAGCCTAACCCAAACCCTAACCATAAATCTAAACCTAACCCTAACCCTAACTCAAACCCTAACCCTAACCCTAACCCTAATCCTAACCCTAACCCTTACCCTAACCCTAACCCTAACCCAAACCCTAACACTAACCTATCCCTAACTCAAACCCTAACCATAACCCTAACCCTAACCCTAACCCAAAACCTAACCCTAAATCTAACCCTAACCCTAATCCTAACCCTAACCCTAACGCAAAAACTAACCCTAACAATAACGCAAACCCTAACCCTAACCCTAACCCAAACCCTAACACTAACCCAAACCCTAACCCTAACCCTAAACCAAACCAAAACCCTAACCCTAACTCTAATCCTAACCCTAACCCTAACCCTAAACCTAAACCTAACCCTAACTCAAACACTATCCCTAACCCTAACCCAAACCCTAAACCTAAACCTTACCCTAACCCTAACCCTAACCCTAACCCAAACCCTAACACTAACCGAAACACTAACCCTAACCCTAAACCAAACCAAAACCCTAAACCTAACTCTAATCCTAACCCTAACCCTAACCCTAACCCTAACCTTAACCCAAACACTAACCTAAGCCCAAACCCAAAACCTATCCCTAACCCTAACCCTAACGCTAACTCAAACTCTAACCCTAACTCTAACCCTAACTCAAAACCTAAACCAAACCCTAATCCAAACCCTAACCCAAACCCTAACAATAACCCTAACCCTAACCCTATTCCTAACACTAACCCTAACCCTAACCATAATCCTCACCCTAACCCTATTCCTAACCCTAACCCTAAACCCTAAGCCTAACCAATACCCTAAACATAACCTTCACGCTAACCCTAACCCTAACCCAAACAATAACTCTAAACCTAACCAAAAACCTAAACCTAACCCTAACCCAAATCCTAACCCTAACCCTATTCCTAACATTAACCCTAAACCTAAACTTAACCCAAACCCTAACCCAAACCCTAACCCTAACCATAACCCTAACCCAAAACCTAACCCAAATCCTAACCCTAACCCTAACCCTAACACTAACCATAACTCAAACACTAACCCTAACCCTAACCCAAAACCTAACCCTAAACCTAACCCTAACCCTTATCCTAACCCTAAACCTAACCCAAAAAATAACACTAACCCTAAACCAAACCCTAACCCTAACCCTAACCCTAACCCTTACCCAAACCCTAAACCTAAACCTAACCCTAATCTAATCCTAACCCTAACCCTAACCCAAAAACAAACCCTAACTCGAACCCTAACGCAAACCCTAATTCTAACCCTAACCCTAACCGTATTCCTAACCCTAACCCTAAACCTAACCTTAACCCAAACCCTAACCCACACCCTAACCCTAAACTTAACCCTAACTCAAACTCTAACCCTAACTCGAACCTTAACCCTAACCCAAACACTAACCCAAACCCTAACAATAACCCTAACACTATTCCTAACACTAACCCTAACCCTATTCCTAACCGTAACCCTAAACCCTAAGCCTAACCAATACCCTAAACATAACATTCACCATAACCCTAACCCTAACCCAAACCCTAACTCTAACCCTAAACCTAACCAAAAACCTAAACCTAACTCTAACCCTAACCCTAACCCTAACCCAAACCCTAACCCTAACTCTAACCCTAACCCTAACACTAACCCAAATCCTAACCCTAACATTAACCCAAAACACAACCCTAAACCTAACTCTAATCCTAACCCTAACCCTAATCAAAACCCTAACATTAAACCTAACCCTAACCCTTATCCTAACCCTAAACCTAACCCAAAAAATAACCCTAACCCTAACCCTAACCCTAACCCTAACCCAAACCCTAACCCTAACACTAACCTAACCCTAACCCAAACCCTCACCCTAACACTAACCTAACCCTAACTCAAACCCTAACCATAACCCTAACCCTAGCCCTAACCCAAACCCTAACCCTAACACTAACCCTAGCCCTAACACTAACCCAAATCCTAACCCAAACCAAAACCCTAACCCTAACTCTAACTCTAATCCAAAACCAAACCCTAATCCTAACTCTAACCCTATCCCTAATCCTAGCCCTAACCCTAGCCCTAACACAAACCCAACCCCTAACCCTAACCCTAACCCTAATCCTAATTCTAGCCCGAACCCAAACCATAACCCCAACCCTAAACTTAAACCAAAACTTAAACCTAACACTAACCCTAACCCTAAACCAAACCCTAACTCTAACCCTAAAACTAACCATAACCCTAATCCTAAACCTATCCCTAACCCTAACACTAACCCTAACCCAAAACCACACCGTAACCACAAACCTAACTCATACCCTAACCTTAAACCTAACCCAAACCCAAACCCTAACCTTAACCCTAAACCAAACCCTAAACCCAAACCGTAACCCTAACCCTAACCCTAACCCTATTCCTAACCCTAACCCTAACCTTAACCCAAACCCTAACCCTAAACCTAAACCTAACCCAAACCCTAATCAAAACCTAACCCTAATCCAAACCCTAACCCTAACACTAACCCTAACCGTAATCCTAAACCTAACCCTAACCTTAACCCAAAAAGTAAACCTAACCCTAAACCTAACCCTAACCCAAAACCTAACCCTAACCCCTATCCTAATCCTAACCCTAACCCTAATGCTAAGCCTAAACCTAACTCAAACTCAAACCTAACCCTAAACCAAACCCTAACTCAAACCCTAACCCTAACACTAACCTAACCCTAACTCAAACCCTAACCATAACCCTAACCCTAACCCTAACCCAAACCCTAACCCTAACACTAACCCTAACCCTAACACTAACCCAAATCCTAACCCTAACCCTAACACAAACCAAAACCCTGATCCCTAACTCTAACTCTAATCCTAAACCTAACCCTAATCCTAACCCTAACCCTAACCCTAATCCTAACCCTAACCCTAACCCTAACACAAACCCAACCTCTAACACTAACCCTAACCCTAACCCAAACCCTAACCCTAAATCTAAACCTAACCCTAACCCTAACTCAAACCCTAACCCCAACCCTTACCCTAAATCAAACCCTAACCCTAACCCTAACCCTAACCCTAACCGAAACCCTAACCCAAATCCTAAACCTAACCCTATCCCTAACCATAACCCTAACCCTAACCCTAAGTCAAACACTAACCCTAACCCTAACAAAAACCCTAACCCTAAACCTAACCCTAACCCTTATCCTAACCCTAAACCTAACCCAAAAAATAACACTAACCCTAAACCAAACCCTAACCCTAACCCTAACCCTAACCCTAACCCAAACCCTAACCCTTACCCAAACCCTAAACCACAACCTAACCCTAACCCGAATCCTATCCCTAACCCTAACCCTATTCCTAACCCTAAACCTAACCTTAACCCAAACCCTAACCCAAACCCTAACCCTAAACTTAACCCTAACTCAAACTCTAACCCTAATTCGAACCCTAACACTAACCCAAACACTAACCAAACCCTAACAATAACCCTAACCCTAACCGTATTCCTAACACTAACCATAACCCTAACCCTAACCCTAAACCTATTCCTAACCCTAACCCTAAACCATAACCCTAACCAATACCGTAAAAAAAACCTTCACGCTAACCATAAACCTAACCCAAACCCTAACCCTAACACTACCCCTAACCCTAACACTAACCCAAATCCTAACCCTAACATTAACCCAAACCAAAACCCTAAACTTAACTCTAATCCTAACCCTAACCCTAATCAAAACCCTAACATTAATCCTAATCCTAACCCTAACCCAAAACCTAAACCTAACCCTAATCCTATCCCTAACCCTAACCATAACACAAACCCAACCCCTAACCCTAACCCTAACCCTAACCCAAACCCTAACCCTAAACCTAACCCTAACTCAAACCCTAACCCTAACCCTAACCCTAAACCAAACCCTAACCCTAAATCTAACCCTAACCCTAATCCTAACCCTAACCCTAACGCAAAAACTAACCCTAACAATAACCCAAACCGTAACCCTAACCCTAACCCTAACCCTAACCCAAACCCTAACACTAACCCAAACCCTAACCCTAACCCTAAACCAAACCAAAACCCTAACCCTAACTCTAATCCTAACCCTAACCCTAACCCTAAACCTAACCCTAACCCTAACTCAAACCCTAACCCTAACCCTAACCCAAACCCTAAACCTAAACCTAACCCTAACCCTAACCCTAACCCTAACCCAAACCCTAACACTAACCCAAATCCCTAAGCCTAACCCTAAACCAAACCAAAACCCTAACCCTAACTCTAATCCTAACCCTAACCCTAACCCTAACCCTAACCCTAACCTTAACCCAAACACTAACCCAAAATCAAACCCAAAACCTATCCCTAACCCTAACCCTAACCCTAACTCAAACTCTAACCCTAACTCTAACCCTAATTGAAAACCTAAACCAAACCCTAATCCAAACCCTAACCCAAACCCTAACAATAACCCTAACCCTAACCCTATTCCTAACACTAACCCTAACCCTAACCCTAACCCTAAACCTATTCCTAACCCTAACCCTAAACCCTTACCCTAACCAATACCCTAAACATAACCCTCATGCTAACCCTAACCCTAACCCTAACCCAAACCCTAACACTAACCCTGACCCTAACCAAAACCCTAACCCTAACCCTAACCTTAACCCACACCAAAACCCTAACCCTAACTCTAATCCTAACTCTAACCCTAATCAAAACCCTAACATTAACCCTAACCCTAACCCTAACCCTATTCCTAACCTTAACCCTAAACCTAACCTTAACCCAAAACCTAACCATAAATCTAACCCAAACCCTAACCCTAACTCAAACCCTAACCCTAAGACAAACCCTAACCCTAAAACTAACCCTAACCCAAATCCTAAACCTAACACTAAACCTAACCCAAAACCTAACCCTAACACTGACACTTACCCTAAGGCTAACCCAAAACCTAACCCTAAACCTAACCAAAACCAAAAGCCTAACCCTAACTCTAATCCTAACCCTAACCCTAATCCTAACCATAACCTTAACACTAATCCAAACCCTAAACCTAACCCTAATCCTAATTCTAACCCTAACCCTAATCGTAACCCTAAACCTAACCCTAACCCACACCCAACCCCTAACTCTAACCCTAACCCTAACCGAAACCCTAACTCAAATGCTAACCCTAACCCTAACCCAAACCCTAACCCTAAACCTAACCCTAACCCTTTTCCCAAACCTAACACAAACCCTAACAATAATCCTAACCCTAACCCTATTCCTAAACCTAACCCTAAACTTAACCCTAACCCTAACCCTAACCCCAAAACTAACCCTAACTCTAACCCAAAACCTAACCCTAACACTAATCCTAATCCTAACCCTAACGCTAACCCTAACTCAAACCCTAACCCTAACCCAAACCCTAACCCTAACCCAAACATTAAACCTAAACCTAACCCTAAGCCAAACCCTAATCAAACCCTAACCCTAATCCTAAACCTAACCCTAACACTAACCCTAACCGTAATCCTAAACCTAACCCTAACCTTAACCCAAAAAGTAAACCTAACCCTAACCCTAACCCTAACCCAAAACCTAACCCTAACCCAAATCCTAATCCTAACCCTAACCCTAATGCTAAGCCTAAACCTAACTCAAACTCAAACCTAACCCTAAACCTAACCCTAACCCAAACCATAACCCTAACCCTAACCTAACCCTAACTCAAACCCTAACCATAACCCTCACCCTAACCCTAACCCAAACCCTAACCCTAACACTAACCCTAACCCTAACACTAACCCAAATACTAACCCTAACCCTAACCCAAACCAAAACTCTAACCCTAACTCTAACTCTAATCCTAAACCTAACCCTAATCCTAACCCTAACCCTAAACCTAATCCTAACCCTACCCCTAACCCTAACACAAACCCAACCTCTAACACTAACCTTAACCTAACCCAAACCCTAACCATAAATCTAAACCTAACCCTAACCCTAACTCAAACCCTAACCCTAACCCTAACCCTAAACCTAACCCTAACCCTAACCCTAAACCTAACCCTAACCCTAACCCAAACCCTAACCCTAACACTAACCTAAACCTAACTCAAACCCTAACCATAACCCTAACCCTAACCCTAACCCAAACCCTAACACTAACACTAACCCTAACCCTAACACTAACCCAAATCCTAACCCTAACCCTAACCCAAACCAAAACCCTAAACCTAACTCTAACTCTAATCCTAAACCTAACCCTAATACTAACCCTAACCCTAACCCTAATCCTAAACCTAACCCTAACCCTAACACAAACCCAACCTCTAACAATAACCCTAACCCTAAACCAAAACCTAACCCTAAATCTAAACCTAACCCTAACCCTAACTCAAACCCTAACCCGAACCCTTACCCTATCTCAAACCCTAACCCTAACCCTAACCCTAATCCTAACCCAAACCCTAACCCAAATCCTAACCCTAACCCTAACCCTACCCCTAACCATAACCCTAACCCTAACCCTAAGTCAAACACTAACCCTAACCCTAACAAAAACCCTAACCCTAAACCTAACCCTAACCCTTATCCTAACCCTAAACCTAACCCAAAAAATAACACTAACCCTAAACCAAACCCTAACCCTAACCCCAACCCTAACCCAAACCCTAACCCTTACCCAAACCCTAAACCTAAACCTAACCCTAACCCGAATCCTAACCCTAACTCTAACCCAAAAACTAACCCTAACCCAAACCCTAAACCTAACCTTAACCCAAAACCTAACCGTAAATCTAACCCAAACCCTAACCCTAACTCAAACCCTAACCCTAAGACAAACCCTAACCCTAAAACTAACCCTAACCCAAATCCTAAACCTAACACTAACCCTAACTCAAACCCTAACCCTAACACTAACACTTACCCTAAGGCTAAACCAAAACCTAACCCTAAACCTAACCAAAACCAGAAGCCTAACCCTAACTCTAATCCTAACCCTTACCCTAATCCTAACCATAACCTTAACACTAATCCAAAACCTAAACCTAACCCTAATCCTAATTCTAACCCTAACCCTAATCGTAACCCTAAACCTAACCCTAACCCACACCCAACCCCTAACTCTAACCCTAACCCTAACCGAAACCCTAACTCAAAACCTAACCCTAACCCTAACCCTAAACCTAACCCTAACCCTTTTCCCAAACCTAACACAAACCCTAACAATAATCCTAACCCTAACCCTATTCCTAAACCTAACCCTAAACTTAACCCTAACCCTAATCCTAACCCTAACCCTAACCCCAAAACTAACCCTAACCCTAACCCAAAACCTAACCCTAACACTAATCCTAATCCTAACCCTAACGCTAACCCTAACTCAAACCCTAACCCTAACCCAAACCCTAACCATAACACTAACCATAATCCTAATCCTAAACCTAACACTAACCCTAACCCTAACGCTAACCCTAACCCTAACCCTAACCCTAACCCTAACCCTAACCCAAACCCTAACCCTTACCCAAACCTTAAACCTAAACCTAACCCTAACCCTAATCCTAACCCTAACCCTAACCCAAAAACTAACTCTAACTCGAACCCTAACCCAAACACTAATCCTCACCCTAACGCTAACCCAAACCCTAAACCTAACCCTATTCCTAACCCTAACCCTAAACCTAACCTTAACCCAAACCCTAACCCAAAACCTAACCCTAACCCTAACTCAAAGTCTAACCCTAACTCGAACCCTAACCCTAACCCAAACACTAACCCAAACCCTAACAATAACCCTAACCCTATTCCTAACACTAACCCTAACCCTAACCCTAACCCTAACCCTATTCCTAACCCTAAACCTAAACCCTAAGCCTAACCAATACCCTAAACATAACCTTCACGCTAACCCTAACCCTAACCCAAACAATAACCCTAAATCTAACCAAAAACCTAAACCTAACCCTAACCCAAACCCTAACCCTAACCCTATTCCTAACATTAACCCTAAACCTAAACTTAACCCAAACCCTAACCCAAACCCTAACCCTAACCCTAACCCTAACCCTAACCCTAACCCTAACCCTAACTCTAACCATAACCCTAACCCAAATCCTAACCCAAATCATAACCCTAACCCTAACCCTAACCCTAACCCTAACTCAAACACTAACCCTAACCCTAACCCAAAACCTAAACCTAAACCTAACCCTAACCCTTATCCTAACCCTAAACCTAACCCAAAAAATAACACTAACCCTAGACCAAACCCTAACCCTAACCCTTACCCAAACCCTAAACCTAAACCTAACCCTAATCTAATCCTAACCCTAACCCTAACCCAAAAACAAACCCTAACTCGAACCCTAACCCAAACCCTAATCCTAACCCTAACCCTAACCCAAACCCTAACCCTAACCCTATTCCTAACCCTAACCCTAAACCTAACCTTAACCAAAACCCTAACCCACACCCTAACCCTAAACTTTACCCTAACTCAAACTCTCACCCTAACTCGAACCTTAACCCTAACCCAAAGACTAACCCAAACCCTAACAATAACCCTAAAACTATTCCTAACTCTAACCCTAACCCTAACCCTAACCTTAACCCTAACCCTATTCCTAACCCTAACCCTAAACCCTAAGCCTAACCAATACCCTAAACATAACATTCACGCTAACCCTAACCCTAACCCAAACCCTAACACTAACCCTTAACCTAACCAAAAACCTAAACCTAACCCTAACCCTAACACTAACCCAAATCCTAACCCTAACATTAACCCAAATCAAAACCCTAAACCTAACTCTAATCCTAACCCTAACCCTAATCAAAACCCTAAATTTAAATCTAACCCTAACCCTAACCCAAAACCTAAACCTAACCCCAATCCTAACCCTAACCCTAACCCTAACACAAACCCAACCCCTAACCCTAACAGTAACCCTAATCCTAATTCTAACCCGAACCAAAACCATAACCCTAACCCTAACCCTAACCCTAACCCTAAACCTAACATTAACCCTAACCCTAAACCAAACCCTAATTCTAACGCTAATCCTAAACCTAACCCTAATCCTAACTCTAACCCTAACCCTAATCCTAACCCTAACCCTAACCCTAACACAAACCCAACCACTAACCCTAACCCTAAACCTAATCCTAATTCTAACCCGAACCCAAACCATAACCCTAACCCTAAACTTAACCCAAAACCTAAACCTAACACTAACCCTAACCCTAAACCAAACCCTAACTCTAACCCTAAACCTAACCCTAACCCTAATCCTAACCCTATCCCTAACCCTAACACTAACCCTAACCCAAAACCACACAGTAACCACAAACCTAACTCATACCCTAACCTTAAACCAAACCCAAACCCAAACCCTAACCTTAAACCTAAACCAAACCCTAAACCTAAACCGTAACCCTAACCCTAACCCTAACCCTAACCCTAACCTTAACCCAAACCCTAACCCTAAACCTAACCCTAACCCAAACCCTAATCAAACCCTAACCCTAATCCAAAACCTAACCCTAACACTAACCCTAACCGTAATCCTAAACCTAACCCTAACCTTAACCCAAAAATTAAACCTAACCCTAAACCTAACCCTAACCCAAAACCTAACCCTAACCCAAATCCTAATCCTAACCCTAACCGTAATGTTAAGCCTAAACCTAACTCAAACTCAAACCTAACCCTAAACCTAACCCTAACCCAAACCCTAACCCTAACACTAACCTAACCCTAACTCAAACCATAACCATAACCCTCACCCTAACCCTAACCCAAACCCTAACCCTAACACTAACCCTAACCCTAACACTAACCCAAATCCTAACCCTAACCCTAACCCAAACCAAAACCCTAACCCTAACTCTAACTCTAATCCTAAACCTAACCCTAATCCTAACCCTAAACCTAACACTAATCCTAACCCTACCCCTAACCCTAACACAAACCCAACCTCTAACACTAACCTTAACCTAACCCAAACCCTAACCATAAATCTAAACCTAACCCTAACCCTAACTCAAACCCTAACCCTAACCCTAACCCTAATCCTAACCCTAACCCTAACCCTAACCCTAACCCAAACCCTAACCCTAACACTAACCCAAACACTAACCCTAAACCTAAACCTAACCCTAACCCTAACCCTAACCCAAACCCTAACACTAACCCAAACACTAACCCTAACCCTAAACCAAACCAAAACCCTAACCCTAACTCTAATCCTAACCCTAACCCTAACCCTAACCCTAACCTTAACCCAAACACTAACCCAAACCCAAACCCAAAACCTATCCCTAACCCTAACCCTAACCCTAACTCAAACTCTAACCCTAACTCTAACCCTAACTCAAAACCTAAACCAAACCCTAATCCAAACACTAACCCAAACCCTATCAATAACCCTAACCCTAACCCTATTCCTAACACTAACCCTAACCCTAACCCTAACCCTAACCCTATTCCTAACCCTAACCCTAAAACCTTACCCTAACCAATACCCTAAACATAACTCTCAAGCTAACCCTAACCCTAACCGAAACCCTAACACTAACCCTAAACCTAACCAAAACCCTAACCCTAACCCTAATCTTAACCCAATCCTAAACCTAACCCTAACCCTAATGCTAACCCTAAACCTAATCAAAAGCCTAACATTAACCCTAGCCCTTACCCTTCCCCTACTCCTAACCTTAACCCTAAACCTAACCTTAACCCAAAACCTAACCGTAAATCTAAACCAAACCCTAACCCTAACTCAAACCCTAATCCTAAGACAAACCCTAACCCTAAAACTAACCCTAACCCAAATCCTAAACCTAAGACTAACCCTAACCAAACCCTAACCCTAACACTAACACTTAACCTAAGGCTAACCCAAAACCTAACCCTAAACCTAACCAAAACCAGAAGCCTAACCCTAACTCTAATCCTAACCCTAACCCTAATCCTAACCCTAACCCACACCCAACCCCTAACTCTAACCCTAACCCTAACCGAAACCCTAACTCAAAACCTAACCCTAACCCTAAGCCAAACCCTAACCCTAAACCTAACCCTAACCATTTTCCTAACCCTAACACAAACCCTAACAATAATCCTAACCCTAACCCTATTCCTAAACCTAACCCTAAACCTAACCCTAACCCTAATCCTAACCCTAACCCTAACCCCAAAACTAACCCTAACCCTAACCCAAAACCTAACCCTAACACTAATCCTAATCCTAACCCTAATGCTAACCCTAACTCAAACCCTACCCCTAACTCAACCCCTAACCCTAACACTAACCATAACCCTAATCCTAACCCTAACACTAACCCTAACCCTAACCCTAACCCTAACCCTAACCCAAACCCTAACCCTTACCCAAACCCTAAACCTAAACCTAACCGTAACCCTAATCCTAACCCTAACCCTAACCCAAAAACTAACCCTAACTTGAAACCTAACCCAAATCCTAATCCTCACCCTAACGCTAACCCAAACCCTAAACCTAACCCTATTCCTAACCCTAACCCTAAACCTAACCTTTACCCAAACCCGAACCCAAAACCTAAGCCTAACCCTAACTCAAACTCTAACCCTAAGTCGAACCCTAACCCTAACCCAAACACTAACCCAAACCCTAACAATAACCCTAACCCTATTCGTAACACTAACCCTAACCCTAACCCTAACCGTCACCCTAACCCTATTCCTAACCCTAACCCTAAACCCTAAGCCTAACCAATACCCTAAACATAACCTTCACGCTAACCCTAACCCTAACCCTATTCCTAACATTAACCCTAAACCTAAAGTTAACCCAAACCCTAACCCAAACACTAACCCTAACCCTAACCCAAAACCTAACCCTAAACCTAACCCTAACCCTTATCCTAACCCTAAACCTAACCCTAACCCTAACCCTAACCCTAACCCTTACCCAAACCCTATACCTAAACCTAACCCTTATCTAATCCTTACCCTAACCCTAAACCAAAAACAAACCCTAACTCGAACCCTAACCCAAACCCTAAAACTAACCCTAACCCTAAACCAAACCCTAACCCTAACCCTATTCCTAACCCTAACCCTAAACCTAACCTTAACCCAAACCCTAACCCACACCCTAACCCTAAACTTAACCCTAACTCAAACTCTAACCCTAACTCGAACCTTAACCCTAACCCAAACACTAACCCAAACCCTAACAATAACCCTAACACTATTTCTAACACTAACCCTAACCCTAACCCTAACCCTAACCCTATTCCTAACCCTAACCCTAAACCCTAAGCCTAACCAATAACCTAAACATAACATTCACGATAACCCTAACCCTAACCCAAACCCTAACCCTAACGCTAAACCTAACCAAAAACCTAAACCTATCCCTAACCCTAACCCTAACCCTAACCCAAACCCTAACCCTAACACTAACCCTAACCCTAACACTAACCCCAATCCTAACCCTAACATTAACCCAAACCAAAACCCTAAACCTAACTCTAATCCTAACCCTAACCCTAATCAAAACCCTAACATTAAACCTAACCCTAACCCTAACCCAAAACCTAAACCTAACCCTAATCCTAACCCTAACCCTAACCCTAACAGAAACCCAACCCCTAACCCTAACCCTAACCCTAATCCTAATTCTAACCCGAAAACAAACCATAACCCTAACCCTAACCCTAAACCTAACCCTAAACCTAACATTAACCCTAACCCTAAACCAAACCCTAAATCTAACATTAAACCTAACCCTAACCCTAATCCTAACCCTATCCCTAACCCTAACACTAACCCTAACCCAAAACCACACCGAAACCACAAACCTAACTCAAACCCTAACCTTAAACCTAACCCAAACCCAAACACTAACCCTAACCTTAACCCTAAACCAAACCCTAAACCTAACCCTAAACCTAACCCTAACCCAAACCCAAACCCTAACACTAACCTAACCCAAACCCTAACCCTAACACTAACCTAACCCTAACTCAAACCCTAACCATAACCCTAACCCTAACCCTAACCCAAACCCTAACCCTAACACTAACCCTAATCCTAACACTAACCAAAATCCTAACCCTAACCCTAAACCAAACCAAAACCCTAACCCTAACTCTAACTCTAATCCTAAACCTAACCCTAATCCTAACCCTAACCCTAACCCTAATCCTAACCCTAACCCTAACACAAACCCAACCTCTAACACTAACCCTAACCCTAACCCAAACCCTAACCCTAAATCTAAACCTAACCCTAACCCTAACACAAACCCGAACCCTAAACCTTACCCTAACTCAAACCCTAACCCTAATCCTAACCCTAACCCTAAACCAAACCCTAACCCAAATCCTAACCCTAACCCTAACCATAACCCTAACCCTATCCCTAAGTCAAACACTAACCCTAACCCTAACAAAAACCCTAACCCTAAACCTAACCCCAACACTTATCCTAACCCTAAACCTAACCGAAATAATAACACTAACCCTAAACCAAACCCTAACCCTAACCCTAACCCTAACCCTAACCCTAACCCAAACCCTAACCCTTACCCAAACCCTAAACCTAAACCTAACCCTAACCCGAATCCTAACCCTAACCCTAACCCAAAAACTAACCCTAACCCAAACCCTAACCCTAACCCTATTCCTAACCCTAACCCTAAAACTAACCTTAACCCAAACCCTAACCCAAACCCTAACCCTAAACTTAACCCTAACTCAAACGCTAACCCTAATTCGAACCCTAACCCTAACCCAAACACTAACCAAACCCTAGCAATAACCCTAACCCTAACCCTATTCCTAACACTAACCCTAACCCTAACCCTAACCCTAAACCTATTCCTAACCCTAACCCTAAACCGTAACCCTAACCAATACCCTAAAAAAAACCTTCACACTAACCCTAACCCTAACCCAAACCCTAACCCTAACCCTAAACCTAACCAAAAACCTAAACCTAACCCTAACCCTAACCCTAACCCAAACCCTAACCCTAACACTACCCCTAACCCTAACACTAACCCAAATCCTAACCCTAACATTAACCCAAACCAAAACCCTAAACTTAACTCTAATCCTAACCCTAACCCTAATCAAAACCCTAACATTAAACCTAATCCTAACCCTAACCCAAAACTTAAACCTAACCCGAATCCTAACCCTAACCCCAACCCTAATCCTAACCCTAACCCTAACCCTAACACAAACCCAACCCCTAACCCTAACCCTAACCCTAACCCAAACCCTAACCCTAAACCTAACCCTAACTCAAACCCTATTCCTAGCACTAACCCTAACCCTAACCCTAACCCTAACGGTATTCCTAACCCTAACCCTAAACCCTTACCCTAACGACTCACCTAAACATAACCCTCACGCTACCCCTAACCCTACCCCAAAACCTAACACTAACCCTAACCCTAACCAAAACCCTAACACTCAACCTAACCTTAACCCAAACCAAAACCCTAACCCTAACTCTAATCCTAACTCTAACCCTAATCAAAACCCTAACATTAACCCTAACTCAAACCCTAACCCTAACCCTTACCCTAACTCAAACCCTAACCTTAATCCTAACCCTAACCCTAACCCAAAACCTAACCCTAACCCTAACCCTAACCCTAACCCTATTCCTAACCTTAACCCTAAACCTAACCTTAACCCAATACCTAACCGTAAATCTAACCCAAACCCTAACCCTAACTCAAACCCTAACCCTAATACAAACCCTAACCCTAAAACTAACCCTAACCCAAATCCTAAACCTAACACTAACCCTAACCCAAACCCTAACCCTAACACTAACACTTACCCTAAGGCTAACCCAAAACCAAACCCTAAACCTAACCAAAACCAGAAGCCTAACCCTAACTCTAATCCTAACCCTAACCCTAACACTAACCCAAACCCTAAACCTAACCCTAATCCTAATTCTAACCCTAACCCTAATCGTAACCCTAAACCTAACCCTAACCCACACCCAACCCTAACTCTAAACCTAACCCTAACCGAAACCCTAACTCAAAACCTAACCCTAACCCTAACCCAAACCCTAACCCTAAACCTAACCCTAACCCTTTTCCTAACCCTAACACAAACCCTAACAATAATCCTAACCCTAAACCTATTCCTAAACCTAACCCTAACCCTAACCCTAAACCTAATCCTAACCCTAACCCTAACCCAAAAACTAACCCTAACCCTAACCCAAAACTTAACCCTAACACTAATCCTAATCCTAACCCTAATGCTAACCCTAACTCAATCCCTAACCCTAACCCAAACCCTAACCCTAACACTAACCATAACCCTAATCCTAAACCTAACACTAACCCTAACCCTAACACTAACCCTAACCCTAACCCTAACCCTAACCCAAACCCTAAACCTAAACCTAACCCTAACCCTAATCCTAACCCTAACCCTAACCCAAACAGTAACCAAACCCTAACAATAACCCTAACCCTATTCTTAACACTAACCCTAACCCTAACCCTAACCCTAAACCTATTCCTAACCCTAACCCTAAACCCTAACCCGAACCAATACCCTAAACAAAACCTTCACGCTAACCCTAAACCTAACCCTAACCCTAAACCAAACACTAACTCTAACCCTAAAACTAACCCTAACCCTAATCCTAACCCTATACCTAACCCTAACACTAACCCTAACCCAAAACCACACCGTAACCA
>JAJHUQ010000038.1:7055000-7057500 GCA_035773235.1 Eospalax fontanierii | reverse complement strand
CCTAAACCTATCCCTAACCCAAACCCTAATCAAACCCTAACCCTAATCCAAAACCTAACCCGAACACTAACCCTAACCGTAATCCTAAATCTAACCCTAACCTTAACCCAAAAAGTAAACCTAACCCTAAACCTAACCCTAACCCAAAACCTAACCCTAACCCAAATCCTAATCTAACCCTAACCCTAATGCTAAGCCTAAACCTAACTCAAACTCAAACCTAACCCTAAACCTAACCCTAACCCAAACCCTAACCCTAACACAAACCCAACCTCTAACACTAACCCTAACCCTAACCCAAACCCTAACCCTAAATCTAAACCTAACCCTAACCCTAACTCAAACCCTAACCCTAACCCTTACCCTAACTCAAACCCTAACCCTAACCCTAACCCTAACCCAAACAATAACCCAAATCCTAACCCTAACCGTAACCCTAACCATAACCCTAACCCTAACCCTAAGTCAAACACTAACCCTAACCCTAACAAAAACCCTAACCCTAAACCTAACCCTAACCCTTATCCTAACCCTAAACCTAACCGAAATAATAACACTAACCCTAAACCAAACCCTAACCCTAACCCTAACCCTAACCCTAACCCAAACCCTAACCCTTACCCAAACCCTAAACCTAAACCTAACCCTAACCCGAACCCTAACCCTAACCCTAACCCAAAAACTAATCCTAACCCAAACCCTAACCCTAACCCTATTCCTAAACCTAACCCTAAACCTAACCTTAACCCAAACCCTAACCCAAACCCTAACCCTAAACTTAACCCTAACTCAAACGCTAACCCTAATTCGAACCCTAACCCTAACCCAAACACTAACCAAACCCTAAAAATAACCCTAACCCTAACCCTATTCCTAACATTAACCCTAACCCTAACCCTAAACCTATTCCTAACCCTAACCCTAAACCGTAACCCTAACCAATACCCTAAACAAAACTTTCACGCTAACCCTAACCCTAACCCAAACCCTAACCCTAACCCTAAACCTAACCAAAAACCTAAACCTTACCCTAAACCTAACCCTAACCCAAAACCTAACCCTAACACTACCCCTAACCCTAACACTAACCCAAATCCTAACCCTAACATTAACCCAAACCAAAACCCTAAACTTAACTCTAATCCTAACCCTAACCCTAATCAAAACCCTAACATTAAACCTAATCCTAATCCTAACCCAAAACCTAAACCTAACCCTAATCCTAACCCTAACCCTAACCCTAATCCTAACCCTAACCCTAACCCTAACACAAACCCAACCCCTAACCCTAACCCTAACCCTAACCCAAACCCTAACCCTAAACCTAACCCTAACTCAAACCCTATTCCTAACACTAACCCTAACCCTAACGCTAACCCTAACTGTATTCCTAACCCTAACCCTAAAACCTTACCCTAACCAATACCCTAAACATAACCCTCACGCTAACCCTAACCCTAACCCAAACCCTAACACTAACCCTAATCCTAACCAAAACCCTAACCCTAACCCTAACCTTAACCCAAACCAAAATCCTAACCCTAACTCTAATCCTAACTCTAACCCTAATCAAAACCCTAACATTAACCCTAACCCTAACCCTAACCCTATTCCTAACCTTAACCCTAAACCTAACCTTAACCCAAAACCTAACCGTAAATCTAACCCAAACCCTAACCCTAACTCAAACCCTAACCCTAATACAAACCCTAACCCTAAAACTAACCCTAACCCAAATCCTAAACCTAACACTAACCCTAACCCAAACCCTAACCCTAACACTAACACTTACCCTAAGGCTAACCCAAAACCTAACCCTAAACCTAACCACAACCAGAAGCCTAACCCTAACTCTAATGCTAACCCTAACCCTAATCCTAACACTAACCCTAACCCTAACCCTTTTCCTAACCCTAACACAAACCCTAACAATATTCCTAACCCTAAACCTATTCCTAAACCTAACCCTAACCCTAACCCTAACCCTAATCCTAACCCTAACCCTAACCCCAAAACTAACCCTAACCCTAACCCAAAACCTAACCCTAACACTAATCCTAATCCTAACCCTAATGCTAACCCTAACTCAATCCCTAACACTAACCCAAACCCTAACCCTAACACTAACCATAACCCTAATCCTAAACCTAACACTAACCCTAACCCTAACCCTAACCCTAACCCTAACATTAACCCAAACCCTAACCCTTACCCAAACCCTAAACCTAAACCTAACCCTAACCCTAATCCTAACCCTAACAATAACCCAAACAGTAACCAAACCCTAACAATAAACCTAACCCTAACCCTATGCCTATAACTAACCCAAACCCTAACCCTAACCCTAAACCTATTCCTAACCCTAACACTAAACCCTAACCCTAACCAATACCCTAAACAAACCTTCACGCTAACCCTAAACCTAACCCTAACCCTAACCCAAACACTAACTCTAACTCTAAACCTAACCCTAACCATAATCCTAACCCTATCCCTAACC
>JAJHUQ010000038.1:7030000-7050000 GCA_035773235.1 Eospalax fontanierii | reverse complement strand
TAACTTTAACCCTAAATCAAACCCTAAACCTAAACCGTAACCCTAACCCTAACCCTAACCCTATTCCTAACCCTAACCCTAACCCTAACATTAACCCAAACCCTAACCCTAAACCTAATCCTAACCCAAACCCTAATCAAACCCTAACCCTAACCCAAACACTAACCCTTACACTAACCCTAACCGTAATCCTAAACCTAACCCTAACCTTAACCCAAAAAGTAAACCTAACACTAAACCTAACCCTAACCCAAAACCTAACCTTAACCCAAATCCTAATCCTAACCCTAACGCTAATCCTAAACCTAACTCTAACCCTAACCCAAATCCTAACCCTAACCCTAACCCTTACCCTAACTCAAAACCTAACCCTAACCCTAACCCTAACCCTGACCCCAACCCTAACCCAAATCCTTACCCTAACCCTAACCCTAACCATAACCCTAACCCTAACCCTAACTCAAACACTAACCCTACCCCTGACAAAAACCCTAACCCTAAACCTAACCCTAACCCTTATCCTAACCCTAAACCTAACCCAAAAAATAACCCTAACCCTAAACCAAACCCTAACCCTAACCCTAACCCTAACCCTAACCCAAACCCTAACCCTTACCCAAACCCTAAACCTAAACCTAACCCTAACCCGAATCCTAACCCTAACCCTAACCCAAAAACTAACCCTAACCCAAACCCTAACCCTAACCCTATTCCTAACCCTAACCCTAAAGCTAACCTTAACCCAAACCCTAACCCAAACCCTAACCCTAAACTTAACCCTAACTCAAACTCTAACCCTAATTCGAACCCTAACCCTAACCCAAACACTAACCAAACCCTAACAATAACCCTAACCCTAAACCTATTACTATCACTAACCCTAACCCTAACCCTAACCCTAAACCTATTCCTAACCCTAACCCTAAACCCTAACCCTAAACCTAACCAAAAACCTAAACCTAACCCTAACCCTAACCCTAACCCTAACCCAAACCCTAACCCTAACAATAACCCTAACCCTAATACTAACCCAAATCCTAACCCTAATATTAACCCAAACCAAAACCCTAAACTTAACTCTAATCCTAACCCTAACCCTAATCAAAACCCTAAAATTAAACCTAACCCTAACCCTAACCCTAACCCAAAACCTAAACCTAACCCTAATCCTAAACCTAACCCTAACGCTATTCCTAACCATAACCCTAACACTAACCCTAACACAAACCCAACCCCTAACCCTAACCCTAACCCTAACCCAAACCCTAACCCTAAACCTAACCCTAACTCCAACCCTAACCCTAACCCTAACCCTAACCCTAACCCAAACCCTAACCCTAAATCTAACCCTAACCCTAATCCTAAACCTAACCCTATCCCAAAAAGTAAACTTAACCCTAACCCTAACCCTAACCCATACCCTAACCCTAATCCTAATCCTAATCCTAAATCTAACGCTAACCCTAACCCAATCCCTAACCCTAACCCAAGCACTAAAAATAGCAGTAACCCTAACCTAATCCTAAATCTAACACTAATCCTAACCCAAACCCTAACCCTAACCCTAAACCTAACCCCTAACTCCTAAACACAAACATTAACCCAAACCTTAACCCAAACCCTAACCCAAGCCCAACCCCTAACCTAACCCTAACCCTAAACCTAACCCTAACCCTAACCTTAACACAAACCCTAACCCTAACCCTAACACGAAACATAACACAAACCCTAACCCTCACCCTAAACCTAACCCAAACCCAAACACTAACCTTAACCCTAAATCAAACCCTAAAACTAAACCGTAACCCTAACCCTAACCCTAACCCTAACCCTATTCCTAACCCTAACCCTAACCTTAACCCAAACCCTAACCCTAAACCTAACCCTAACCCAAACCCTAATCAAACCCTAAACCTAATCCAAAACCTAACCCGAACACTAACCCTAACAGTAATCCTAAATCTAACCCTAACCTTAACCCAAAAAGTAAACCTAACCCTAACCCAAAACCTAACCCTAACCCAAATCCTAATCCTAACCCTAACCCTAATGCTAAGCCTAAACCTAACTCAAACTCAAACCTAACCCTAAACCTAACCCTAACCCAAACCCTAACCCTAACACTAACCTAACCCTAACTCAAACCCTAACCATAACCGTAACCCTAACCCTAACCCAAACCCTAACCCTAACACTAACCCTAACCCTAACACTAACCCAAATCCTAACCCTAACCCTAAACCAAACCAAAACCCTAACCCTAACTCTAACTCTAATCCTAAACCTAACCTTAATCCTAACCCTAACCCTAACCCTAATCCTAACCCTAACCCTAACCCTAACACAAACCCAACCTCTAACACTAACCCTAACCCTAACCCAAACCCTAACCCTAAATCTAAACCTAACCCTAACCCTAACTCAAACCCTAACCCTAACCCTTACCCTAACTCAAACCCTAACCCTAAACCTAACCCTAACCCTAACCCAAATCCTAACCCAAATCCTAACCCTAACCCTAACCCTAACCATAACCGTAACCCTAACCCTAAGTCAAACATTAACCCTAACCCTAACAAAAACCCTAACCCTAAACCTAACCCTAACCCTTATCCCAACCCTAAACCTAACCGAAATAATAACACTAACCCTAAACCAAACCCTAACCCTAACCCTAACCCTAACCCTAACCCAAACCCTAACCCTTACCCAAACCCTAAACCTAAACCTAACCCTAACCCGAATCCTAACCCTAACCCTAACCCAAAAACTAATCCTAACCCAAACCCTAACCCTAACCCTATTCCTAACCCTAACCCTAACCCTAACCTTAACCCAAACCCTAACCCAAACCCTAACCCTAAACTTAACCCTAACTCAAACGCTAACCCTAATTCGAACCCTAACCCTAACCCAAACACTAACCAAACCCTAAAAATAACCCTAACCCTAACCCTATTCCTAACATTAACCCTAACCCTAACCCTAAACCTAAACCTATTCCTAACCCTAACCCTAAACCGTAACCCTAACCAATACCCTAAACAAAACCTTCACGCTAACCCTAACCCTAAGCCAAACCCTAACCCTAACCCTAAACCTAAACAAAAACCTAAACCTAACCCTAACCCTAACCCTAAACCAAACCCTAACCCTAACACTACCCCTAACCCTAACACTAACCCAAATCCTAACCCTAACATTAACCCAAACCAAAACCCTAAACTTAACTCTAATCCTAACCCTAACCCTAATCAAAACCCTAACATTAAACCTAATACTAACCCTAACCCAAAACCTAAACCTAACCCTAATCCTAACCCTAACCCTAATCCTAACCCTAACCCTAACCCTAATACAAACCCAACCCCTAACCCTAACCCTAACCCTAACACAAACCCTAACCCTAAACCTAACCCTAACTCAAACCCTATTCCTAACACTAACCCTAACCCTAACCCTAACCCTAACTGTATTCCTAACCCTAACCCTAAACCCTTACCCTAACCAATACCCTAAACATAACCCTCACGCTAACGCTAACCCTAACCCAAACCCTAACACTAACCTTAACCCTAACCAAAACCCTAACCCTAACGCTAACCTTAACCCAAACCAAAACCCTAACCCTAACTCTAATCCTAACTCTAACCCTAATCAAAACCCTAACATTAACCCTAACCCTAACCCTATCCCTATTCCTAACCTTAACCCTAAACCTAACCTTAACCCAAAACGTAACCATATATCTAACCCAAACCCTAACCCTAACTCAAACCCTAACCCTAATACAAACCCTAACCCTAAAACTAACCCTAACCCAAATCCTAAACCTAACACTAACCCTAACCGAAAACCTAAACCTAACACTAACACTTACCCAAAGGCTAACCCAAAGACTAACCCTTAACCTAACCAAAACCAGAAGCCTAACCCTAACTCTAATCCTAACCCTAACCCTAATCCTAACCCTAACCCTAACACTAACCCAAACCCTAAAACTAACCCTAATCCTAATTCTAACCCTAACCCTAATCGTAACCCTAAACCTAACCCTACCCCACACCCAACCCCTAACTCTACCCCTAACCCTAACCGAAACCCTAACTCAAAAGCTAACCCTAACCCTAACCCAAACCCTAACCCTAAACCTAACCCTAACCCTTTTCCTAACCCTAACGCAGACCCTAACAATAATCCTAACCCTAACCCTATTCCTAAACCTAACCCTAACTTTAACCCTAACCCTAATCCTAACCCTAACCCTAACCCCAAAACTAACCCTAACCCTAACCCAAAACCTAACCCTAACACTAATCCTAATCCTAACCCTAATGCTAAACCTAACTCAATCCCTAACCCTAACCCAAACCCTAACCCTAACACTAACCATAACCCTAATCCTAAACCTAACACTAACCCTAACCCTAACCCTAACCCTAACCCTAACCCTAACCCTAACCCTAACCCTAACCCTAACACTAACCCTAACCCTAACACTAACCCAAATCCTAACCCTAACCCTAAATCAAACCAAAACCCTAACCCTAACTCTAACTCTAATCCTACACCTAACCTTAATCCTAACCCTAACCCTAACCCTAATCCTAACCCTAACCCTAACCCTAACACAAACCCAACCTCTAACACTAACCCTAACCCTAACCCAAACCCTAACCCTAAATCTAAACCTAACCCTAACCCTAACTCAAACACTAACCCTAACCCTTACCCTAACTCAAACCCTAACCCTAAACCTAACCCTAACCCTAACCCAAATCCTAACCCAAATCCTAACCCTAACCCTAACCCTAACCATAACCGTAACCCTAACCCTAAGTCAAACATTAACTCTAACCCTAACAAAAATCCTAACCCTAAACCTAACCCTTACCCTTATTCCAACCCTAAACCTAACCGAAATAATAACACTAACCCTAAACCAAACCCTAACCCTAACCCTAACCCTTACCCAAACCTTAACCTAAACCTAACCCTAACCCGAATCCTAACCCTAACCCTAACCCAAAAACTAATCCTAACCCAAACCCTAACCCTAACCCTATTCCTAACCCTAACCCTAAACCTAACCTTAACCCAAACCCTAACCGAAACCCTAACCCTAAACTTAACCCTAACTCAAACGCTAACCCTAATTCGAACCCTAACCCTAACCCAAACACTAACCAAACCCTAAAAATAACCCTAACCCTAACCCTATTCCTAACATTAACCCTAACCCTAACCCTAAACCTAAGCCTATTCCTAACCCTAACCCTAAACCGTAACCCTAACCAATACCCTAAACAAAACCTTCACGCTAACCCTAACCCTAAGCCAAACCCTAACCCTAACCCTAAACCTAAACAAAAACCTAAACCTAACCCTAACCCTAACCCTAAACCAAACCCTAACCCTAACACTACCCCTAACCCTAACACTAACCCAAATCCTAATCCTAACATTAACCCAAACCAAAACCCTAAACTTAACTCTAATCCTAACCCTAACCCTAATCAAAACCCTAACATTAAACCTAATCCTAACCCTAACCCAAAACCTAAACCTAACCCTAATCCTAACCCTAACCCTAACCCTAATCCTAACCCTAACCCTAACCCTAATACAAACCCAACCCCTAACCCTAACCCTAACCCTAACCCAAACCCTAACCCTAAACCTAACCCTAACTCAAACCCTATTCCTAACACTAACCCTAACCCTAACCCTAACCCTAACTGTATTCCTAACCCTAACCCTAAACCCTTACCCTAACCAATACCCTAAACATAACCCTCACGCTAACCCTAACCCTAACCCAAACCCTAACACTAACCCTAACCCTAACCAAAACCCTAACCCTAACCCTAACCTTAACCCAAACCAAAACCCTAACCCTAACTCTAATCCTAACTCTAACCCTAATCAAAACCCTAACATTAACCCTAACCCTAACCCTAACCCTATTCCTAACCTTAACCCTAAACCTAACCTTAACCCAAAACGTAACCGTAAATCTAACCCAAACCCTAACCCTAACTCAAACCCTAACCCTAATACAAACCCTAACCCTAAAACTAACCCTAACCCAAATCCTAAACCTAACACTAACCCTAACCCAAAACCTAACCCTAACACTAACACTTACCCTAAGGCTAACCCAAAACCTAACCCTAAACCTAACCAAAACCAGAAGCCTAACCCTAACTCTAATCCTAACCCTAACCCTAATCCTAACCCTAACCCTAACACTAACCCAAACCCTAAAACTAACCCTAATCCTAATTCTAACCCTAACCCTAATCGTAACCCTAAACCTAACCCTAACCCACACCCAACCCCTAACTCTAACCCTAACCCTAACCAAAACCCTAACTCAAAAGCTAACCCTAACCCTAACCCAAACCCTAACCCTAAACCTAACCCTAACCCTTTTCCTAACCCTAACACAGACCCTAACAATAATCCTAACCCTAACCCTATTCCTAAACCTAACCCTAACTTTAACCCTAACCCTAATCCTAACCCTAACCCTAACCCCAAAACTAACCCTAACCCTAACCCAAAACCTAACCCTAACACTAATCCTAATCCTAACCCTAATGCTAAACCTAACTCAATCCCTAAGCCTAACCCAAACCCTAACCCTAACACTAACCATAACCCTAATCCTAAACCTAACCCTAACCCTAACCCTAACCCTAACCCTAACCCTAACCCTAACCCTAACCCAAACCCTAACCCTTACCCAAACCCTAAACCTAAACCTAACCCTAACCTTAATCCTAACCCTAACCCTAACCCAAACAGTAACCAAACCCTAACAATAACCCTAACCCTAACCCTATTCCTATAACTAACCCTAACCCTAACCCTAACCCTAAACCTATTCCTCACCCTAACCCTAAACCCTAACCCTAACCAATACCCTAAACAAAACCTTCACGCTAACCCTAAACCTAACCCTAACCCTAACCCAAACACTAACTCTAACCCTAAACCTAACCCTAACCCTAATCCTAACCCTATCCCTAACCCTAACACTAACCCTAACCCAAACCCTAACCCTAACACTAACCCTAACCCTAACACTAACCCAAATCCTAACCCTAACATTAACCCAAACCAAAACCCTAAACTTAACTCTAATCCTAACCCTAACCCTAATCAAAACCCTAACATTAAACCTAACGCTAACCCTAACCCAAAACCTAACCCTAACCCTAATCCTAACCCTAACACTAACACTAATCCTAACACTAACCCTAACCCTCACACAAACCCAACCCCTAACCCTAACCCTAACCCTAACCCAAACCCTAAGCCTAAACCTAACCCTAACTCAAACCCTAACCCTAACCCTAACCCTAACCCAAACCCTAACCCTAAATCTAACCCTAACCCTAATCCTAACCCTAACCCTAACCCTAACAATAACCCAAACCCTAACCCTAACCCTTACCCTAACCCTAAACCAAAAACTAACACAAACCCAACCCGTAACCCGAACCCTAACCCTAATCCTAATTCTAACCCGAACCCAAACCATAACCCTAACCCTAAACTTAACCCAAAACCTAAACCTAACACTAATCCTAACCCTAAACCAAACCCTAACTCTAACCCTAAACCTAACCCTAATCCTAATCCTAAACCTATCCCTAACCCTAACACTAACCCTAACCCAAAACCACACCATAACCACAAACCTAACTCAAACCCTAACCTTAAACCTAACCCAAACCCAAACCCTAACCTTAACCCTAAACCAAACCCTAAACCTAAACCGTAACCCTAACCCTAACCCTAACCCTATTCCTAACCCTAACCCTAACACTAACATTAACCCAAACCCTAACCCTAAACCTAACCCTAACCCAAACCCTAATCAAACCCTAACCCTAACCCAAACACTAACCCTAACAATAACCCTAACCGTAATCCTAAACCTAACCCTAACATTAACCCAAAAAGTAAACCTAACCCTAAACCTAACCCTAACCCAAATCCTAATCCTAACCCTAACCCTAACCCTAACCCTAACCCTAACCCTAACCCTAACCCTAACCATAACCCTAACCCTAACCCTAACCCAAACCCTAACCCTAACACTAACCCTAACCCTAACTCTAACCCTAATCCTAACCCTAACCCTAACCCTAACACAAACCCAACCTCTAACACTAACCCTAACCCTAACCCAAACCCTAAACCTAACCCTAAACCTAAACCTAACCCTAACCCTAACTCAAACCCTAACCCTAAACCTTACCCTAACTCAAACCCTAACCCTAACCCTAACCCTAACCCTAACCCAAACCCTAACCCAAATCCTAACCCTAACCCTAACCCTAACCATAAACCTAACCCTAACCCTAACTCAAACACTAACCCTAACCCTAACAAAAACCCTAACCCTAAACCTAACCCTAACCCTTATCCTAACCCTAAACCTAACACAAAAAATAACCCTAACCATAAACCAAACCCTAACCCTAACCCTAACCCTAACCCTAACCCTAACCCAAACCCTAACCCTTACCCAAACCCTAAACCTAAACCTAACCCTAACCTGAATCCTAACCCTAACCCTAACCCAAAAACTAACCCTAACCCAAACCCTAACCCTAACCCTATTCCTAACCCTAACCCTAAAGCTAACCTCAACCCAAACCCTAACCCAAACCCTAACCCTAATCTTAACTCTAACTCAAACTCTAACCCTAATTCGAACCCTAACCCTAACCCAAACACTAACCAAACCCTAACAATAACCCTAACCCTAACCCTATTCCTAACACTAACCCTAACCCTAACCCTAAACCTAAACCTATTCCTAACCCTAACCCTAAACCCTAAACCTAACCAATACCCTAAACAAAAGCTTCACGCTAACACTAACCCTAACCCAAACCCTAACCCTAACCCTAAACCTAACCAAAAACCTAAACCTAACCCTAACCCTAACCCTAACCCTAACCCAAACCCTAACCCTAACACTAACCCTAACCCTAACACTAACCCAAATCCTAACCCTAACATTAACCCAAACCAAAACCCTAAACTTAACTCTAATCCTAACCCTAACCCTAATCAAACCCCTAACATTAAACCTAACCCTAACCCTAACCCAAAACCTAACCCTAACCCTAACCCTAAACCTAACCCTAACTCAAACCCTAACCCTAACCCTAACCCTAACCCTAACCCTAACCCAAACCCTAACACTAACCCAAACCCTAACCCTAACCCTAAACCAAACCAAAACCCTAACCCTAACTCTAATCCTAACCCTAACCCTAACCCTAACCCTAACCCTAACTCAAACCCTAACCCTAACCCTAACCCAAACCCTAAACCTAACCCTAACCCTAACCCTAACCCTAACCCAAAACCTAACCCTAACCCAAACACTAACCTTAACACTAAGCCTAACCCTAACACTATCACTAACCCTAACCCTAACCCTAATCATAACCGTAACCCAAATCCTAACCCTAACCCTCACCTTAACCCTAATGCTAAACCTAATGCTAACTCAAACTCAAACCCTAAACCTAACCCTAACCCTAACCCTAACCATAACCCTAACCCTAACCCTAACTCAAACACTAACCCTAACCCTAACCCAAACCCTAACCATAACCCTAACCCTAACCCTAACCCTAACCCTAACTCAAACCCTAACCCTAACCCAAACCCTAACCCTAACACTAACCCTAACCCTAACCCTAACCCTAACCCTAACCCTAACCCAAACCCTAACCCTTAGCCAAACCCTAAACCTAAACCTAACCCTAACCCTAATCCTAACCCTAAACCTAACTCAAAAACTAACCCTAACTCGAACCCTAACCCAAACCCTAATTCTCACCCTAACGCTAACCCAAACCCTAAACCTAACCCTATTCCTAACCCTAACCCTAAACCTAACCTTAACCCAAACCCTAACCCCAAACCTAACCCTAACCCTAACTCAAACTCTAACCCTAACTCGAACCCTAACCCTAACCCAAACACTAACCCAAACCCTAACAATAACCCTAACCCTATTCCTAACCCTAACCCTAACCCTAACCCTAACCCTATTCCTAACCCTAACCCTAAACCCTAAGCCTAACCAATACCCTAAATATAACCTTCACGCTAACCCTAACCCTAACCCAAACCCTAACCCTAAACCTAACCAAAAACCTAAACCTAACCCTAACCCAAACCCTAACCCTAACCCTATTCCTAACATTAACCTTAAAGCTAAACTTAACCCAAACTCTAACCCAAACCCTAACCCTAACCCTAACCCTAACCATAACCCTAACCCAAAACCTAACCCAAATCCTAACCCTAATCCTAACCTTAACCCTAACCCTAACTCAAACACTACCCCTAACGCTAACCCAAAACCTAACTCTAAAACTAACCCTAACCCTTATCCTAACCCTAAACCTAACCCAAAAAATAACACTAACCCTAAACCAAACCCTAACCCTAACCCTAACCCTAACCCTTACCCAAACCCTAAACCTAAACCTAAGCCTAATCTAATCCTAACCCTAACCCTAACCCAAAAACAAACCCTAACTCGAACCCTAACCCAAACCGAATCCTAACCCTAACTCTAACCCAAACCCTAACCCTAACCCTATTCCTAACCCTAACCCTAAACCTAACCTTAACCCAAACCCTAACCCACACCCTAACCCTAAACTTAACCCTAACTCAAACTCTAACCCTAACTCGAACCTTAACCCTAACCCAAACACTAACCCAAACCCTAACAATAACCCTAACACTATTCCTAACCCTAACCCTAACCCTAACTCTAACCCTTACCCTAACCCTAACCCTAACCCTATTCCTAACCCTAACCCTAAACCCTAAGCCTAACCAATACCCTAAACATAACCTTCAAGCTAACCCTAACCCTAACCCAAACCCTAACCTAACCCTAAACCTAACCAAAAACCTAAACCTAACCCTAACCCTAACCCTAACCCAAACCCTAACCCTAACACTAACCCTAACCCTAACACTAACCCAAATCCTAACCCTAACATTAACCCAAACCAAAACCCTAAACCTAACTCTAATCCTAACCCTAACCCTAATCAAAACCCTAACATTAAACCTAACCCTAACCCTAACCCAAAACCTAAACCTAACCCTAATCCTAACCCTAACCCTAACCCTAATCCGAACCCTAACCCTAACCCTAACACAAACCCAACCCCTAACACTAACACTAACCCTAATCCTAATTCTAACCCGAACCCAAACCATAACCCTAACCCTAACCCTAACCCTAAACCTAACATTAACCCTAACCCTATCCCAAACACTAACTCTAACCCTAAACCTAACCCTAACCCTAATCCTAACCCTATCCCTAACCCTAACACTAAACCTAACCCAAAACCACACCGTAACCACAAACCTAACTCAAACCCTAACCTTAAACCTAACCCAAACCCAAAGCCTAACCCTAACCTTAACTCTAAACCAAACCCTAAACCTAACCCTAAACCTAACCCTAACCCAAACCCTAACCCTAACACTAACCGAACCCTAACTCAAACCCTAACCATAACCCTAACCCTAACCCTAACCCAAACCCTAACCCTAACACTAACCCTAACCCTAACACTAACCCAAATCCTAACCCTAACCCTAACCCAAACCAAAACCCTAACCCTAACCCTAACCCTAACCCTAACCCAAAAACTAAACCTAACCCTAACCCAAACCATAACCCTAACACTAATCCTAATCCTAAACCTAACGCTAACCCTAACTCAAACCCTAACCTTAACCCTAACCCTTACCCTAACCCTAACCCAAAACCTAACCCTAACCCTAACTCAAACTCTAACCCTAACTCGAACCCTAACCCTAACCCAAACACTAACCCAAACCCTAACAATAACCCTAACCCTTTTCCTAACACTAACCCTAACCCTAACCCTAACCCTAACCCGAACCCTAACCCTATTCCTAACCCTAACCCTAAACCCTAAGCCTAACCAATACCCTAAACATAACCTTCACGCTAACCCTAACCCTAATCCAAACCCTAACCCTAACCCTAAACCTAACCAAAAACCTAAACCTAACCCTAACCCAAACCCTAACCCTAACCCTATTCCTAACATTAACCCTAAACCTAAACTTAACCCAAACCCTAACCCAAACCCTAACCCTAACCCTAACCCTAACCATAACCTAACCCAAACCCTAACCCAAATCCTAACCCTAACCCTAACCCTAACCCTAACCCTAACCCTAACTCAAACACTAACCCTAACCCTAACCCTAACCCTAACCCTAACCCTAACCCTAACCCTAACTAACCCTAACCGTAATCCTAAACCTAACCCTAACCTTAACCCAAAAAGTAAACCTAACGCTTAACCTAACCCTAACCCAAAACCTAACCCTAACCCAAACCCTAATCCTAAGCCTAACCCTAATCCTAAACCTAACTCTAACCCTAACCCAAACCCTAACCCTAACCCTAACCCTAACCCAAACCCTAACCCTAACCCTAACCCTAACCCTAACCCTAACCCAAACCATAACACTAACCCTAACCTTAACCCTAAAGCTAAGCCTAAACCTAACTCAAACTCAAACCTAACCCTAAACCTAACCCTAACCCAAACCCTAACCCTAACACTAACCTAACCCTAACTCAAACCCTAACCATAACCCTAACCCAAACCCTAACCCTAACACTAACCCTAACCCTAACACTCACCCAAATCCTAACCCTAACCCTAAACCAAACCAAAACCCTAACCCTAACTTTAACTCTAATCCTAAACCTAACCCTACTCCTAACCCTAACCCTAACCCTAATCCTAACCCTAACCCTAACCCTAACACAAACCCAACCTCTAACACTAACCCTAACCCTAACCCAAACCCTAACCCTAACACTAAACCTAAACCTAACCCTAACCCTAACTCAAACCCTAACCCTAAAACTTACCCTAACTCAAACCCTAACCCTAACCCTAACCCTAACCCTAAACCTAACCCAAACCCTAACCCAAATCCTAACCCTAACCCTAACCCTAACCATAACCCTAACCCTAACGCTAACTCAAACACTAACCCTAACCCTAACAAAAACCCTAACCCTAAACCTAACATTAACCCTTATCCTAACCCTAAACCTAACCCAAAAAATAACCCTAACCCTAAACCAAACCCTAACCCTAACCCTAACCCTAACCCTAACCCAAACCCTAACCCTGACCCAAACCCTAAACCTAAACCTAACCCTAACCCGAATCCTAACCCTAACCCTAACCCAAAAACTAACCCTAACCCAAACCCTAACCCTAACCCTATTCCTAACCCTAACCCTAAAGCTAACCTTAACCCAAACCCTAACCCAAACCCTAACCCTAAACTTAACCCTAACTCAAATTCTAACCCTAATTCGAACCCTAACCCTAACCCAAACACTAACCAAACCCTAACAATAACCCTAACACTAACCCTATTCCTAACACTAACCCTAACCCTAACCCTCCCCCTAAACCTATTCCTAACCCTAACCCTAAACCCTAACCCTAACCAATACCCTAAACAAAAAATTCACGCTAACCCTAACCCTAACCCAAACCCTAACAATAAACGTAAACCTAACCAAAAACCTAAACCTAACCCTAACCCTAACCCTAACCCAAACCCTAACCCTAACAATAACCCTAACCCTAACACTAACCCAAATCCTAACCCTAACATTAACCCAAACCAAAACCCTAAACTTAACTCTAATCCTAACCCTAACCCTAATCAAAACCCTAACATTAAACCTAACCCTAACCCTAACCCAAAACCTAAACCTAACCCTAATCCTAAACCTAACCCTAACACTACTCCTAACCCTAACCGAACCCTAACTCAAACAATAACCATAACCCTAACCCAAACCCTAACCCTAACCCTAACCCTAACCCTAACCCAAACCCTAACACTAACCCAAACCCTAACCCTAACCCTAAACCAAACCAAAACCCTAACCCTAACTCTAATCCTAACCCTAACCCTAACCCTAACCCTAACTCAAACCCTAACCCTAACCCAAACCCTAAACCTAAACCTAACCCTAACCCTAACCCTAACCCTAACCCTAACCCAAAACCTAACCCTAATCCAAACACTAACCTTAACACTAAGCCTAAACCTAACACTATCACTAACCCTAACCCTAACCCTAATCATAACCGAAACCCAAACCCTAACCCTAACCCTAACCTTAACCCTAATGCTAAACCTAATCATAACTCAAACTCAAACCCTAAACCTAACCCTAACCCTAACCCTAACCATAAACCTAACCCTAACCCTAACTCAAACACTAACCCTAACCCTAACCCAAACCCTCACCCTAACCATATTCCTAACCCTAACCCTTGCCCAAACCCTAAACCTAAACCTAAGCCTAATCTAATCCTAACCCTAACCCTAACCCAAAAACAAACCCTAACTCGAACCCTAAGCCAAACCCTAATCCTAACCCTAACCCTAACCCAAACCCTAACCCTAACACTATTCCTAACCCTAACCCTAAACCTAACCTTAACCCAAACCCTAACCCACACCCTAACCCTAAACTTAACCCTAACTCAAACTCTAACCCTAACTCGAACCTTAACCCTAATCCAAACACTAACCCAAACCCTAAAAATAACCCTAACCCTAACCCTAACACAAACCCTAACCCTAACCCTAAACCTAACACTATTCCTAACCCTAACCCTAAACCCTAAGCCTAACCAATACCATAAACATAACCTTCAAGCTAACCCTAACCCTAACCCAAACCCTAACCCTAACCCTAAACCTAACCAAAAACCTAAACCTAACCCTAACCCTAACCCTAACCCAAACCCTAACACTAACACTAACCCTAACCCTAACACTAACCCAAATCCTAACCCTAACATTAACCCAAACCAAAACCCTAAACCTAACTCTAATCCTAACCCTAACCCTAATCAAAACCCTAACATTAAACCTAACCCTAACCCTAACCCAAAACCTAAACCTAACCCTAATCCTAACCCTAACCCTAACCCTAATCCTAACCCTAACCCTAACCCTAACACAAACCCAACCCCTAACCCTAACACTAACCCTAATCCTAATTCTAACCCGAACCCAAACCCTAACCCTAACCCTAACCCTAACCCTAACACTAACCCTAATTCTAATTCTAACCCGAACCCAAAGCATAACCCTAACCCTAACCCTAACCCTAACCCTAACCCTAACCCTAAACATAACATTAACCCTAACCCTAACCCAAACACTAACTCTATCCCTAAACCTAACCCTAACCCTAATCCTAACCCTTTCCCTAACCCTAACACTAACCCTAACCCAAAACCACACCGTAACCACAATCCTAACTCAAAGCCTAAGCTTGAGCCTAACCCAAACCCAAAGCCTAACCCTAACCTTAACCCTAAACCAAACACTAAACCTAAACCTAAACCTAAACCTAACCCTAACCCAAACCCTAACCCTAACACTAACCGAACCCTAACTCAAACCCTAACCATAACCCTAACCCTAACCGTAACCCAAACCCTAACCCTAACACTAACCCTTACCCTAACACTAACCCAAATCCTAATCCTAACCCTGACCCAAACCAAAACCCTAACCCTAACTCTAACTCTAATCCTAAGCCTAACCCTAATCCTAACCCTAACCCTAACACTAATCCTAACCCTAACCCTAACCCTAACACAAACCCAACCCGTAACCCTAACCCTAAAACTAATCCTAATTCCAACCCGAACCCAAACCATAACCCTAACCCTAAACTTAACCCAAAACCTAAACCTAACACCAACCCTAACCCTAAACCAAACCCTAACTCTAACCCTAAACCTAACCCTAATCCTAATCCTAAACCTATCCCTAACCCTAACACTAACCCTAACCCAAAACCACACCGTAACCACAAACCTAACTCAAACCCTAAACTTAAACCTAACTCAAACCCAAACCCTAACCTTAACCCTAAACCAAAACCTAAACCTAAACCGTAACCCTCACCCTAATCCTAACCCTATTCCTAAACCTAACCCTAACCCTAACATTAACCCAAACCCTAACCCTAATCCTTATCCTAAACCAAACCCTAATCAAACCCTTACCCTAACCCAAACACTAACCCTAACACTAACCCTAACCGTAATCCTAAACCTAACCCTAACCTTAACCCAAAAAGTAAACCTAAACCTAAACCTAACCCTAACCCCAAACCTAACCTTAACCCAAATCCTAATCCTAACCCTAACCCTAATCCTAAACCTAACTCTAACCCTAACCCAAACCCTAACCCTAACCCTAACCCTAAACCAAACCCTAACCCTAACCCTAACCCAAACCATAACACTAACCCTAACCATTACCCTAATGCTAAGCCTAAACCTAACTCAAACTCAAACCTAACCCTAAACCTAACCCTAACCCAAACCCTAACCCTAACACTAACCTAACCCTAACTCAAACCCTAACCATAACCCTAACCCTAACCCTAACCCTAACCCAAACCCTAACCCTATCACTAACCCTAACCCTAACACTAACCCAAATCCTTACCCTAACCCTTACCCAAACCAAAACAATAACCCTAACTCTAACTCTAATCCTGAACATAACCCTACTCCTAACCCTAACCCTAACCCTAATCCTAACCCTAACCCTAACCCTAACACAAACCCAACCTCTAACACTAACCCTAACCCTAACCCAAACCCTAACCCTAACCCTAAACCTAAACCTAACCCTAACCCTAACTCAAACCCTAACCCTAAACCTTACCCTAACTCAAACCCTAACCCTAACCCTAACCCTAACCCTAACCCTAACCTTAACCCTAACCCAAACCCTAACCCAAATCCTAACCCTAACACTAAACCTAACCATAACCCTAACCCTAACCCTAACTCAAACACTAACCCTAACCCTAACAAAAACCCTAACCATAAACCTAGCCCTAACCCTTATCCTAACCCTAAACCTAACCCAAAAAATAACCCTAACCCTAAACCAAACCCTAACCCTAACCCTAACCCTAACCCTAACACAAACCCTAACCCTTACCCAAACCCTAAACCTAAACCTAACCCTAACCCGAATCCTAACCCTAACCCTAACCCAAAAACTAACCCTAACCCAAACCCTAACCCTAACCCTATTCCTAAACCTAACCCTAAAGCTAACCTTAACCCAAACCCTAACCCAAACCCTAACCCTAAACTTAACCCTAACTCAAACTCTAACCCTAATTCGAACACTAACCCTAACCCAAACACTAACCAAACCCTAACAATAACCCTAACCATAACCCTATTCCTAACACTAACCCTAACCGTAACCCTAACCCTAAACCTATTCCTAACCCTAACCCTAAACCCTAACCCTACCCAATACCCTAAAGAAAACCTTCACGCTAACCCTAACCCTAACCCAAACCCTAACCCTAACCCTAAACCTTACCAAAAACCTAAACCTAACCCTAACCCTAACCCTAACCCTAACCCAAACCCTAACCCTAACACTAACCCTAACCCTAACACTAACCCAAATCCTAACCCTAACATTAACCCAAAGCAAAACCCTAAACTTAACTCTAATCCTAACCCTAACCCTAATCAAAACCCTAACATTAAACCTAACCCTAACCCTAACCCAAAACCTAAACCTAACCCTAATCCTAAACCTAAACCTAACACTACTCCTAACCCTAACCGAACCCTAACTCAAACCCTAAACATAACCCTAACCCAAACTCTAACCCTAACCCTAACCCTAACCCTAACCCTAACCCAAACCCTAACACTAACCCAAACCCTAACCCTAACCCTAAACCAAACCAAAACCCTAACCCTAAATCTAATCCTAACCCTAACCCTAACCCTAACCCTAACCCTAAACCTAAGTCAAACCCTAACCCTAACCCTAACCCAAACCCTAAACCTAAACCTAACCCTAACCCTAACCCTAACCCTAACCCTAACCCTAACCAAAACCTAACCCTAACCCAAACACTAACCTTAACACTGAGCCTAACCCTAACACTATCACTAACCCTAACCCTAACCCTAATCATAACCGAAACAAAACCCTAACCCTAACCCTAACCTTAACCCTAATGCTAAACCTAATCATAACTCAAACTCAAACCCTAAACCTAACCCTAACCCTAACCCTAACCATAACCCTAACCCTAACCCTAACTCAAACACTAACCCTAACCCTAACCCTAACCCAAACCCTAACCCTAACCCTAACACTAACCCTAACCCTAACCCTAACTCAAACTCTAACCCTAACCCAAAACCTAACCCTAACACTAACCCGAACCCTAACCCTAACCCTAACCCTAACTCAAACCCTAACCCTTACCCAAACCCTAAACCTAAACCTAAACCTAACCCTAATCCTAACCCTAACCCTAACCCAAAAACTAACCCTAACTCGAACCCTAAACCAAACCCTAATCCTCACCCTAACGCTAACCCAAACCCTAACCCTAACCCTATTCCTAACCCTAACCCTAAACCTAACCTTAACCCAAACCCTAACCCAAAACCTAACCCTAACCCTAACTCAAACTCTAACCCTAACTCGAACCCTAACCCTAACCCAAACACTAACCCAAACCCTAACAATAACCCTAACCCTATTCCTAACCCTAACCCTAACCCTAACCCTAACCGTAACCCTAACCATATTCCTAACCCTAACCCTAAACCCTAAGCCTAACCAATACCCTAAACATAACCTTCACGCTAACCCTAACCCTAACCCAAACCCTAACCCTAAACCTAACCAAAAACCTAAACCTAACCCTAACCCAAACCCTAACCCTAACCCTATTCCTAACATTAACCCGAAACCTAAACTTAACCCAAACCCTAACCCAAACCCTAACCCTAACCCTAACCCTAACCATAACCCTAACCCAAACCCTAACCCAAACCCTAACCCTAACCCTAACCCTAACTCAAACACTAACCCTAACGCTAACCCAAAACCTAACTCTAAACCTAACCCTAACCCTTATCCTAACCCTAAACCTAACCCAAAAAATAACACTAACCCTAAACCAAACCCTAACCCTAACCCTAACCCTAACCCTTACCCAAACCCTAAACCTAAACCTAAGCCTAATCTAATCCTAAACCTAACCCTAACAATAAAACAAACCCTAACTCGAACCCTAACCCAAACCCTAATCCTAACCCTAACCCTAACCCAAACCCTAACCCTAACCCTATTCCTAACCCTAACCCTAAACCTAACCTTAACCCAAACCCTAAGCCACACCCTAACCCTAAACTTAACCCTAACTCAAACTCTAACCCTAACTCGAACCTTAACACTAACCCAAACACTAACCCAAACCCTAACAATAACCCTAACACTATTCCTCACACTAACCCTAACCCTAACCCTAACACTATTCCTAACCCTAATTCTAAACCCTAAGCCTAACCAATACCCTAAACATAACCTTCAAGCTAACCCTAACCCTAACCCAAACCCTAACCCTAACCCTAAACCTAACCAAAAACCTAAACCTAACCCTAACCCTAACCCTAACCCAAACCCTAACCCTAACACTAACCCTAACCCTTACACTAACCCAAATTCTAACCCTAACATTAACCCAAACCAAAACCCTAAACCTAACTCTCATCCTAACCCTAACCCTAATCAAAACCTTAACATTAAACCTAAACCTAACCCTAACCCAAAACCTAAACCTAACCCTAATCCTAACCCTAACCCTAACCCTAATCCTAACCCTAACCCTAACACTAAGACAAACCCAGCCCCTAACCCTAACACTAACCCTAATCCTAATTCTAACCCGAACCCAAACCATAACCCTAACCCTAACCCTAACCCTAACCCTAAACATAACATTAACCCTAACCCTAACCCAAACACTAACTCTAACCCTA
>JAJHUQ010000038.1:7005000-7025000 GCA_035773235.1 Eospalax fontanierii | reverse complement strand
AACCCTACCAATAACCCTAACCCTAACCCTATTCCTAACCCTAACCGTAACCCTAACCCTAACCCTAACCCTATTCCTAACCCTAACCCTAACCCTAACCTTAACCCAAACCCTAACCCTAAACCTAACCCTAACCCAAACCCTAATCAAACCCTAACCCTAACCTAAACCCTAACCCTAACACAAACCCTAACCGTAACCCTAAACCTAACCCTAACCTTAACCCAAAAAGTAAACCTAACCGTAAACCTAACCCTAACCCAAACCGTAACCCTAACACTAACCTAACCCTAACTCAAACCCTAACCATAACCCTAACCCTAACCCTAACCCAAACCCTAACCCTAACACTAACCCTAACCCTAACACTAACCCAAATCCTAACCCTAAACCTAACTCAAACCAAAACCCTAACCCTAACTCTAACTCTAATCCTAAATCTAACCCTAATCCTAACCCTAATCCTAACCCTGATCCTAACCCTAACCCTAACCCTAACACAAACCCAACCTCTAACACTAACCCTAACCCTAACCCAAACCCTAACCCTAACCCTAACCCTAACCCTAACTCAAACCCTAACCCTAACCCTTACCCTAACTCAAACCCTAACCCTAACCCTAACCCTAACATAAACCCTAACATAAATCCTAACCCTAACCCTAACCCTAACCCTAACCCTAACCCTAACCCAAAACCTAACCCTTAAACGAACCCTAAACCTAAACCTAACCCTAACCCTAATTCTAACCCTAACCCTAACCCAAAAACTAACCCTAACTCGAATCCTAACCCAAACCCTAATCCTAACCCTAACCCTAACCCTAACCCTAACCCAAACCCAACCCCTAACCCTAATCCTAACCCTAACCCAATCCCTTACCCTAAACCTAACCCTAACTCAAACCCTAACCCTAACCCTAACCCTAACCCAAAACCTAACCCTAAATCTAACCCTAACCCTAATCCTAACCCTAACCCTAAACCAAAAGCTAACCCTAACAATAACCCAAACCCTAACCCTAAACCTAACCCTAACCCTAACCCTAACCCTAACCCTAACTCAAACCCTAACCCTAACCCTAATCCAAACCCTAACCCTAAACCTAACCCTAACCCTTATCTTAACCCTAAACCTAACCAAAAAAATAACACTAACCCTAAACCAAACCCTAACCCTAAGCCTAACCCTAACCCTAACCCAAACTCTAACCCTTACCCAAATCCTAAACGTACCCTAACCCTTTTCCTAACCCTAACACAAACCCTAACAATAATCCTAACCCTAACCCTATTCCTAAATCTAACCCTAACCCTAACCCTCAGGCTAACCCTAACCCTAACCCAAAACCTAACACTAACCCTAACCCTAACCCAAACCCTAACCCTAACCCTAACCCTATCCCAAACTAAAACCCTAACCCTAACTCTAATCCTAACCCTAACCCTAATCAAAACACTAACATTAACCCTAACCCTAACTCTAAACCTAAACCTAACCCTAATCAAAACACTAACATTAACCCTAACCCTAACCCTAACCCTATTCCTAACCTTAACCCTAAACCTAACATTAACCCAAAACCTAACCGTAAATCTAACCCAAACCCTAACCCTAACTCAAAACCTAACCCAAGACAAACCCTAACCCTAACTCTAACCCTAACCCTAATCCAAACCATAACACTAACCCTAACCTTAACCCTAATGCTAAGCCTAAACCTAACTCAAACTCAAACCTAACCCTAAATCTAACCCTAACCCAAACCCTAACCCTAACACTAACCTAACCCTTACTCAAACCCTAACCATAACCCTAACCCTATCCCTAACCCAAACACTAACCCTAACACTAACCCTAAACCTAACACTAACCCAAATCCTAACCCTAACCCTAACCCAAACCAAAACCCTAACCCTAACTCTAAATCTAATCCTAAACCTAACCCCAATCCGAACCCTAACCCTAACCCTAATCCTAACCCTAACCCTAACCCTAACACAAACCCAACCTCTAACACTAACCCTAACCCTAACACAAACCCTAACCCTAAACCTAAACCTAACCCTAACCATAATTCAATCTCTAACCCTAACCCTAACCCTAACTCAAACCCTAACCCTAACCCTAACCCTAACCCCAACCCAAACCCTAAACCAAATCCTAAACCTAACCCTAACCCTAACCATAACCCTAACCCTAACCCTAACTCAAACACTAACCCTAACCCTAACAAAAACCCTAACCCTAAACCTAACCCTAACCCTTATCCTAACCCTAAACCTAACCCAAAAAATAACACTAACCCTAAACCAAACCCTAAACCTAACCCTAACCCTAACCCTAACCCTAACCCAAACCCTAACCCTAACCCTATTCCTAACCCTAACCCTAAACCTAACCTTAACGGAAACCCTAACCCAAACCCTAACCCTAAACTTAACCCTAACTCAAATTCTAAACCTAATTCGAACCCTAACCCTAACCCAACCACTAACCAAACCCTAACAATATCCCTAACCCTAACCCTATTCTTAACACTAACCCTAACCCTAACCCTAACCCAAAACCTATTCCTAACCCTAACACAAACCCTAACAATAATCCTAACCCTAACCCTATTCCTAAACTTAACCCTAACCCTAACCCTAACCCTAACCCTAACCCTAATCCTTACCCTAACCGTAACCCTAAAACCTAAACCTAACCAATACCCTAAACATAACCTTCACGCTAACGCTAACCCTAACCCAAACCCTAACCCTAACACTAATCCTAACCCTAACCCTAACCCTAACCCTTACCCTAACCCTAAACGAAACCCTAACTCAAAACCTAACCCTAACCCTAACCCTAACCCAAACCCTAACCCTAAACCTAACCCTAACCCTTTTCCTAACCCTAACACAAACCCTAACAATAATCCTAACCCTAACCCTATTCGGAACCTAACCCTAACCCTAAACCTCACCATAATCCTAACCCTAACCCTAACCCAAAAACTAACCCTAACCATAACCCAAACCCTAACCCTAACACTAATCCTAATCCTAACCCTAACGCTAACCCTAACTCAAACCCTAACCCTAACCCGAACCCTAACCCTAACACTAACCATAACCCTAATCCTAAACCTAACACTAACACTAACCCTAACCCTATCCCTAACCCTAACCCTAACCCTAACCCAAACCCTAACCCTTACCCAAACCCTAAACCTAAACCTAACCCTAACCCTAATCCTACACCTAATCCTAACCCAAAAACTAACCCTAACTCGAACCCTAACCCAAACCCTAACCCAAACCCTAACCCTTACCCAAACCCTAAACCTAAACCTAACCCTAACCCTAAACCTAACCCTAATCCTAAACCTAACCCTAACCCTAATCCTAACCCTAACCCTAACCCTAACACAAACCCAACCCCTAATCCTATCCCTAACCCTAATCCTAATTCTAACCCGAACCCACTCCATAACCCTAACCCTAACCCTAACCCTGACCCTAAACCTAACATTTTCCCTAACCCTAAACCAAAACCTATCTCTAACCCTAATCCTCACCCTAACCCTAATCCTAACCCTATCCCTAACCCTAACACTAACCCTAACCCAAAACCACACCGTAACCACAAACCTAACTCAAACCCTAACCCTAAACCTAACCCAAACCCAAACCCTTACTCTAACCTTAACCCTAAACCAAACCCTAAACCTAAACCTAAACCTAACCCTAACCCTAACCCTAACCATAATGATAATCCTAACCCTAACCCTAACTTTAAACTAAATCCTAACCCAAACCCTAACCCTAAACCTAACCCTAACCGAAACGCTAACCCTCACCCTAAACCTAAGCCAATCCCTAATCTTAACCCTAATCCTAATCCTAACCCTAACGCTAACCTTAACACAAATTCTAACCCTAACCCAAACCCTAAACCTAACACTAAACCTAACCCTAAGCCTATCCCAAACCCTAACCCTAACCCTAATTCTAATTCTAATCCTAACCCAAACCCTAACCCTAACACAAACCCAAACCATAAACCGAACCCTAACCTTAACCCTAATGCTAACCCTAAACCTAATTCAAACTCAAACCCTAACCCTAACCCTAACCCTAACCCTAACCCAAACCCTAACCCTAACCCTAACCCTACCCCTAATCCTAACCCTAATCCTAACCCTAACCCAAACCCTAATCCTAATCCTAACCCTAAGCCCTAAACCTAATTCTAATGCTAACCCTAAACCTAACCCAAACACAAACCCTAAACTTAACCCTAATCGTAACCCTAATACTAACCCTAACCCTAATCCACACCCTAACCCTAACACTAACCCTAACCCTAACCCTAACCCTAATCCTAACCGAAACCCAAACCCTAACCCTAACCGTAACCAAAACCCTAACCCTAAACCTAACGCTAACCCTTACCCAAACCCAAATCATAACCCTAACCCGAACCCTAACGCTAACCCTAAACCTAAATTTAACCCAAACCCTAACCCTAACCCGAACCCTAAACCTAACCCTAACGCTATCCCTAACCTTAAACCTAACCCAAACCCAAACCCTAAACTTAACCCTAATCGTAAACCTAACCCAAAACCTAACCCTAACCCAAACTCTAACCTTAACACTAAGCCTAACCCTAACACTACCACTAACCCGAACCCTAACCCTAATCATAACCGAAACCCAAACCCTAACCCTAACCCTAACCTTAACCCTAAAGCTAAACCTAATCCTAACTCAAACTCAAACCCTAAACCTAACCCTAACCCTAACCCAAACCCTAACCCTAACCCTAACCCTAATCCTAACTCAAACCCTAAACATAACCCGAATTCTAACCCGAACCCAAAACCTAAACCTAACCCTAACACAAACTCTAACCCAAACCCTAACAATAACCCTAACCCTAACCCTATTCCTAACCCTAACCGTAACCCTAACCCTAACCCTAACCCTATTCCTAACCCTAACCCTAACCCTAACCTTAACCCAAACCCTAACCCTAAACCTAACCCTAACCCAAACCCTAATCAAACCCTAACCCTAACCTAAACCCTAACCCTAACACAAACCCTAACCGTAACCCTAAACCTAACCCTAACCTTAACCCAAAAAGTAAACCTAACCCTAAACCTAACCCTAACCCAAACCCTAACCCTAACACTAACCTAACCCTAACTCAAACCCTAACCATAACCCAACCCTAACCCTAACCCAAACCCTAACCCTAACACTAACCCTAACCCTAACACTAACCCAAATCCTAACCCTAAACCTAACCCAAACAAAACCCTAACCCTAACTCTAACTCTAATCCTAAACCTAACCCTAATCCTAACCCTAATCCTAACCCTGATCCTAACCCTAACCCTAACCCTAACACAAACCCAACCTCTAACACTAACCCTAACCCTAACCCAAACCCTAACCCTAACCCTAGCCCTAACCCTAACCCTAACTCAAACCCTAACCCTAACCCTTACCCTAACTCAAACCCTAACCCTAACCCTAACCCTAACCCTAACATAAACCCTAACCCAAATCCTAACCCTAACCCTAACCCTAACCCTAACCCTAACCCTAACCCTAACCCTAACCTAAAACCTAACCCTTACCCGAACCCTAAACCTAAACCTAACCCTAACCCTAATTCTAACCCTAACCCTAACCCAAAAACTAACCCTAACTCGAAACCTAACCCAAACCCTAATCCTAACCCTAACCCTAACCCTAACCCAAACCCAACCCCTAACCCTAACCCTAACCCTAACCCAATCCCTAACCCTAAACCTAACCCTAACTCAAACCCTAACTCTAACCCTAACCCTAACCCAAAACCTAACCCTAAATCTAACCCTAACCCTAATCCTAACCCTAACCCTAAACCAAAAACTAACCCTAACAATAACCCAAACCCTAACCCTAAACCTAACCCTAACCCTAACCCTAACCCTAACCCTAACTCAAACCCTAACCCTAACCCTAATCCAATCCCTAACCCTAAACCTAACCCTAACCCTTATCTTAACCCTAAACCTAACCAAAAAAATAACACTAACCCTAAACCAAACCCTAACCCTAAGCCTAACCCTAACCCTAACCCAAACTCTAACCCTTACCCAAATCAAAAACCTACCCTAACCCTTTTCCTAACCCTAACACAAAACCTAACAATAATCCTAACCCTAACCCTATTCCTAAAATTAACCCTAACCCTAACCCTAACCCTAACCCTAACCCTAACCCTAACCCTAACCCTATTCCTAACCCTAACCCTAAACCCTTACCCTAACGAATACCCTAAACATAACCCTCACGCTAACCCTAACCCTAACCCAACACCTAACACTAACCCTAACCCTAACCCAAACCCTAACCCTAACCCTAACCCTAACCCAAACCAAAACCCTAACCCTAACTCTAATCCTAACCCTAACCCTAATCAATACACTAACATTAACCCTAACCCTAACTCAAATCCTAACCCTAACCCTAATCAAAACACTAACATTAACCCTAACCCTAACCCTAACCCTATTCCTAACCTTAACCCTAAACCTAACCTTAACCCAAAACCTAACCGTAAATCTCACCCAAACCCTAACCCTAACTCAAACCCTAAGCCAAGACAAACCCTAACCCTAACCCTAACCCTAACCCTAATCCAAACCATAACACTAACCATAACCTTAACCCTAATGCTAAGCCTAAACCTAACTCAAACTCAAACCTAACCCTAAATCTAACCCTAACCCAAACCCTAACCCTAACACTAACCTAACCCTTACTCAAACCCTTACCATAACCCTAACCCTAACCCTAACCCTAACCCAAACACTAACACTAACACTAACCCTAACCCTAACACTAACCCAAATCCTAACCCTAACTCTAACCCAAACCAAAACACTAACCCTAACTCTAAATCTAATCCTAAACCTAACCCTAATCCTAACCCTAACCCTAACCCTAATCCTAACGCTAACCCTAACCCTAACACAAACCCAACCTCTAACACTAACCCTAACCCTAACCCTAACCCTAACCCTAACCCTAACCCTAACCCTATTCCTAACCCTAACCCTAACCCAAACCCTAACCAATACCCTAAACCTAACCAAAAACCTAAACCTAACCCTAACCCTAACCCTAACCCAAACCCTAACCCTAACACTAACCCTAACCCTAACACTAACGCAAATCCTAACCCTAACATTAACCCAAACCAAAACCCTAAACCTAATTCTAATCCTAACCCTTACCCTAATCAAAACCCTAACATTAAACCTAAACCTAACCCTAACCCAAAACCTAAACCTAACCCTAATCCTAACCCTAACCCTAACCCTAATCCTAACCCTAACCCTAACCCTAACACAAACCCAACCCCTAACCCTAACCCTAACCCTAATCCTAATGCTAACCCGAACCCAAACCATAACCCTAACCCTAACGCTAACCCTAAACCTAAACCTAACATTAACCCTAACCCTAAACCAAACCCTAACTCTAACCCTAAACCTAACCCTAACACTAATCCTAACCCTATCCCTAACCCTAACACTAACCCTAACCCAAAACCACACCGTAACCACAAACATAACTCAAACCCTAACCTTAAACCTAACCCAAACCCAAACCCTAACCCTAACCTTAACCCTAAACCAAACCCTTAACCTACACCTAACCCTAACCCTAACCCTAACCCTAACGCTATTGCTAATCCTAACCCTAACCCTAACTTTAAACCACATCCTAGCTCAAACCCTAACCCTAAACCTAACCCTAACCCAAACGCTAACCCTCACCCTAAACCTAAGCCAATCCCTAATCTTAACCCTAATCCTAATCCTAACCCTAACGCTAACCCTAACACAAATTCTAACCCTAACCCAAACCCTAAACCTAACACTAAAACTAACCTTAAGCCTATCCCAAACCCTAACCCTAACCCTAATTCTAATCCTAACCCAAACCCAAACCCTAACACTAACCCAAACCATAAACCTAAACCTAACCTTAACCCTAATGCTAATCCTAAACCTAATTCAAACTCAAACCCTAACCCTAACCCTAACCCTAATCCTAACCCAAACCCTAAACCTAACCCTAACTCTACCCCTAATCCTAACCCTAATCCTAACCCTAACCCAAACCCTAAACCTAATCCTAACCCTAAGCCCTAAACCTAATCCTAATGCTAACCCTAAACCTAACACAAACACAAACCCTAAACTTAACCCTAATCGTAATCCTAATACTAACCCTAACCCTAATCCGCTCCCTAACCCTAACCCTTATCCTAACCCTAAACCTAACCCAAAAAATAACACTAATCCTAAACCAAACCCTAACCCTAACCCTAACTCTAACCCTTACCCAAACCCTAAAAATAAACCTAAACCTAATCTAATCCTAACCCTAACCCTAACCCAAAACAAACCCTAACTCGAACCCTAACCCAAACCCTAATCCTAATCCTAAACCTAAACCAAACCCTAACCGTAACCCTATTCAAACCCTAACCCTAAACCTAACCTTAACCCAAACCCTAACCCACACCCTAACCCTAAACTTAACCCTAACTCAAACTCTAACCCTAACTCGAACCTTAACCCTAACCCAAACACTAACCCAAACCCTAAAAATAACCCTAACACTATTCCTAACACTAAGCCTAACCCTAACCCTAACCCTAACCCTATTCCTAACCCTAACCCTAACCCAAACCCTAACCAATACCCTAAACCTAAACAAAAACCTAAACCTAACCCTAACCCTAACCCAAACCCTAACCCTAACACTAAACCTAACCCTAACCCTAACGCAAATCCTAACCCTAACGTTAACCCAAACCAAAACCCTAAACCTAATTCTAATCCTAACCCTTACCCTAATCAAAACCCTAACATTAAACCTAAACCTAACCCTAACCCAAAACCTAAACCTAACCCTAATCCTAACCCTAACCCTAACCCTAATCCTAACCCTAACCCTAACCCTAACACAAACCCAACACCTAACCCTAACCCTAACCCTAATCCTAATGCTAACCCGAACCCAAACCATAACCCTAACCCTAACCCTAACCCTAACCCTAATCCTAACACTAACCCTAACCCTAACACAAACCCTAACTCTAACCCTAAACCTAACCCTAACCCTAATCCTAACCCTATCCCTAACCCTAACACTAACCCTAACCCAAAACCACACCGTAACCACAAACCTAACTCAAACCCTTACCTTAAACCTAACCCAAACCCAAACCCTAACCCTAACCTTAACCCTAAACCAAACCCTTAACCTAAACCTAACCCTAACCCTAACCCTAACCCTAACGCTATTGCTAATCCTAACCCTAACCCTAACTTTAAACCAAATCCTAACCCAAACCCTTACGCTAAACCTAACCCTAACCCAAACGCTAACCCTGACCCTAAACCTAAGCCAATCCCTAATCTTAACCCTAATCCTAATCGTAACCCTAACGCTAACCCTAACACAAATTCTAACCCTAACCCAAACCCTAATCCTAACACTAAACCTAACCTTAAGGCTATCCCAAACCCTAACCCTAACCCTAATTCTAATCCTAACCCAAACCCTAACCCTAACACTAACCCAAACCATAAACCTAACCCTAACCTTAACCCTAATGCTAATCCTAAACCTAATTCAAACTCAAACCCTAACCCTAACCCTAACCCTAACCCTAACCCTAACCCTAACCCAAACCCTAACTCTAACCCTAAACCTACCCCTAATCCTAACCCTAATCGTAACCCTAACCCAAACCCTAAACCTAATCCTAACCCTAAGCCCTAAACCTAATCCTAATGCTAACCCTAAACCTAACCCAAACACAAACCCTAAACTTAACCCTAATTGTAACCCTAATACTAACCCTAACCCTAATCCACACCCTAACCCTAACCCTTATCCTAACCCTAAACCTAACCCAAAAAATAACACTAACCCTAAATCAAACCCTAACCCTAACCCTAACTCTAACCCTTACCCAAACCCTAAAAATAAACCTAACCCTAATCTAATCCTAACCCTAACCCTAACCCAAAAACAAACCCTAACTCGAAACCTAACCCAAACCCTAATCCTAACCCTAAACCTAACTTAAAAATAACACTAACCCTAAACCAAACCCTAACCCTAACACTAACCCTAACCCTTACTCAAACCCTAAACCTAAACCTAACCCTAATCTAATCCTAACCCTAACCCTAACCCAAAAACAAACCCTAACTCGAGCCCTAACCCAAACCCTAATCCTAACCCTAACCCTAACCCAAACCCTAACCCTAACCCTATTCCTAACCCTAACCCTAAACCTAACCTTAACCCAAACCCTAACCCACACCCTAACCCTAAACTTAACCCTAACTCAAACTCTAACCCTAACTCGAACCTTAACCCTAACCCAAACACTAACCCAAAACCTAACAATAACCCTAACACTATTCCTAACACTAACCCTAACCCTAACCCTAACCCTAACACTATTCCTAACCCTAACCCTAACCCAAACCCTAACCAATACCCTAAACCTAACCAAAAACCTAAACCTAACCCGAACCCTAACCCTAACCCTAAGCCTAAATTTAAACCAAACCCTAACCCTAACCGGAACCCTAAACCTAACCCTAACGCTATCCCTAACCTTAAACCTAACCCAAACCCAAAACCTAAACTTAACCCTAATCGTAAACCTAACCCAAAACCTATCCCTAACCCAAACTCTAACCTTAACACTAAGCCTAACTCTAACACTATCACTAACCCTATCCCTAACCCTAATCATAACCCTAACCCAAACCCTAACCCTCACCCTATCCTTAACCCTAATGCTAAACCTAATCCTAACTCAAACTCAAACCCTAAACCTTACCCTAACCCTAACCCAAACCCTAACCCTAACCTAACCCTAATCCTAACTCAAACCCTAAACATAACCCTAATTATAACCCGAACCCAAAACCTAAACCTAACCCTAACACAAACTCTAACCCAAACCCTAACAATAACCCTAACCGTAACCCTATTCCTAACCCTAACCGTAACCCTAACCCTAACCCTAACCCTATTCCTAACCCTAACCGTAACCCTAACCTTAACCCAAACCCTAACCCTAAACCTAACCCTAACCCAAACCCTAATCAAACCCTAACCCTAACCCAAACCCTAACCCTAACACTAACCCTAACCGTAACCCTAAACCTAACCCTAACCTTAACACAAAAAGTAAACCTAACCCTAAACCTAACCCTAACCCAAAACCTAACCCTAACCCAAATCCTAATCCTAACCCTTACCCTAATCCTAAAACTAACTCTAACCCTAACCCAAACCCTAACCCTAACCCTAACCCTAAACCAAACCCTAACCCTAACCCTAACCCTAACCCTAACCCTAACTCAAACCCTAACCCTAACCTTAATCCAATCCCTAACCCTAAACCTAACCCTAACCCTTATCTTAACCCTAAACCTAACCAAAAAAATAACACTAACCCTAAACCAAACCCTAACCCTAAGCCTAACCCTAACCCTAACCCAAACTCTAACCCTTACCCAAATCAAAAACCTACCCTAACCCTTTTCCTAACCCTAACACAAAACCTAACAATAATCCTAACCCTAACCCTATTCCTAAATCTAACCCTAACCCTAACCCTAACCCTAACCCTAACCCTAACCCTAACCCTAACCCTAACCCTATTCCTAACCCTAACCCTCAACCCTTACCCTAACCAATACCCTAAACATAACCCTCACGCTAAGCCTCACCCTACCACAACACCTAACACTAACCCTAACCCTCACCCAAACCCTAACCCTATCCCTAACCCTAGCCCTAACCCAAACCAAAACCCTAACCCTAACTCTAATCCTAACCCTAACCCTAATCAATACACTAACATTAACCCTAACCCTAACTCTAATCCTAACCCTAACCCTAATCAAAACACTAACATTAACCCTAACCCTAACCCTAACCCTATTCCTAACCTTAACCGTAAACCTAACCTTAACCCAAAACCTAACCGTAAATCTCACCCAAACCCTAACCCTAACTCAAACCCTAACCCAAGACAAACCCTAACCCTAACCCTAACCCTAACCCTAATCCAAACCATAACACTAACCCTAACCTTAACCCTAATGCTAAGCCTAAACCTAACTCAAACTCAAACCTAACCCTAAATCTAACCCTAACCCAAACCCTAACCCTAACACTAACCTAACCCTTACTCAAACCCTAATCATAACCCTAACCCTAACCCTAACCCTAACCCAAACACTAACCCTAACGCTAACCCTAACGCTAACACTAACCCAAATCCTAAGCCTAACCCTAACCCAAACCAAAACACTAACCCTAACTCTAAATCTAATCCTAAGCCTAAGCCTAATCCTAACCCTAACCCTAACCCTAATCCTAACGCTAACCCTAACCCTAACACAAACCCAACCTCTAACACTAACCCTAACCCTAACCCTAACCCTAACCCTAACCCTAACCCTATTCCTAACCCTAACCCTAACCCAAACCCTAACCAATACCCTAAACCTAACCAAAAACCTAAACCTAACCCTAACCCTAACCCTAACCCAAACCCTAACCCTAACACTAACCCTAACCCTAACACTAACGCAAATCCTAACCCTAACATTAACCCAAACCAAAACCCTAAACCTAATTCTAATCCTAACCCTTACCCTAATCAAAACCCTAACATTAAACCTAAACCTAACCCTAACCCAAAACCTAAACCTAACCCTAATCCTAACCCTAACCCTAACCCTAATCCTAACCCTAACCCTAACCCTAACACAAACCCAACCCCTAACCCTAACCCTAACCCTAATCCTAATGCTAACCCGAACCCAAACCATAACCCTAACCCTAACGCTAACCCTAAACCTAAACCTAACATTAACCCTAACCCTAAACCAAACCCTAACTCTAACCCTAAACCTAACCCTAACCCTAATCCTAACCCTATCCCTAACCCTAACACTAACCCTAACCCAAAACCACACCGTAACCACAAACCTAACTCAAACCCTAACCCTAAACCTAACCCTAACCCAAACCCTAACCCTAACCTTAACCCTAAACCAAACCCTTAACCTAAACCTAACGCTAACCCTAACCCTAACCCTAACGCTATTGCTAATCCTAACCCTAACCCTAACTTTAAACCAAATCCTAACCCAAACCATTACCCTAAACCTAACCCTAACCCAAACGCTAACCGTGACCCTAAACCTAAGCCAATCCCTAATCTTAACCCTAATCCTAATCCTAACCCTAACGCTAACCCTAACACAAATTCTAACCCTAACCCAAACCCTAAACCTAACACTAAACCTAACCTTAAGCCTATCCCAAACGCTAACCCTAACCCTAATTCTAATCCTAACCCAAACCCTAAACCTAACACTAACCCAAACCATAAACCTAACCCTAACCTTAACCCTAATGCTAATCCTAAACCTAATTCAAACTCAAACCCTAACGCTAACCCTAACCCTAACCCTAACCCAAACCCTAACTCTAACCCTAAACCTACCCCTAATCCTAACCCTAATCGTAACCCTAACCCAAACCCTAAACCAAATCCTAACCCTAACCCTAAACCTACCCCTAATCCTAACCCTAACACAAACCCTAAACCTAATCCTAACCCTAAGCCCTACACCTAATCCTAATGCTAACCCTAAACCTAACCCAAACACAAACCCTAAACTTAACCCTAATCGTAACCCTAATACTAACCCTAACCCTAATCCACACCCTAACCCTAACCCTTATCCTAACCCTAAACCTAACCCAAAAAATAACACTAACCCTAAACCAAACCCTAACCCTAACCCTAACTCTAACCCTTACCCAAACCCTAAAAATAAACCAAACCCTAATCTAATCCTAACCCTAACCCTAACCCAAAAACAAACCCTAACTCGAACCCTAACCCAAACCCTAATCCTAACCCTAAACCTAACCCAAACCCTAAACCTAACCCTATTCCTAACCCTAACCCTAAACCTAACCTTAACCCAAACCCTAACCCACACCCTAACCCTAAACTTAACCCTAACTCAAACTCTAACCCTAACTCGAACCTTAACCCTAACCCAAACACTAACCCAAACCCTAACAATAACCCTAACACTATTCCTAACACTAACCCTAACCCTAACCCTAACCCTAACCCTAACCCTAACCCTATTCCTAACCCTAACCCTAACCCAAACCCTAACCAATACCCTAAACCTAACCAAAAACCTAAACCTAACCCGAACCCTAACCCTAACCCTAAGCCTAAATTTAAACCAAACCCTAACCCTAACCGGAACCCTAAACCTAACCCTAACGCTATCGCTAACCTTAAACCTAACCCAAACCCAAAACCTAAACTTAACCCTAATCGTAAACCTAACCCAAAAACTAACCCTAACCCAAACTCTAACCTTAACACTAAGCCTAACCCTAACACTATCACTAACCCTAACCCTAACCCTAATCATAACCGAAACCCAAACCCTAACCCTAACCCTAACCTTAACCCTAATGCTAAACCTAATCCTAACTCAAACTCAAACCCTAAACCCAACCCCAACCCCAACACAAATCCTAACCCTAACCTAACCCTAATCCTCACTCAAACCCTAAACATAACCCTAATTCTAACCCGAACCCAAAACCTAAACCTAACCCTAACACAAACTCTAACCCAAACCCTAACAATAACCCTAACCGTAACCCTATTCCTAACCCTAACCGTAACCCTAACCCTAACCCTAACCCTATTCCTAACCCTAACCGTAACCCTAACCTTAACCCAAACCCTAACCCTAAACCTAACCCTAACCCAAACCCTAATCAAACCCTAACCCTAACCCAAACCCTAACCCTAACACTAACCCTAACCGTAACCCTAAACCTAACCCTAACCTTAACACAAAAAGTAAACCTAACCCTAAACCTAACCCTAACCCAAAACCTAACCCTAACCCAAATCCTAATCCTAACCCTAACCCTAATCCTAAAACTAACTCTAACCCTAACCCAAACATTAACCCTAACCCTAACCCTAAACCAAACCCTAACCCTAACCATAACCCTAACCCAAACCATAACACTAACCCTAACCTTAACCCTAATGCTAAGCCTAAACATAACCCAAACTCAAACCTAACCCTAAACCTAACCCTAACCCAAACCCTAACCCTAACACTAACCTAACCCTAACTCAAACCCTAACCATAACCCTAACCCTAACCCCAACCCAAACCCTAACCCTAACACTAACCCTAACCCTAACCCTAACCCAAATCCTACCCCTAACCCTAAACCAAACCAAAACCCTAACCCTAACTCTAACTCTAATCCTAAACCTAACCCTAATCCTAACCCTAATCCTAACCCTAATCCTAACCCTAACCCTAACCCGAACACAAACCCAACCTCTAACACTAACCCTAACCCTAACCCAAACCCTAACCCTAACCCTAACCCTAACCCTAACTCAAACCCTAACCCTAACCCTTACCCCAACTCAAACCCTAACCCTAACCCTAACCCTAACCCAAACCCTAACCCAAATCCTAACCCTAACCCTAACCCTAACCCTAACCCTAAATCTAACCCTAAACCTAACCCAAAACCTAACCCTTACCAGAACCCTAAACCTAAACCTAACCCTAACCCTAATTCTAACCCTAACCCTAACCCAAAAACTAACCCTAACTCGAAACCTAACCCAAACCCTAATCCTAACCCTAACCCTAACCCTAACACAAACCCAACCCCTAACCCTAACCCTAACCCTAACCCAAACCCTAACCCTAAACCTAACCCTAACTCAAACCCTAACCCTAACCCTAACCCTAACCCAAAACCTAACCCTAAATCTAACCCTAACCCTAATCCTAACCCTAACCCTAAGCCAAAAACTAACCCTAACAACAACCCAAACCCTAACCCTAACCCTAACCCTAATCCTAACCCTAACCCAAACCCTAACACTAACCCAAACCCTAACCCTAACCCTAAACCAAAAAAGAACCCTAACCCTAACTCTAATCCTAACCCTAACCCTAACCCTAAATCAAAACCTAACCCTAACCCTAACCCAAACCCTAACCCTAAACCTAACCCTAACCCTTATCTTAACCCTAAACCTAACCAAAAAAATAACACTAACCCTAAACCAAACCCTAACCCTAAGCCTAACCCTAACCCTAACCCAAACTCTAACCCTTACCCAAACCCTAAACCTACCCTAACCATTTTCCTAACCCTAACACAAACCCTAACAATAATCCTAACCCTAACCCTATTCCTAAACCTAACCCTAACCCTAACCCTAACCCTAACCCTAACCCTAACCCTGACCCTATTCCTAACCCTAACCCTAAACCCTTACCCTAACCAATACCCTAAACATAACCCTCACGCTAAACCTAACCCTAACCCAAACCCTAACACTAACCCTAACCCTAAACCAAACCCTAACCCTAACCCTAACCCTAACCCAAACCAAAACCCTAACCCTAACTCTAATCCTAACCCTAAACCTAATCAAAACCCTAACATTAACCCTAACCCTAACCCTAACCCTATTCCTAACCTTAACCCTAAACCTAATCTTAACCCAAAACCTAACCGTAAATCTAACCCAACCCCTAACCCTAACCCAAACCCTAACCCTAAACCTAACCAAAAACCTAAACCTAACCCTAACCCAAACCCTAACCCTAACCCTAACCCTAACACAAACACTAACCCTAACCGTAACCCAAAACCTAACCCTAAACCTAACCCTAACCCTTATCCTAACCCTAAACCTAACCCAAAAAATAACACTAACCCTAAACCAAACCCTAACCCTAACCCTAACTCTAACCCTTACCCAAACCCTAAAAATAAACCTAACCCTAATCTAATCCTAACCCTAACCCTAACCCAAAAACAAACCCTAACTCGAACCCTAACCCAAACCCTAATCCTAACCCTAAACCTAACCCAAAACCTAACCCTAACCCTAATCCTAACGCTAACACTAAACCTAACCTTAACCCAAACCCTAACCCACACCCTAACCCTAAACTTAACCCTAACTCAAACTCTAACCCTAACTCGAACCTTAACCCTAACCCAAACACTAACCCAAACCCTAACAATAACACTAACACTATTCCTAACACTAACCCTAACCCTAACCCTATCCCTAACCCTAACCCTATCCCTATTCCTAACCCTAACCCTAACCCAAACCCTAACTAATACCCTAAACCTAACCAAAAACCTAAACCTAACACTAATCCTAACCCTACACCTAACCCTAACCCTAACACTAACCCTAACCCTAACACTAACGCAAATCCTAACCCTAACATTAACCCAAACCAAAACCCTAAACCTAATTCTAATCCTAACCCTTACCCTAATCAAAACCCTAACATTAACCCTAACCCTAACCCTAACCCAAAACCTAAACCTAACCCTAATCCTAACACTAACCCTAACCCTAATCCTAACCCTAACCCTAACCCTAACACAAACCCAACCCCTAACCCTAACCCTAACCCTAAACCTAATTCTAACCCGAACCCAAACCATAATGTTAACCCTAACCCTAACCCTAACCCTAAACCTAACATTAAACCTAACCCTAAACCAAACCCTAACTCTAACCCTAAACATAACCCTAACCCTCATCCTAACCCTATCCCTAACCCTAACACTAACCCTAACCCAAAACCACACCGTAACCACAAACCTAACTCAAACCCTAACCTTAAACCTAACCCAAACCCAAACCCTAAACCTAACCTTAACCCTAAACCAAACCCTTAACCTAAACCTAAACCTAACCCTAACCCTAACCCTAACCCTAACCCTAACGCTATTGCTAATCCTAACCCTAACCCTAACTTTAAACCAAATCCTAACCCAAACCCTAAACCTAAACCTAACCCTAACCCAAACGCTAACCCTCACCCTAGACCTAAGCCAATCCCTAATCTTTACCCTAATCCTATTCCTAACCCTGACGCTAACCCTAACACAAATTCTAATCCAACCCAAACCCTAAACCTAACACTAAACCTAACCCTAAGCCTATCCCAAACCCTAACCCTAACCCTAATTCTAATCCTAACCCAAACCCTAACCCTAACACTAACCCAAACCATAAACCTAACCCGAACCTTAACCCTAATGCTAACCCTAAACCTAATTCAAAGTCAAACCCTAACCCTAACCCTATCCCTAACCGTATCCCTAACCCAAATCCTAACCCTAACCCTAAACCTACATCTAATCCTAACCCTAATCCTAACCCTAACACAAACCCTAAACCTAATCCTAACCCTAAGCCCTACACCTAATCCTAATGCTAACCCTAAACCTAACCCAAACACAAACCCTAAACTTAACCCTAATCGTAACCCTAATACTAACCCTAACCCTAATCCACACCCTAAACCTAACACTAACCCTAACCCTAATCCTAACCGAAAACCAAACCCTAACCCTAACCGTAACCAAAACCCTAACCCTAAACCTAACGCTAACCCTTACCCAAACCCAAATCATAACCCTAACCCGAACCCTAACCCTAACCCTAAACCTAACTTTATCCCAAACCCTAACCCTAACACGAACCCTAAACCTAACCCTAACGCTATCCCTAACCTTAAACCTAACCCAAACCCAAACCCTAAACTTAACCCTAATCGTAAACCTAACCCAAAACCTAACCCTAACCCAAACTCTAACCTTAACACTAAGCCTAACCCTAACACTATCACTAACCCTAACCCTAAACCTAATTATAACCGAAACCCAAACCCTAACCCTAACCCTAACCTTAACCCTAATGCTAAACCTAATCCTAACTCAAACTCAAACCCTAAACCTAACCCTAACCCTAACCCTAACCCTAACCCTAACCCTAACCCTAACCCTAACCTTAATTCTAACCCGAACCCAAAACCTAAACCTAACCCTAACACAAACTCTAACCCAAAACCTAACAATAACCCTAACCGTAACCCTATTCCTAACCCTAACCGTAACCCTAACCCTAACCCTAACCCTACTCCTAACCCTAACCCTAACCCTAACCTTAACCCAAACCCTAACCCTAATCCTAACCCTAACCCAAACCCTAATCAAACCCTAACCCTAAGCCTTACCCTAACTCAAAACCTAACCCTAACCCTAACCCTAACCCTAACCCAAACCCTAACCCAAATCCTAACCCTAACCCAAACCCTAACCCTAACCTTAACTCTAACCCTAACCCAAAACCTAACCCTTTCCCGAACCCTAAACCTAAACCTAACCCTAACCCTAATTCTAACCTTAACCCTAACCCAAAAACTAACCCTAACTCGAAACCTAACCCAAACCCTAATCCTAACCCTAACCCTAACCCTAACACAAACCCAACCCCTAAACCTAACCCTAACCCTAACCCAAACCCTAACCCTAAACCTAAACCTAACTCAAACCCTAAACCTAACCCTAACCCTAACCCAAAACCTAACCCTAAATCTAACCCTAACCCTAATTCTAACCCTAACCGTAACCCAAAAACTAACCCTAACCCACACCCAACCCCTAACTCAAACCCTAACCCTAACCGAAACCCTAACTCAAACCTTAACCCTAACCCTAACCCAAACTCTAACCCTAAACCTAACCCTAACCCTTTTCCTAACCCTAACACAAAACCTACCAATAATCCTAACCCTAAACCTATTCCTAAACCTAACCCTAACCCTAACCCTAACCCTAATCCTAACCCAAAAACTAAACCTAACCCTAACCCAAACCCTAACCCTAACACTAATCCTAATCCTAATCCTAACCCTAACGCTAACCCTAACTCAAAACCTAACCCTAACCCAAACCCTAACCCTAACACTAACCATAACCCT
>JAJHUQ010000038.1:6952500-7000000 GCA_035773235.1 Eospalax fontanierii | reverse complement strand
TAAACCTAACTCTAATCCTAACCTTAACCCTAATCAAAACCCTAACTATAAACCTAACCCTAACCCTAACCCAAAACCTAAACCTAACCCTAATCCTAAACCTAACCCTAACCCTAATCCTAACCCTAACCCTAACCCTAACACAAATCCAACCCCTAACCCTAACCCTAACCCTAATGCTAATTGTAAACCGAACCCAAAACATAACCCTAACCCTAACCCTAACCCTAACCCTAAACCTAACATTAACCCTAACCCTAAACCAAACCCTAACTCTAACCCTAAACCTAACCCTAACCCTAATCCTAACCCTATCCCTAACCCTAACACTAACCCTAACCCAAAACCACACCGTAACCACAAACCTAACTCAAACCCTAACCTTAAACCTAACCCAAACCCAAACCCCAACCCTAACCTTAACCCTAAACCAAACCCTAAACCTAAACCTAACCCTAACCCTAACCCACACCCTAACCCTGAACTTAACCCTAACTCAAACTCTAACCCTAACTCGAACCTTAACCCTAACCCAAACACTAACCCAAACCCTAAAAATAACCCTAACACTATTCCTAACACTAAGCCTAACCCTAACCCTAACCCTAACCCTAACCCTATTCCTAACCCTAACCCTAACCCAAACCCTAACCAATACCCTAAACCTAACCAAAAACCTAAACCTAACCCTAACCCTAACCCAAACCCTAACCCTAACACTAAACCTAACCCTAACACTAACGCAAATCCTAACCCTAACGTTAACCCAAACCAAAACCCTAAACCTAATTCTAATCCTAACCCTTACCCTAATCAAAACCCTAACATTAAACCTAAACCTAACCCTAACCCAAAACCTAAACCTAACCCTAATCCTACCCCTAACCCTAACCCTAACCCTAACCCTAACACAAACCCAACCCCTAACCCTAACCCTAACCCTAATGCTAATTGTAACCCGAACCCAAAACATAACCCTAACCCTAACCCTAACCCTAACCCTAAACCTAACATTAACCCTAACCCTAAACCAAACCCTAACTCTAACCCTAAACCTAACCCTAACCCTAATCCTAACCCTATCCCTAACCCTAACACTAACCCTAACCCAAAACCACACCGTAACCACAAACCTAACTCAAACCCTAACCTTAAACCTAACCCAAACCCAAACCCCAACCCTAACCTTAACCCTAAACCAAACCCTAAACCTAAACCTAACCCTAACCCTAACCCACACCCTAACCCTAAACTTAACCCTAACTCAAACTCTAACCCTAACTCGAACCTTAACCCTAACCCAAACACTAACCCAAACCCTAAAAATAACCCTAACACTATTCCTAACACTAAGCCTAACCCTAACCCTAATCCTAACCCTAACCCTATTCCTAACCCTAACCCTAACCCAAACCCTAACCAATACCCTAAACCTAACCAAAAACCTAAACCTAACCCTAACCCTAACCCAAACCCTAACCCTAACACTAAACCTAACCCTAACACTAACGCAAATCCTAACCCTAACGTTAACCCAAACCAAAACCCTAAACCTAATTCTAATCCTAACCCTTACCCTAATCTAAACCCTAACATTTACCCTAAACCTAACCCTAACCCAAAACCTAACCTTAACCCTAATCCTAACCCTAACCCTAACCCTATCACTTTTCCTAATCCTAACCCTAACCCTAACACAAACCCAACACCTAACCCTAACCCTAACCCTAATCCTAATGCTAACCCGAACCCAAACCATAACCCTAACCCTAACCCTAAACCTAACATTAACCCTAACCCTAAACCAAACCCTAACTCTAACCCTAAACCTAACCCTAACCCTAATCCTAACCCTATCCCTAACCCTAACACTAACCCTAACCCAAAACCACACCGTAACCACAAACCTAACTCAAACCCTTACCTTAAACCTAACCCAAACCCAAACCCTAACCCTAACCTTAACCCTAAACCAAACCCTTAACCTAAACCTAACCCTAACCCTAACCCTAACCCTAACGCTATTGCTAATCCTAACCCTAACCCTAACTTTAAACCAAATCCTAACCCAAACCCTAACCCTAACACTAACCCAAACCATAAACCTAACCCTAACCTTAACCCTAATGCTAATCCTAAACCTAATTCAAACTCAAACCCTAACCCTAACCCTAACCCTAACCCTAACCCTAACCCTAACCCTAACCCTAACCCAAACCCTAACTCTAACCCTAAACCTACCCCTAATCCTAACCCTAATCGTAACCCTAACCCAAACCCTAAACCTAATCCTAACCCTAAGCCCTAAACCTAATCCTAATGCTAACCCTAAACCTAACCCAAACACAAACACTAAACTTAACCCTAATCGTAACCCTAATACTAAACCTAACCCTAATCCACACCCTAACCCTAACCCTTATCCTAACCCTAAACCTAACCCAGAAAATAACACTAACCCTAAACCAAACCCTAACCCTAACCCTAACTCTAACCCTTACCCAAACCCTAAAAATAAACCTAACCCTAATCTAATCCTAACCCTAACCCTAACCCAAAAACAAACCCTAACTCGAACCCTAACCCAAACCCTAATCCTAACCCTAAACCTAACCCAAAACCTAAACCTAACCCTATTCCTAACCCTAACCCTAAACCTAACCTTAACCCAAACCCTAACCCACACCCTAACCCTAAACTTAACCCTAACTCAAACTCTAACCCTAACTCGAACCTTAACCCTAACCCAAACACTAACCCAAAACCTAACAATAACCCTAACACTATTCCTAACACTAACCCTAACCCTAACCCTAACCCTAACCCTAACCCTAACCCTAACCCTAACCCTAACCCTATTCCTAACCCTAACCCTAACCCAAACCCTAACCAATACCCTAAACCTAACCAAAAACCTAAACCTAACCCGAACCCTAACCCTAACCCTAAGCCTAAATTTAAACCAAACCCTAACCCTAACCGGAACCCTAAACCTAACCCTAACGCTATCCCTAACCTTAAACCTAACCCAAACCCAAAACCTAAACTTAACCCTAATCGTAAACCTAACCCAAAACCTAACCCTAACCCAAACTCTAACCTTAACACTAAGCCTAACCCTAACACTATCACTAACCCTAACCCTAACCCTAATTATAACCGAAACCCAAACCCTAACCCTAACCCTAACCTTAACCCTAATGCTAAACCTAATCCTAACTCAAACTCAAACCCTAAACCTAACCCTAACCCTAAGCCAAACCCTAACCCTAAGCTAACCCTAATCCTAACTCAAACCCTAAACATAACCCTAATTCTAACCTGAACCCAAAACCTAAACCTAACCCTAACACAAACTCTAACCCAAACCCTAACAATAACCCTAACCGTAACCGTATTCCTAACCCTAACCGTAACCCTAACCCTAACCCTAACCCTATTCCTAACCCTAACCGTAACCCTAACCTTAACCCAAACCCTAACCCTAAACCTAACCCTAACCCAAACCCTAATCAAACCCTAACCCTAACCCCAACCCTAACCCTAACACTAACCCTAACCGTAACCCTAAACCTAACCCTAACCTTAACACAAAGAGTAAACCTAACCCTAAACCTAACCCTAACCCAAAACCTAACCCTAACCCAAATCCTAATCCTAACCCTAACCCTAATCCTAAAACTAACTCTAACCCTAACCCAAACCCTAACCCTAACCCTAACCCTAAACCAAACCCTAACCCTAACCATAACCCTAACCCAAACCATAACACTAACCCTAACCTTAACCCTAATGCTAAGCCTAAACATAACTCAAACTCAAACCTAACCCTAAACCTAACCCTAACCCAACCCCTAACCCTAACACTAACCTAACCCTAACTCAAACCCTAACCATAATCCTAACCCTAACCCCAACCCAAACCCTAACCCTAACCCTAACCCTAACCCTAACCCTAACCCAAATCCTACCCCTAACCCTAAACCAAACCAAAACCCTAACCCTAACTCTAACTCTAATCCTAAACCTAACCCTAATCCTAACCCTAATCCTAACCCTAATCCTAACCCTAACCCTAACCCGAACACAAACCCAACCTCTAACACTAACCCTAACCCTAACCCAAACCCTAACCCTAACCCTAACCCAAACCCTAACCCAAATCCTAACCCTAACCCTAACCCTAACACAAACCCAACACCTAACCCTAACCCTAACCCTAATCCTAATGCTAACCCGAACCCAAACCATAACCCTAACCCTAACCCTAACCCTAACCCTAACCCTAAACCTAACATTAACCCTAACCCTAAACCAAACCCTAACTCTAACCCTAAACCTAACCCTAACCCTAATCCTAACCCTATCCCTAACCCTAACACTAACCCTAACCCAAAACCACACTGTAACCACAAACCTAACTCAAACCCTAACCTTAAACCTAACCCAAATTCAAACCCTAACCCTAACCTTAACCCTTAACCAAACCCTTAACCTAAACCTAACCCTAACCCTAACCCTAACCCTAACGCTATTGCTAATCCTAACCCTAACCCTAACTTTAAACCAAATCCTAACCCAAACCCTTACCCTAAACCTAACCCTAACCCAAACGCTAACCCTGACCCTAAACCTAAGCCAATCCCTAATCTTAACCCTAATCCTAATCCTAACCCTAACGCTAACCCTAACACAAATTCTAACCCTAACCCAAACCCTAAACCTAACACTAAACCTAACCTTAAGCCTATCCCAAACCCTAACCCTAACCCTAATTCTAATCCTAACCCAAACCCTAAACCTAACACTAACCCAAACCATAAACCTAACCCTAACCTTAACCCTAATGCTAATCCTAAACCTAATTCAAACTCAAACCCTAACCCTAACCCTAACCCTAACCCTAACCCTAACCCAAACCCTAACTCTAACCCTAAACCTACCCCTAATCCTAACCCTTATCGTAACCCTAACACAAACCCTAAACCTAATCCTAACCCTAAGCCCTAAACCTAATCCTAATGCTAACCCTAAACCTAACCCAAACACAAACCCTAAACTTAACCCTAATCGTAACCCTAATACTAACCCTAACCCTAATCCACACCCTAACCCTAACCCTTATCCTAACCCTAAACCTAACCCAAAAAATAACACTAACCCTAAACCAAACCCTAACCCTAACCCTAACTCTAACCCTTACCCAAACCCTAAAAATAAACCTAACCCTAATCTAATCCTAACCCTAACCCTAACCCAAAAACAAACCCTAACTCGAACCCTAACCCAAACCCTAATCCTAACCCTAAACCTAACCCAAACCCTAAACCTAAACCTATTCCTAACCCTAACACTAAACCTAACCTTAACCCAAAACCTAACCCACACCCTAACCCTAAACTTAACCCTAACTCAAACTCTAACCCTAACTCGAACCTTAACCCTAACCCAAACACTAACCCAAACCCTAACAATAACCCTAACACTATTCCTAACACTAACCCTAACCCTAACCCTAACCCTAACCCTAACCCTAACCCTATTCCTAACCCTAACCCTAACCCAAACCCTAACCAATACCCTAAACCTAACCAAAAACCTAAACCTAACCCGAACCCTAACCCTTACCCTAAGCCTAAATTTAAACCAAACCCTAACCCTAACCGGAACCCTAAACCTAACCCTAACGCTATCGCTAATCTTAAACCTAACCCAAACCCAAAACCTAAACTTAACCCTAATCGTAAACCTAACCCAAAAACTAACCATAACCCAAACTCTAACTTTAACACTAAGCCTAACCCTAACACTATCACTAACCCTAACCCTAACCCTAACCCTAACCCTAATGCTAAACCTAATCCTAACTCAAACTCAAACCCTAAACCTAACCCTAACCCTAACCCAAACCCTAACCCTAACCTAACCCTAATCCTAACTCAAACCCTAAACATAACCCTAATTCTAACCCGAACCCAAAACCTAAACCTAACCCTAACACAAACTCTAACCCAAACCCTAACAATAACCCTAACCGTAACCCTATTCCTAACCCTAACCGTAACCCTAACCCTAACACTAACCCTATTCCTAACCCTAACCGTAAACCTAACCTTAACCCAAACCCTAACCCTAAACCTAACCGTAACCCAAACCCTAATCAAACCCTAACCCTAACCCAAACCCCAACCCTAACACTAACCCTAACCGTAACCCTAAACCTAACCCTAACCTTAACACAAAAAGTAAACCTAACCCTAAACCTAACCCTAACCCAAAACCTAACCCTAAACCAAATCCTAATCCTAACCCTAACCCTAATCCTAAAACTAACTCTAACCCTAACCCAAACCCTAACCCTAACCCTAAACCAAACCCTAACCCTAACCATAACCCTAACCCAAACCATAACACTAACCCTAACCTTAACCCTAATGCTAAGCCTAAACATAACTCAAACTCAAACCTAACCCTAAACCTAACCCTAACCCAAACCCTAACCCTAACACTAACCTAACCCTAACTCATACACTAACCATAACCCTAACCCTAACCCCAACCCAAACCCTAACCCTAACACTAACCCTAACCCTAACACTAACCCAAATCCTACCCCTAACCCTAAACCAAACCAAAACCCTAACCCTAACTCTAACTCTAATCCTAAACCTAACCCTAATCCTAACCCTAATCCTAACCCTAATCCTAACCCTAACCCTAACCCGAACACAAACCCAACCTCTAACACTAACCCTAACCCTAACCCTAACCCAAACCCTAACCCTAACCCTAACCCTAACCCTAACTCAAACCCTAACCCTAACCCTTACCCCAACTCAAACCCTAACCCTAACCCTAACCCTAACCCAAACCCTAACCCAAATCCTAAACCTAACCCTAACCCTAACCCTAACCCTAAATCTAACCCTAACCCTAACCCAAAACCTAACCCTTAACAGAACCCTAAACCTAAACCTAACCCTAACCCTAATTCTAACCCTAACCCTAACCCAAAAACTAACCCTAACTCGAAACCTAACCCAAACCCTAATCCTAACCCTAACCCTAACCCTAACACAAACCCAACCCCTAACCCTAACCCTAACCCTAACCCAAACCCTAACCCTAAACCTAACCCTAACTCAAACCCTAACCCTAACCCTAACCCTAACCCAAAACCTAACCCTAAATCTAACCCTAACCCTAATCCTAACCCTAACCCTAAGCCAAAAACTGACCCTAACAACAACCCAAACCCTAACCCTAACCCTAACCCTAACCCTAATCCTAACCCTAACCCAAACCCTAACACTAACCCAAACCCTAACCCTAACCCTAAACCAAAAAAAAAACCCTAACCCTAACTCTAATCCTAACCCTAACCCTAACCCTAAATCAAAACCTAACCCTAACCCTAACCCAAACCCTAACCCTAAACCTAACCCTAACCCTTATCTTAACCCTAAACCTAACCAAAAAAATAACACTAACCCTAAACCAAACCCTAACCCTAAGCCTAACCCTAACCCTAACCCAAACTCTAACCCTTACCCAAACCCTAAACCTACCCTAACCCTTTTCCTAACCCTAACACAAACCCTAACAATAATCCTAACCCTAACCCTATTCCTAAACCTAACCCTAACCCTAACCCTAACCCTAACCCTAACCCTAACCCTATTCCTAACCCTAACCCTAAACCCTTACCCTAACCAATACCCTAAACATAACCCTTACGCTAAACCTAACCCTAACCCAAACCCTAACACTAACCCTAACCCTAAACCAAACCCTAACCCTAACCCTAACCCTAACCCAAACCAAAACCCTAACCCTAACTCTAATCCTAACCCTAAACCTAATCAAAACCCTAACATTAACCCTAACCCTAACCCTAACCCTATTCCTAACCTTAACCCTAAACCTAATCTTAACCCAAAACCTAACCGTAAATCTAACCCAAACCCTAACCCTAACCCAAACCCTAACCCTAAACCTAACCAAAAACCTAAACCTAACCCTAACCCAAACCCTAACCCTAACCCTATTCCTAACATTAACCCTAAACCTAAACTTAACCCAAACCCTAAACCAAACCCTAACCCTAACCCTAACCCTAAACATAACCCTAACCCAAACCCTAACCCAAATCCTAACCCTAACACAAACACTAACCCTAACCGTAACCCAAAACCTAACCCTAAACCTAACCCTAACCCTTATCCTAACCCTAAACCTAACCCAAAAAATAACACTAACCCTAAACCAAACCCTAACCCTAACCCTAACTCTAACCCTTACCCAAACCCTAAAAATAAACCTAACCCTAATCTAATCCTAACCCTAACCCTAACCCAAAAACAAACCCTAACTCGAACCCTAACCCAAACCCTAATCCTAACCCTAAACCTAACCCAAAACCTAACCCTAACCCTAATCCTAACCCTAAACCTAACCTTAACCCAAACCCTAACCCACACCCTAACCCTAAACTTAACCCTAACTCAAACTCTAACCCTAACTCGAACCTTAACCCTAACCCAAACACTAACCCAAACCCTAACAATAACCCTAACACTATTCCTAACACTAACCCTAACCCTAACCCTATCCCTAACCCTAACCCTAACCCTATTCCTAACCCTAACCCTAACCCAAACCCTAACTAATACCCTAAACCTAACCAAAAACCTAAACCTAACACTAACCCTAACCCTAACCCAAACCCTAACCCTAACACTAACCCTAACCCTAACACTAACGCTAAACCTAACATTAAACCTAACCCTAAACCAAACCCTAACTCTAACCCTAAACATAACCCTAACCCTCATCCTAACCCTATCCCTAACCCTAACACTAACCCTAACCCAAAACCACACCGTAACCACAAACCTAACTCAAACCCTAACCTTAAACCTAACCCAAACCCAAACCCTAAACCTAACCTTAACCCTAAACCAAACCCTTAACCTAAACCTAACCCTAACCCTAACCCTAACCCTAACCCTAACGCTATTGCTAATCCTAACCCTAACCCTAACTTTAAACCAAATCCTAACCCAAACCCTAAACCTAAACCTAACCCTAACCCAAACGCTAACCCTCACCCTAAACCTAAGCCAATCCCTAATCTTATCCCTAATCCTAATCCTAACCCTAACGCTAACCCTAACACAAATTCTAATCCAACCCAAACCCTAAACCTAACACTAAACCTAACCCTAAGCCTATCCCAAACCCTAACCCTAACCCTAATTCTAATCCTAACCCAAAACCTAACCCTAACACTAACCCAAACCATAAACCTAACCCTAACCTTAACCCTAATGCTAACCCTAAACCTAATTCAAAGTCAAACCCTAACCCTAACCCTATCCCTAACCCTAACCCTAACCCAAATCCTAACCCTAACCCTAAACCTACCCCTAATCCTAACCCTAATCCTAACCCTAACACAAACCCTAAACCTAATCCTACCCCTAAGCCCTACACCTAATCCTAATGCTACCCCGAAACCTAACCCAAACACAAACCCTAAACTTAACCCTAATCGTAACCCTAATACTAACCCTAACCCTAATCCACACCCTAAACCTAACACTAACTCTAACCCTAATCCTAACCGAAAACCAAACCCTAACCCTAACCGTAACCAAAACCCTAACCCTAAACCTAACGCTAACCCTTACCCAAACCCAAATCATAACCCTAACCCGAACCCTAACCCTAACCCTAAACCTAACTTTATCCCAAACCCTAACCCTAACACGAACCCTAAACCTAACCCTAACGCTATCCCTAACCTTAAACCTAACCCAAACCCAAACCCTAAACTTAACCCTAATCGTAAACCTAACCCAAAACCTAACCCTAACCCAAACTCTAACCTTAACACTAAGCCTAACCCTAACACTATCACTAACCCTAACCCTAACCCTAATTATAACCGAAACCCAAACCCTAACCCTAACCCTAACCTTAACCCTAATGCTAAACCTAATCCTAACTCAAACTCAAACCCTAAACCTAACCCTAACCCTAACCCTAACCCTAACCCTAACCTTAATTCTAACCCGAACCCAAAACCTAAAACTAACCCTAACACAAATTCTAACCCAAACCCTAACAATAACCCTAACCGTAACCCTATTCCTAACCCTAACCGTAACCCTAACCCTAACCCTAACCCTATTCCTAACCCTAACCCTAACCCCATTCCTAACCTTATCCCAAACCCTAACCCTACTCCTAACCCTAACCCAAACCCTAATCAAACCCTAACCCTAACCCTTACCCTAACTCAAACCCTAACCCTAACCCTAACCCTAACCCTAACCCTAACCCAAACCCTAACCCAAATCCTAACCCTAACCCAAACCCTAACCCTAACCCTAACCCTAACCCTAACCCAAAACCTAACCCTTTCCCGAACCCTAAACCTAAACCTAACCCTAACCCTAATTCTAACCTTAACCCTAACCCAAAAACTAACCCTAACTCGAAACCTAACCCAAACCCTAATCCTAACCATAACCCTAACCCTAACACAAACCCAACCCCTAAACCTAACCCTAACCCTAACCCAAACCCTAACCCTAAACCTAAACCTAACTCAAACCCTAAACCTAACCCTAACCCTAACCCAAAACCTAACCCTAAATCTAACCCTAACCCTAATTCTAACCCTAACCGTAACCCAAAAACTAACCCTAACCCACACAAAACCCCTAACTCTAACCCTAACCCTAACCACAACCCTAACTCAAACCTTAACCCTAACCCTAACCCAAACCCTAACCCTAAACCTAACCCTAACCCTTTTCCTAACCCTAACACAAAACCTAACAATAATCCTAACCCTAAACCTATTCCTAAACCTAACCCTAACCCTAACCCTAACCCTAACCCTAACCCTAACCCTAACCCTAATCCTAACCCAAAAACTAAAACTAACCCTAACCCAAACCGTAACCCTAACACTAATCCTAATCCTAATCCTAACCCTAACGCTAACCCTAACTCAAACCCTAACCCTAACCCAAACCCTAACCCTAACACTAACCATAACCCTAATCCTAAACCTAACACTAACCCTAACGCTAACCCTAACCCTAACCCTAACCCTAATCCTAACCCTAACCCTAACCCAAAAACTAACCCTTACCAGAACCCTAATCAAACTCTAATCATAACTCGAACCCTAACCCTAACCCAAACACTAACCCAACCCTAACAATAACCCTAACCCTATTCCTAACACTAACCCTAACCCTAAACCTAACCCTATTCCTAACCCTAACCCTAAACCATAACCCTAAACAATACCCTAAACATAACCTTCACGATAACCCTAACCCTAACTCAAACCATAACCCTAACCCTAAACCTAACCAAAAACCTAAACCTAACCGTAACCCTAACCCGAACCCAAACCCAAACCCTAACACTAACCCTAACCCTAACACTAACCCAAATGCTAACCCTAACATTAACCCAAACCAAAACCCTAAACCTAACTCTAATCCTAACCCTAACCCTAATCAAAACCCTAACATTAAACCTAACCCTAACCCTAACCCAAAACCTAAACCTAACCCTAATCCTAACCCTAACCCAAACCCTAACAATAACCCTAACCCTAACCCTAACCCAAACCCTAACCCTAACATTAACGCAAACCAAAACTATAAACCTAACTCTAATCCTAACAATAACCCTAACCCTAACTCAAACACTAACCCTAACTCTAACCCTAACTCAAAACCTAAACCTAACCCTAATCCAAACCCTAACCCAAACCCTAACAATAACCGTAACCCTAACCCTAACCCAAACCCTAACCCTAACCCTAACCCTAACCCTAACCCAATCCATAACACTAACCCTAACCTTAACCCTAATGCTAAGCCTAAACCTAATTCAAACTCACACCTAACCCTAAACCTAAAGCTAACCCAAACCCTAACCCTAACACTAACCTAACCCTAACTCAAACCCTAACCATAACCCTAAACCTAACCCTAACCCAAACCCTAACCCTCACACTATCCCTAACCCTAACACTAACCCAAATCCTAACCCTAACCCTAACCCAAACCAAAACCCTAACCCTAACTCTAACTCTAATCCTAAACCTAACCCTAATCCTAACCCTAACCCTAACCCTAATCCTAACCCTAACCCTAACCCTAACACAAACCCAACCTCTAACACTAACCCTAACCCTAACCCAAACCCTAACCCTAAACCTAAACCTAACCCTAACCCTAACCCTTACCCTAACTCAAACCTTAACCGTAACCCTAACCCTAACCCAAACTCTAACCCAAATCCTAATCCTAACCCTAACCCTAACCATAACCCTAACGCTAACCCTAACTCTAACCCAAATCCTAATCCTAACCCTAACCCTAACCATAACCCTAACCCTAACCCTAACTCAAACACTAACCCTAACCCTAACAAAAACCCTAACCCTAAACCTAACCCTAACCCTTATCCTAACCCTAAAACTAACACAAAAAATAACACTAACCCTAAACCAAACCCTAACCCTAACCCTAACCCTAACCCTAATCCAAACCCTAACCCTTACCCAAACCCTAAACCTAAACCTAACCCTAACCCGAATCCTAACCCTAACCCTAACCCAAAAACTAACCCTAACCCAAACCCTAACCCAAACCCTATTCCTAACCCTAAACCTAAACCTAACCTTAACACAAACCCTAACCCAAACCTTCACCTTAAACTTAACCCTAACTCAAACTCTAACCCTAATTCGAACCCTCAACCTAACCCAAACACTAACAATAACCCTAACCCTATTCCTCACACTAACCCTAACCCTAAACCTAAACCTAAACCTATTCCTAACACTAACCCTAAACCCTAACCCTAACCAATACCCTAAACAAAACCTTCACGCTAACCCTAACCCTAACCCAAACCCTAACCCTAACCCTAAACCTAACCAAAAACCTAAACCTAACCCTAATCGTAACCCTAACGCAAAACCTAACGCTAACACTAACCCTAACCCTAACACTAACGCAAATCCTAACACTAACATTAACCCAAAACAAAACCCTTAACTTAACTCTAATGCTTACCCTTACCCTAATCAATACCCTAACACTAAACATAGCCCTAGCCCTAATACAAAACCTAAACCTAACGCTAACCCTAATCCTAAACCTAACCCTAACCCTAATCCTAACCCTAACCTTAACCCTAACACAAACCCAACCCCTAACCCTAACCTAACCCTAACCCAAACCCTAAACCTAAACCTAACCCTAACTCAAACCCTAACCCTAACCCTAACCCTAACCCAAACCCTAACCCTAAATCTAACCCTAACCCTAATCCTAACTCTAATCCTAACTCAAAAACTAACCCTAACAATAACCCAAACCCTAACCCTAACCCTAACCCTAACCCAAAACCTAACACTAAACCAAACCCTAACACTAACCCTAAACCAAACCAAAACCCTAACCCTAACTCTAATCCTAACCCTAACCCTAACCCTAACCCTAACCCTAACCCAAACCCTAACTCAAACCCTAACCCTAACCATAACCCAAACCCTAAACCTAAACCTAACCCTAACCCTAACCCTAACCCTAACCCAAACCCTAACACTAACCGAAACCCTAACCCTAACCCTAAACCAAACCAAAACCCTAACCCTAAATCTAATTCTAACCCTAACCCTAAACCTAAACCTAACCCTAACCCTAACCCTAACCCTAACCTTAAACCAAACACTAACCCAAACCCAAACCCAAAACCTTACCCTAACCCTAACCCTAACCCTAACTCAAACTCTAACCCTAACTCTAACCCTAACTCAAAACCTAAACCAAACCCTAATTCAAACCCTAACCCAAACCCTAACAATAACCCTAACCCTAAACCTATTCCTAACCCTAACCCTAACCCTGACCCTAACCCTAACCCTATTCCTAACCCTAACCCTAAACCCTTACCCTAACCAATACCCAAAACATAACCCTCACGCTAACCCTAAACCTAACCCAAACCCTAACACTAAACCTAACCCTAACCAAAACCCTAACCCAAACCCTAACCTTAACCCAAACCAAAACCCTAACCCTAACTCTAATCCTAATTCTAACTCTAATAAAAACCCTAACATTAACCCTAACCGTAACCCTAATCCTATTCCTAACCTTAACCCTAAACCTAACCTTAACCCCAAACCTAACCGTAAATCTAACCCAAACCCTAACCCTAACTCAAACCCTAACCCTAAGACAAACCCTAACCCTAAAACTAACCCTAACCCAAACCCTAACCCTAAAACTAACACTTACCCTAAGGCTAACCCAAAACCTAACCCTAAACCTAACCGAAACCAAAAGCCTAACCCTAACCCTAATCCTAACCCTAACCTAACACTAACCCAAACCCTAAACCTAACCCTAATCCTAACTCTAACCCTAACCCTAATCGTAACCCTAAACCTAACCCAAACCCACACCCAACCCCTAACTCTATCCCTAACCCTAACCGAAACACTAACTCAAAACCTAACCCTAACCCTAACCCAAACCCTAACCCTAAACTAACCCTAACCCTTTTCCTAACCCTAACACAAACCCTAACAATAATCCTAACCCTAACCCTATTCCTAACCCTAACCCTAACCCTAACCCTAACCCTAACCCAAAAACTAACCCTAAACCTAACCCAAACCCTAACCCTAACACTAATCCTAATCCTAACCCTAACGCTAACCCTAACTCAAACCCTAACCCTAACCCAAACCCTAACCCTAACACTAACCATAACCCTAATCCTAAACCTAACACTAACCCTAACCCTAACCCTAACCCTAACCCTAACCCAAACCCTAACCTTTACCCAAACCCTAAACATAACCTTAATCCTAACCCTAAATCTAAACCTAACCTTAACCCAAACCCTAACCCTAACCCTAACTCAAAATCTAACCCTAACTCGAACCCTAAACCTAACCCAAACACTAACCCAAACCCTAACGATAACCCTAACCCTATTCCTAACACTAACCCTAACCCTAACCCTAACCCTAACCCTAACCCTATTCCTAACCCTAACCCTAAACCCTAAGCCTAACCAATACCCTAAACATAACCTTCACGCTAACCCTAACCGAAACGCAAACCCTAACCCTAAACCTAACAAAAACCTAAACCTAACCCTAACCCAAACCCTAACCCTAACCCTATTCCTAACATTAACTCTAAACCTAAACTTAACCTAAACCCTAACACAAACCCTAACCCTAACCCTAACCCTAACCCTAACCCAAACCCTAACCCAAATCCTAACCCTAACCCTAACCCTAACCCTAACCCTAACTCAAACACTAACCCTAACTCTAACCCAAAACCTAACCCTAAACCTAACCCTAACCCTTATCCTAACCCTAAACCTAACTCAAAAAATAACACTAACCCTAAACCAAACCGTAACCCTAACACTAACACTAACCCTTACCCAACCCCTAAACCTAATCCTAACCCTAATCTAATCCTAACCCTAACCCTAACCCAAAAACATACCCTAACTCGAGCCCTAGCCCAAACCCTTATCCTAACCCGAACCCTAACCCAAACACTAACCCTAACCCTAACCCTAACCCTAACCCTAACCCTAACCCTAACCCTAACCCAAACCCTAATCCTAACCCTAACCCTAACCCAAACCCTAACCCTAACCCTATTCCTAACCCTAACCCTAAACCTAACCTTAACCCAAACCCTAACCCACACGCTAACCCTAAACTTAACCCTAACTCAAACTCTAACCCTAACTCGAACCTTAACCCTAACCCAAACACTAACCCAAACCCTAACAATAACCCTAACACTATTCCTAACACTAACCCTAACCCTAACCCTAACATTAACCCTATTCCTAACCCTAACCCTAAACCCTAAGCCTAACCAATAACCTAAACATAACCTTCACGCTAACCCTAACCCTAACCCAAACCCTAACCCTAACACTAACCCTAACCCTAACACTAACTCAAATCCTAACCCTAACATTAACCCAAACCAAAACCCTAAACCTAACTCTAATCCTAACCTTAACCCTAATCAAAACCCTAACATTAAACCTAACCCTAACCCTAACCCAAAACCTAAACCTAACCCTAATCCTAACCCTAACCCTAACCCTAATCCTAACCCTAACCCTAACCCTAACACAAACCCAACCCCTAACCCTAACCCTAACCCTAATGCTAATTGTAACCCGAACCCAAAACATAACCCTAACCCTAACCCTAACCCTAACCCTAAACCTAACATTAACCCTAACCCTAAACCAAACCCTAAATCTAACCCTAAACCTAACCCTAACCCTAATCCTAACCCTATCCCTAACCCTAACACTAACCCTAACCCAAAACCACACCGTAACCACAAACCTAACTCAAACCCTAACCTTAAACCTAACCCAAACCCAAACCCCAACCCTAACCTTAACCCTAAACCAAACCCTAAACCTAAACCTAACCCTAACCCTAACCCTAGCCCTAACCCTATTGCTAATCCTAACCCTAAACCTAACTTTAAACCAAGTCCTAACCCAAACCCTAACCCTAAACCTAACCCTAACCCAAACGCTAACCCTCATCGTAAACCTAAGCCAATCCCTAATCTTAACCCTAATCCTAATCCTAACCCTAACGCTAACCCTAACCCAAACCCTAACCCTAACCCTAACCCTATCCCTAATCCTAACCCTAGTCCTAACCCTAACCCAAACCCTAAACCTAATCCTAACTCTAAGCCCTAAACCTAATACTAATGCTAATCTAAACCTAACCCAAACATAAAAACTAAACTTAACACTAATCGTATCCCTAATACTAACCCTACCCCTAATCCACACCCTAACCCTAACACTAACCCTAACCCTAACCCTAATCCTAACCGAAACCCAAACCCTAACCCTAACCGTAACCAAAACCCTAACCCTAAACCTAACGATAACCCTTACCCAAACCCAAAACATAACCCTAACCCGAACACTAACCCTAACCCTAAACCTAACTTTAACCCAAACCCTAACCCTAACCGAACCCTAAACCTATTCCTAACCCTAACCCTAAACCCAAACCCTAACCAATACCCTAAACAAAACCTTCACGCTAACCCTAACCCTAACCCAAACCCTAACCCTAACCCTAAACCTAACCAAAAACCTAAACCTAAACCTAACCCTAACCCTAACCCAAACCCTAACCCTAACACTAACCCTAACCCTAACACTAACCCAAATCCTAACCCTAACATTAACCCAAACCAAAACCCTAAACTTAACTCTAATCCTAACCCTAACCCTAATCAAAACCCTAACATTAAACCTAACCCTAACCCTAACCCAAAACCTAAACCTAACCCTAATCCTAACCCTAACCCTAACCCTAATCCTAACCCTAACCTTAACCCTAAAACAAACCCAACCCCTAACCCTAACCTAACCCTAACCCAAACCCTAAACCTAAACCTAACCCTAACTCAAACCCTAACCCTAAACCTAACCCTAACCCTAACCCAAACCCTAACCCTAAATCTAACCCTAACTCTAATCCTAACCCTAATCCTAACCCAAAAACTAACCCTAACAATAACCCAAACCCTAACCCTAACCCTAACCCTAACCCTAACCCAAACCCTAACACTAACCCAAAACCTAACCCTAACCCTAAACCAAACCAAAACCCTAACCCTAACTCTATTCCTAACCCTAACCCTAACCCTAACCCTAACCCTAACCCTAACTCAAACCCTAACCCTAACCCTAACCCAAACCCTAAACCTAAACCTAACCCTAACCATAACCCTAACCCTAACCCAAACCCTAACACTAACCCAAACCTTAACCCTAACCCTATACCAAACCAAACCTAACCCTAACTCTAATCCTAACCCTAACCCTAACCCTAACCCTAACCCTAACCTTAAACCAAACACTAACCCAAACCCAAACCCAAAACCTATCCCTAACCCTAACCCTAACCCTAACTCAAACTCTAACCCTAACTCAAAACCTAAACAAAACCCTAATCCAAACCCTAACCCAAAACCTAACAATAACCCTAACCCTAAACCTATTCCTAACCCTAACCCTAACCCTAACCCTAACCCTAACCCTAACCCTATTCCTAACCCTAACCCTAAACCCTTACCCTAACCAATACCCAAAAAATAACCCTCACGCTAACCCTAAACCTAACCCAAACCCTAACACTAAACCTAACCCTAACCAAAACCCTAACCCAAACCCTAACCTTAACCCAAACCAAAACCCTAACCCTAACTCTAATCCTAACTCTAACCCTAATCAAAACCCTAACATTAAGCCTAACCCTAACCCTAACCCTATTCCTAACCTTAACCCTAAACCTAACCTTAACCCAAAACCTAACCGTAAATCTAACCCAAACCCTAACCCTAACTCAAACCCTAACCCTAAGACAAACCCTAACCCTAAAACTAACCCTAACCCAAATCCTAAATTAAACACTAACCCTAACCCAAAACCTAAACCTAACACTAACACTTACCCTAAGGCTAACCCAAAACCTAACCCTAAACCTAACCAAAAAAAAAAGCCTAACCCTAATTCTAATCCTAACCCTAACCCTAATCCTTACCCTAACCCTAACACTAACCCAAACCCTAAACCTAACCCTAATCCTAACTCTAACCCTAACCCTAATCGTAACCCTAAACCTAACCCTAACCAACACCCAACCCCTAACTCAAAACCTAACCCTAACCGAAACCCTAATTCAAAACCTAACCCTAACCCTAACCCAAACCCTAACCCTAAACCTAACCCTAACCCTTTTCCTAACCCTAACACAAACCCTAACAATAATCCTAACCCTAACCCTATTCCTAAACCTAACCCTAACATTAACCCTAACCCTAATCCTAACCCTAACCCTAACCCAAAAACTAACCCTAAACCTAACCCAAACCCTAACACTAACACTAATCCTAATCCTAACCCTAACGCTAACCCTAACTCAAACCCTAACCCTAACCCAAACCCTAACCCTAACACTAACCATAACCCTAATCCTAAACCTAACACTAACCCTAACCCTAACCCTAACCCTAACCCTAACCCAAACCCTAACCTTTACCTAAACCCTAAACCTAACCCTATTCATAACCCTAACCCTAAACCTAACCTTAACCCAAACCCTAACCCAAAACCTAACCCTAACCCTAACTCAAAATCTAACCCTAACTCGAACCCTAACCCTAACCAAAACACTAACCCAAACCCTAAAAATAACCCTAACCCTATTCCTAACACTAACCCTAACCCTAACCCTAACCCTAACCATATTCCTAACCATAACCCTAAACCCTAAGCCGAACCAATACCCTAAACATAAACTTCACGCTAACCCTAACCCTAACCCAAACCCTAACCCTAAACCTAACCAAAAACCTAAACCTAACCCTAACCCAAACCCTAACCCTAACCCTATTCCTAACATTAACCCTAAACCTAAACTTAACACAAAACCTAACCCAAACCCTAACCCTAAACCTAACCCTAACCATAACCCTAACCCAAACCCTAACCCAAATCCTAACCCTAACCCTAACCCTAACCCTAACTCAAACACTAACCCTAACCCTAACCCAAAACCTAACCCTAAACCTAACCCTAACCCTTATCCTACCCTAAACCTAACTCAAAAAATAACACTAACCCTAAACCAAACCCTAACCCTAACCCTAACCCTAACCCTTACCCAAACCCTAAACCTAAACCTAACCCTAATCTAATCCTAACCCTAACCCTAACCCAAAAACAAACCCTAATTGGAGCCCTAACCCAAACCCTAAACCTAAATCTAACCCTAACCATAACCCTAACCCTAACCCAAACCCTAACACTAACCCAAACCCAAACCCTAACCCTAACCGTAACCAAAACCCTAACCCTAAACCTAACGATAACCCTTACCCAAACCCAAAACATAACCCTAACCCGAATCCTAACCCTAAACCTAAACCTAACTTTAACCATAACCCTAACCCTAACCCGAACCCTAAACCTAACCCTAACGCTATCCCTAACCTTAAACCTAACCCAAACCCAAACCCTAAACTTAACCCTAATCGTAAACCTAACCCAAAATCTAACCCTAACCCAAACACTAACATTAACACTAAGCCTAATCCTAACACTATAACTAACCCTAACCCTAACCCTAATCATAACCGAAACCCAAACCCTAACCCTAACCCTAAACTTAACCCTAATGCTAAACCTAATCCTAACTCAAACTCAAACCCTAAACCTAACCCTAACCCTAACCCAAACCCTAACCCTAACCCTAACCCTAATCCTAACTCAAACCCTAACCATAACCCTAATTCTAACCCGAACCCAAAACCTAAACCTAACCCTAGCACAAACTCTAACCCAAACCCTAACACTAACCCTAACACTAACACTAACCCAAATCCTAACCCTAACATTAACCCAAACCAAAACCCTAAACCTAACTCTAATCCTAACCCTAACCCTAATCAAAACCCTAACATTAAACCTAACCCAAAACATAAACCTAACCCTAATCCTAACCCTAAACCAAACCCTAATCCTGACCCTAACCCTAACCCAAACCCTAACCCTAACCCTATTCCTAACCATAACCCTAAACCTAACCTTAACCCAAACACTAACCCAAACAATAACCCAAACCCTATCCCTAACCCTAACCCTAACCCTAACTCAAACTCTAACCCTAACTCTAACCCTAACTCAAAACCTAAACCTAACCCTAATCCAAACCCTAACCCAAACCCTAACAATAACCCTAACCCTAACCCTAACCCAAAACCTAACCCTAACCCTAACCCTAACCCTAACCCTAACCCAAACCATAACACTAACCCTAACCTTAACCCTAATGCTAAGCCTAAACCTAACTCAAACTCAAACCTAACCCTAAACCTAACCCTAACCCAAACCCTGACCCTAACACTAACCTAACCCTAACTCAAACCCTAACCATAACCCTAACCCTAACCCTAACCCAAACCCTAACCCTAACACTAACCCTAACCCTAACACTAACCCAAATCCTAACCCTAACCCTAACCCAAACCAAAACCCTAACCCTAACTCTAACTCTAATCCTAAACCTAACCCTAATCCTAACCCTAACCCTAACCCTAATCCTAACCCTAACCCTAACCCTAACACAAACCCAACCTCTAACACTGACCCTAACCCTAACCCAAACCCTAACCCTAAACCTAAACCTAACCCTAACCCTAACTCAAACCCTAACCCTAACCCTTACCCTAACTCAAACCCTAATCCTAACCCTAACCCTAACCCTAACCCAAACCGTAACCCAAAACCTAACCCTAAACCTAACCCTAACCATAACCCTAACCCTAACCCTAACTCAAACACTAACCCTAACCCTAACAAAAACCCTAACCCTAAACCTATCCCTAACCCTTATCCTAACCCTAAACCTAACCCAAAAAATAACACTAACCCTAAACCAAACCCTAACCCTAACCCTAACCCTAACCCTAACCCTAACCCAAACCCTAACCCTTACCCAAACCCTAAACCTAAACCTAACCATAACCCGAATCCTAACCCTAACCCTAACCTAAAAACTAACCCAAACTCTATTCCTAACCCTAACCCTAAACCTAACCTTAACCTAAACCCTAACCCAAACCCTAACCCTAAACTTAACCCTAACTCAAACTCTAACCCTAATTCGAACCCTAAACCTAACCCAAACACTAACCAAACCCTAACAATAACCCTAACCCTAACCCTATTCCTAACACTAACCCTAACCCTAAACCTAACCCTAAACCTATTCCTAACCCTAACCCTAAACCCTAACCCTAACCAATACCGAAAACAAAACCTTCACGCTAACCCTAACCCTAACAAAACCCTAACCCTAACCCTAAACCTAACCAAAAACCTAAACCTAACCCTAACCCTAACTCAAGCCCTAACCCTAACCCTAACCCTAACCCAAACCCTAACCCAAATCCTAACCCTAACCCTAACCCTAACCATAACCCTAACTCAAACACTAACCCTAACCCTAACAAAAACCCTAACCCTAAACCTATTCCTCACTCTAGCCCTAACCCTGACCCTAACCCTAACCCTATTCCTAACCCTAACCCTAAACCCTAACCCTAACCAATACCCTAAACAAAACCTTCACGCTAACCCTAACCCTAACAAAACCCTAACCCTAAACCTATTCCTAACCCTAACCCTAACCCTTACCCTAACCCTAAACCTATTCCTAACCCTAACCCTAAACCCTTACCCTAACCAATACCCAAAACATAACCCTCACGCTAACCCTAAACCTAACCCAAACCCTAACACTAATCCTAACCCTAATCCTAACCCTAACCCAAACCCTAACAATAACCCTAACCCTAACTCTAACCCAAACCCTAACCCTAATATTAACCCAAACCAAAACTCTAAACCTAACTCTAATCCTAACAATAACCCTAACCCTAACTCAAACTCTAACCCTAACTCTAACCCTAACTCAAAACCTAAACCTAACCCTAATCCAAACCCTAACCCAAACCCTAACAATAACCCTAACCCTAACCCTAACCCAAACCCTAACCCTAACCCCAACCCCAACCCTAACCCAAACCATAACACTAACCCTAACCTTAACCCTAATGCTAAGCCTAAGCCTAATTCAAACTCACACCTAACCCTAAACCTAACCCTAACCCAAACCCTAACCCTAACACTAACCTAACCCTAACTCACTCCCTAACCATAACCCTAAACCTAACCCTAACCCAAATCCTAACCCTAACACTATCCCTAACCCTAACACTAACCCAAATCCTAACCCTAACCCTAACCCAAACCAAAACCCTAACCCTAACTCTAACTCTAATCCTAAACCTAACCCTAATCCTAACCCTAACCGTTACTCTAATCCTAACCCTAACCCTAACCCTAACACAAACCCAACCTCTAACACTAACCCTAACCCTAACCCAAACCCTAACCCTAAACCTAAACCTAACCCTAACCCTAACTCAAAACCTAACCCTAACCCTTACCCTAACTCAAACCCTAACCCTAACCCTAACCCTAACCCAAACCCTAACCCAAATCCTAAAACTAACCCTAACCCTAACCATAACCCTAACCCTAACTCTAACTCAAACACTAACCCTAACCCTAACAAAAACCCTAACCCTAAACCTAACCCTAACCCTTATCCTAACCCTAAACCTAACACAGAAAATAACACTAACCCTAAACCAAACCCTAACCCTAACCCTAACCCTAACAAAACCCTAACCCTTACCCAAACCCTAAACCTAAACCTAACCCTAACCCGAATCCTAACCCTAACCCTAACCCAAAAACTAACCCTAACCCAAACCCTAACCCAAACCCTATTCCTAACCCTAACCCTAAACCTAACCTTAACCCAAACCCTAACCCAAAACTTAACCTTAAACTTAACCCTAACTCAAACTCTAACCCTAATTCGAACCCTCAACCTAACCCAAGCACTAACCAAACCCTAACAATAACCCTAACCCTAACCCTATTCCTAACACTAACCCTAACCCTAACCCTAAACCTATTCCTAACCCTAACCCTAAACCCTAACCCTAACCAATACCCTAAACAAAACCTTCACGCTAACCCTAACCCTAACCCAAACCCTAACCCTAACCCTAAACCTAACCAAAAACCTAAACCTAACCCTAACCCTAACCCTAACCCAAACCCTAACCCTAACACTAACCCTAACCCTAACACTAACCCAAATCCTAACCCTAACATTAACCCAAACCAAAACCCTAAACTTAACTCTAATCCTAACCCTAACCCTAATCAAAACCTTAACATTAAACCTAACCCTAACGCTAACCCAAAACCTAAACCTAACCCTAATCCTAACCCTAACCCTAACCCTAATCCTAACCCTAACCTTACCCCTAACACAAACCCAACCCCTAACCCTAACCTAACCCTAACCCAAACCCTAAACCTAAACCTAACCCTAACTCAAACCCTAACCCTAAACCTAACCCTAATCCTAACCCAAAAACTAACCCTAACAATAACCCAAACCCTAACCCTAACCCTAACCCTAACCCTAACCCAAAACCTAACACTAAACCAAACCCTAACACTAACCCTAAACCAAACCAAAACCCTAACCCTAACTCTAATCCTAACCCTAACCCTAACCCTAACCCTAACTCAAACCCTAACTCAAACCCTAACCCTAACCCTAACCCAAACCCTAAACCTAAACCTAACCCTAACCCTAACCCTAACCCTAACCCTAACCCTAACCCAAACCCTAACACTAACCGAAACCCTAACCCTAACCCTAAACCAAACCAAAACCCTAACCCTAACTCTAATCCTAACCCTAACCCTAACCCTAACCCTAACCCTAACCCTAACCTTAAACCCAACACTAACCCAAAACCAAACCCAAAACCTATCCCTAACCCTAACCCTAACCCTAACTCAAACTCTAACCCTAACTCTAACCCTAACTCAAAACCTAAACCAAACCCTAATTCAAACCCTAACCCAAACCCTAACAATAACCCTAACCCTAAACCTATTCCTAACCCTAACCCTAACCCTGACCCTAACCCTAACCCTATTCCTAACCCTAACCCTAAACCCTTACCCTAACCAATACCCAAAACATAACCCTCACGCTAACCCTAAACCTAACCCAAACCCTAACACTAAACCTAACCCTAACCAAAACCCTAACCCAAACCCTAACCTTAACCCAAACCAAAACCCAAACCATATCTCTAATCCTAATTCTAACTCTAATCAAAAACCTAACACTAACCCTAACCCTCCCCCTTACCCTATTCCTTACCTTAGCCCTCAACCTAACCTTAACCCCAAACCTAACCGTAAATCTAACCCAAACCCTAACCCTAACTCAAACCGTAACCCTAAGACAAACCCTAACCCTAAAACTAACCCTAACCCAAACCCTAACCCTAACACTAACACTTACCCTAAGGTTAACCCAAAACCTAACCCTAAACCTAATCGAAACCAAAAGCCTAACCCTAACTCTAATCCTAACCCTAACCCTAATCCTAACCCTAACCTAACACTAACCCAAACCCTAAACCTAACCCTAATCCTAACTCTTACCCTAACCCTAATCGTAACCCTAAACCTAACCCTAACCCACACCCAACCCCTAACTCTAACCCTAACCCTAACCGAAACCCTAACTCAAAACCTAACCCTAAGCCTAACCCAAACCCTAACCCTAAACCTAACCCTAACCCTTTTCCTAACCCTAACACAAACCCTAACAATAATCCTAACCCTAACCCTACTCCTAAACCTAACCCTAACCCTAACCCTAACCTTAATCCTAACCCTAACCCTAACCCAAAAACTAACCCTAAACATAACCCAAACCCTAACCCTAACACTAATCCTAATCCTAACCCTAACGCTAACCCTAACTCAAACCCTAACCCTAACCCAAACCCTAACCCTAACACTAACCATAACCCTAATCCTAAACCTAACACTAACCCTAACCCTAACCCTAACCCTAACCCAAACCCTAACCTTTACCCAAACCCTAAACCTAACCTTATTCCTAACCCTAACCCTAAACCTAACCTTAACCCAAACCCTAACAATAACCCTAACCCTAACCCTAACCCAAACCCTAACCCTAACCCTAACCCTAACCATAACCCAAACCATAACACTAACCCTAACCTTAACCCTAATGCTAAGCCTAAACCTAATTCAAACTCACACCTAACCCTAAACCTAACCCTAACCCAAACCCTAACCCTAACACTAACCTAACCCTAACTCAATCCCTAACCATAACCCTAAACCTAACCCTAACCCAAATCCTAACCCTAACACTATCCCTAACCCTAACACTAACCCAAATCCTAACCCTAACCCTAACCCAAACCAAAACCCTAACCCTAACTCTAACTCTAATCCTAAACCTAACCCTAATCCTAACCCTAACCGTAACCCTAATCCTAACCCTAACCCTAACCCTAACACAAACCCAACCTCTAACACTAACCCTAACCCTAACCCAAACCCTAACCCTAAACCTAAACCTAACCCTAACCCTAACTCAAAACCTAACCCTAACCCTTACCCTAACTCAAACCCTAACCCTAACCCTAACCCTAACCCAAACCCTAACCCAAATCCTAACACTAACCCTAACCCTAAATCTAAACCTAACCCTAACTCTAACTCAAACACTAACCCTAACCCTAACAAAAACCCTAACCCTAAACCTAACCCTAACCCTTATCCTAACCCTAAACCTAACACAGAAAATAACACTAACCCTAAACCAAACCCTAACCCTAACCCTAACCCTAACAAAACCCTAACCCTTACCCAAACCCTAAACCTAAACCTAACCCTAACCCGAATCCTAACCCTAACCCTAACCCAAAAACTAACCCTAACCCAAACCCTAACCCAAACCCTATTCCTAACCCTAACCCTAAACCTAACCTTAACCCAAACCCTAACCCAAAACTTAACCTTAAACTTAACCCTAACTCAAACTCTAACCCTAATTCGAACCCTCAACCTAACCCAAGCACTACCAAAACCCTAACAATAACCCTAACCCTAACCCTATTCCTAACACTAACCCTAACCCTAAGCCTAAACCTATTCCTAACCCTAACCCTAAATCCTAACCCTAACCAATACCCTAAACAAAATCTTCACGCTAACCCTAACCCTAACCCAAACCCTAACCCTAACCCTAAACCTAACCAAAAACCTAAACCTTACCCTAACCCTAACCCTAACCCAAACCCTAACCCTAACACTAACCCTAACCCTAACACTAACCCAAATCCTAACCCTAACATTAACCCAAACCAAAACCCTAAACTTAACTCTAATCCTAACCCTAACCCTAATCAAAACCTTAACATTAAACCTAACCCTAACCCTAACCCAAAACCTAAACCTAACCCTAATCCTAACCCTAACCCTAACCCTAATCCTAACCCTAACCTTACCCCTAACACAAACCCAACCCCTAACCCTAACCTAACCCTAACCCAAACCCTAAACCTAAACCTAACCCTAACTCAAACCCTAACCCTAAACCTAACCCTAATCCTAACCCAAAAACTAACCCTAACAATAACCCAAACCCTAACCCTAACCCTAACCCTAACCCTAACCCAAAACCTAACACTAAACCAAACCCTAACCCTAACCCAAACCCTAAACCTAAACCTAACCCTAACCCTAACCCTAACCCTAACCCTAACCCAAACCCTAACACTAACCGAAACCCTAACCCTAACCCTAAACCAAACCAAAACCCTAACCCTAACTCTAATCCTAACCCTAACCCTAACCCTAACCCTAACCCTAACCCTAACCTTAAACCCAACACTAACCCAAAACCAAACCCAAAACCTATCCCTAACCCTAACCCTAACCCTAACTCAAACTCTAACCCTAACTCTAACCCTAACTCAAAACCTAAACCAAACCCTAATTCAAACCCTAACCCAAACCCTAACAATAACCCTAACCCTAAACCTATTCCTAACCCTAACCCTAACCCTGACCCTAACCCTAACCCTATTCCTAACCCTAACCCTAAACCCTTACCCTAACCAATACCCAAAACATAACCCTCACGCTAACCCTAAACCTAACCCAAACCCTAACACTAAACCTAACCCTAACCAAAACCCTAACCCAAACCCTAACCTTAACCCAAACCAAAACCCTAACCCTAACTCTAATCCTAATTCTAACTCTAATCAAAACCCTAACATTAACCCTAACCCTAACCCTAACCCTATTCCTAACCTTAACCCTAAACCTAACCTTAACCCCAAACCTAACCGTAAATCTAACCCAAACCCTAACCCTAACTCAAACCGTAACCCTAAGACAAACCCTAACCCTAAAACTAACCCTAACCCAAACCCTAACCCTAACACTAACACTTACCCTAAGGTTAACCCAAAACCTAACCCTAAACCTAATCGAAACCAAAAGCCTAACCCTAACTCTAATCCTAACCCTAACCCTAATCCTAACCCTAACCTAACACTAACCCAAACCCTAAACCTAACCCTAATCCTAACTCTTACCCTAACCCTAATCGTAACCCTAAACCTAACCCTAACCCACACCCAACCCCTAACTCTAACCCTAACCCTAACCGGAACCCTAACTCAAAACCTAACCCTACGCCTCACCCAAGCTCTAACCCTAAACCTAACCCTAACCCTTTTCCTAACCCTAACACAAACCCTAACAATAATCCTAACCCTAACCCTACTCCTAAACCTAACCCTAACCCTAACCCTAACCTTAATCCTAACCCTAACCCTAACCCAAAAACTAACCCTAAACATAACCCAAACCCTAACCCTAACACTAATCCTAATCCTAACCCTAACGCTAACCCTAACTCAAACCCTAACCCTAACCCAAACCCTAACCCTAACACTAACCATAACCCTAATCCTAAACCTAACACTAACCCTAACCCTAACCCTAACCCTAACCCAAACCCTAACCTTTACCCAAACCCTAAACCTAACCTTATTCCTAACCCTAACCCTAAACCTAACCTTAACCCAAACCCTAACCCAAAACCTAACCCTAAACCTAACTCAAAATCTAACCCTAACTCGAACCCTAACCCTAACCCAAACACTAACCCAAATCCCTAACGATAACCCTAACCCTATTCCTAACACTAAACCTAACCCTAACCCTAACCCTATTCCTAACCCTAACCCTAAACCCTAAGCCTAACCAATACCCTAAACATAACCTTCACGTAAACCCTAACCGAAACCCAAACCCTAACCCTAACCCTAACCCTAACCCTAACCCTAACCCAAACCCTAACCTTAAACCTAACCCTAACCCAAACCCTAACCCAAATCCTAACCCTAACCCTAACCCTAACCCTAACCCTAACTCAAACACTAACCCTAACCCTAACCCAAACCCTAACCCTAAACCTAACCCTAACCCTTATCCTAACCCTAAACCTAACTCAAAAAATAACACTAACCCTAAACCAAACCCTAACCCTAACACTAACCCTAACCCTTACTCAAACCCTAAACCTAAACCTAACGCTAATCTAATCCTAACCCTAACCCTAACCCAAAAACAAACCCTAACTCGAGCCCTAACCCAAACCCTAATCCTAACCCTAACCCTAACCCAAACCCTAACCCTAACCCTATTTTAACCCTAACCCTAAACCTAACCTCAACCCAAACCCTAACCCACACGCTAACCCTAAACTTAACCCTAACTCAAACTCTAACCCTATCTCGAACCTTAACCCTAACCCAAACACTAACCCAAACCCTAACAATAACCCTAACACTATTCCTAACACTAACCCTAACCCTAACCCTAACCCTAACCCTAACCCTATTCCTAACCCTAACCCTAAACCCTAAGCCTAACCAATAACCTAAACATAACCTTCACGCTAACCATAACCCTAACGCAAACGCTAACCCTAACACTAACCCTAACCCTAACACTAACCCAAATCCTAACCCTAACATTAACCCAAACCAAAACCCTAAACCTAACTCTAATCCTAACCTAAACCCTAATCAAAACCCTAACATTAAACCTAACCCTAACCCTTACCCAAAACCTAAACCTAACCCTAATCCTAACCCTAACCCTAACCCTAATCCTAACCCTAACCCTAACCCTAACACAAACCCAACCCCTAACCCTAACCCTAACACTAATGCTAATTCTAACCCGAACCCAAAACATAACCCTAACCCTAACCCTAAACCAAACACTAACTCTAACCCTAAACCTAACCCTAACCCTAATCCTAACCCTATCCCTAACCCTAACACTAACCCTAACCCAAAAACACACCGTAACCACAAACCTAACTCAAAACCTAACCTTAAACCTAACCCAAACCCAAACCCCAACCCTAACCTTAACCCTAAACCAAACCCTAAACCTAAACCTAACCCTAACCCTAACCCTAGCCCTAACCCTATTGCTAATCCTAACCGTAAACCTAACTTTAAACCAAATCCTAACCCAAACCCTAACCCTAAACCTAACCCTAACCCAAACGCTAACCCTCATCGTAAACCTAAGCCAATCCATAATCTTAACCCTAATCCTAATCCTAACCCTAACGCTAACCCTAACACAAATTCTAACCCTATCCCAAACCCTAACCCTAACCCTAACCCTAACCCTAACCCTAACCCTAACCCTAACCTAAACCTAACCCTAATCCTAACCCTAACCCTAACCCTAATCCTAACCCTAACCCTAACCCTAACACAAACCCAACCCCTAACCCTAACCCCAACCCTAATCCTAATTCTAACCCGAACCCAAACCATAAATCTAATCCTAACCCTAACTCTAACCCTAAACCTAACCCTAACCCTAACCCTAATCCTAACCCTATCCCTAACCCTAACACTAACCCTAACCCAAAACCACACCGTAACCACAAACCTAAATCAAACCCTAACCTTAAACCTAACCCAAACCCAAACCCCAACCCTAACCTTAACCCTAAACCAAACCCTAAACCTAAACCTAACCCTAACCCTAACCCTAACCCTAACCCTATTGCTAATCCTAACTCTAAGCCCTAAACCTAATCCTAATGCTAACCCTAAACCTAACCCAAACACAAAAACTAAACTTAACCCTAATCGTAACCCTAATACTAACCCTAACCCTAATCCACACCCTAACCCTAACACTAACCCTAACCCTAACCCTAAACCTAATCCTAACCGAAACCCAAACCCTAACCCTAACCGTAACCAAAACCCTAACACTAAACCTAACGATAACCCTTACCCAAACCCAAAACATAACCCTAACCCGAACCCTAACCCTAACCCTAAACCTAACTTTAACCCAAACCCTAACCCTAACCCGAACCCTAAACCTAACCCTAACGCTATCCCTAACCTTAAACATAACCCAAACCCAAACCCAAACTTAACCCTAATCGTAAACCTAACCCAAAACCTAACCCTAACCCAAACACTAACATTAACACTAAGCCTAATCCTAACACTATAACTAACCCTAACCCTAACCCTAATCATAACCGAAACGCAAACCCTAAACTTAACCCTAATGCTAAACCTAATCCTAACTCAAACTCAAACCCTAAACCTAACCCTAACCCTAACCCAAACCCTAACCCTAACCCTAACCCTAATCCTAATCCTAACTCAAACCCTAACCATAACCCTAATTCTAACCCGAACCCAAAACCTAAACCTTACCCTAGCACAAACTCTAACCCAAACCCTAACAATAACTCAAACCCTAACCCTATTCCTAACCCTAACCGTAACCCTAACCCTAACCCTAACCCTATTCCTAACCCTAACCCTAACCCTAACCTTAACCCAAACCCTAACCCTAAACCTAACCCTAACCCAAACCCTAATCAAACCCTAACCCTAAACGACACCCTAACCCTAACACTAATCCTAATCCTAACCCTAAAGCTAACCCTAACTCAAACCCTAACCCTAACCCTAACCCTAACCCAAAAACTAAACCTAACCCTAACCCAAACCCTAACCCTAACACTAATCCTAATCCTAATCCTAACGCTAACCGTAACTCAAACCCTAACCCTAACCCAAACCCTAACCCTAACCCTAACCATAACCCTAATCCTAAACCTAACACTAACCCTAACGCTAACCCTAACACTAACCCTAACCCTAACCCTAACCCAAACCCTAACCCTTACCCAAACCCTAAACCTAAACCTAACCCTAACCCTAATCCTAACCCTAACCCTAACCCAAAAACTAACCCTAACTCGAACCCTAAGCTAAACCCTAATCCTAACCCTAATGCTAACCCAAACCCTAAACCTAAGCCTATTCCTAACCATAACCCGAAACCCTAACCCTAAGCAATACCCTAAACATAACCTTCACGATAACCCTAAGACTAACCCAAACCCTAACCCTAACCCTAAACCTAAATAAAAACCTAAACCTAACCGTAACCCTAACCCGAACCCAAACCCAAACCCTAACACTAACCCTAACCCTAACACTAACCCAAATCCTAACCCTAACATTAACCCAAACCAAAACCCTAAACCTAACTCTAATCCTAACCCTAACCCTAATCAAAACCCTAACATTAAACCTAACCCTAAACCTAACCCAAAACCTAAACCTAACCCTAATTCTAACCCTAACCCACACCCTAATACTGACCCTAACCCTAACCCAAACCCTAACCCTAACCGTATTCCTAACCATAACCCTAAACCTAACCTTAACCCAAACACTAACCCAAACAATAACCCAAACCCTATCCCTAACCCTAACCCTAACCCTAACTCAAACTCTAACCCTAACTCTAAACCTAACTCAAAACCTAAACCTAACCCTAATCCAAACCCTAACCCAAACCCTAACAATAACCCTAACCCTAACCCTAACCCTAACCCTAACCCAAACCATAACACTAACCCTAACCTTAACCCTAATGCTAAGCCTAAACCTAACTCAAACTCAAACCTAACCCTAAACCTAACCCTAACCCAAACCCTAACCCTAACACTAACCTCACCCTAACTCAAACCCTAACCCAAACCCTAACCCTAACACTAACCCTAACCCTAACATTAACCCTAACCCTAATCCTAACCCTAACCCTAACCCAAAAACTAACGCTAAACCTAACCCAAACCCTAACCCTAACACTAATCCTAATCCTAACCCTAACGCTAACCCTAACTCAAACCCTAACCCTAACCCAAACCCTAACCCTAACACTAACCATAACCCTAATCCTAAACCTAACACTAACCCTAACCCTAACCCTAACCCTAACCCTAACCCAAACCCTAACCTTTACCTAAACCCTAAACCTAACCCTATTCCTAACCCTAAGCCTAAACCTAACCTTAACCCAAACCCTAACCCAAAACCTAACCCTAACCCTAACTCAAAATCTAACCCTAACTCGAACCCTAACCCTAACCCAAACACTAACCCAAACCCTAAAAATAACCCTAACCCTATTCCTAACACTAACCCTAACCCTAACCCTAACCCTAACCCTAACCATATTCCTAACCATAACCCTAAACCCTAAGCCTAACCAATACCCTAAACATAACACTCACGCTAACCCTAACCCCAACCCTAACCCTAACCCCAAACCTAACCCCAACCTAAACCCTAACCCAAACCCTAACCCTAAACTTAACCCTAACTCAAACTCTAACCCTAATTCGAACCCTAAACCTAACCCAAACACTAACCAAACCCTAACAATAACCCTAACCCTAACCCTATTCCTAACACTAACCCTAACCCTAACCCTAACCCTAAACCTATTACTAACCCTAACCCTCAACCCCAACCCTAACCAATACCCTAAACAAAACCTTCACGCTAACCCTAACCCTAACAAAACCCAAACCCTAACCCTAAACCTAACCAAAAACCTAAACCTAACCCTAACCCTAACTCAAACCCTAACCCTAACCCTAACCCTAACCCAAACCCTAACTCTAAATCGAACCCTAACCCTAATCCTAACCCTAACCCTAAGCCAAAAACTAACCCTAAGAATAACCCAAACCCTAACCCTAACGCTAACCCTAACCCTAACCCTAATCCTATGACTAACCCAAACCCTAACCCTAACCCACACCCTAACCTTAACACTAATCCTAATCCTAACCCTAAAGCTAACCCTAACCCTAACCCTAACCCAAACCCTAACCCTAACCCAAACCCTAACCCTAATCCTAAACCTAACACTAACCCTAACGCTAACCCTAACCCTAACCCTAACCCTAAACCTAACCCTAACCCAAACCCTAACCCTAACCCTAAACCAAACCAACCCTAACCCTAACTCTAATCCTAACCCTAACCCTAACCCTAACCCTAACCCTAACCCTAACCTTAAACCAAACACTAACCCAAACCCAAACCCAAAACCTATCCCTAACCCTAACCCTAACCCTAACTCAAACTCTAACCCTAACTCTAACCCTAACTCAAAACCTAAACAAAACCCTAATCCAAACCCTAACCCAAAACCTAACAATAACCCTAACCCTAAACCTATTCCTAACCCTAACCCTAACCCTAACCCTAACCCTAACCCTAACCCTAACCCTAACCCTATTCCTAACCCTAACCCTAAACCCTTACCCTAACCAATACCCAAAACATAACCCTCACGCTAACCCTAAACCTAACCCAAACCCTAACACTAAACCTAACCCTAACCAAAACCCTAACCCAAACCCTAACCTTAACCCAAACCAAAACCCTAACCCTAACTCTAATCCTAACTCTAACCCTAATCAAAACGCTAACATTAAGCCTAACCCTAACCCTAACCCTATTCATAACCTTAACCCTAAACCTAACCTTAACCCAAAACCTAACCGTCAATCTAACCCAAACCCTAACCCTAACTCAAACCCTAACCCTAAGACAAACCCTAACCCTAAAACTAACCCTAACCCAAATCCTAAATTAAACACTAACCCTAACCCAAACCCTAACCCTAACACTAACACTTACCCTAAGGCTAACCAAAAACCTAACCCTAAACCTAACCAAAACCAAAAGCCTAACCCTAACTCTAATCCTAACCCTAACCCTAATCCTTACCCTAACCCTAACACTAACCCAAACCCTAAACCTAACCCTAATCCTAACTCTAACCCTAACCCTAATCGTAACCCTAAACCTAACCCTAACCAACACACAACCCCTAACTCTAACCCTAACCCTAACCGAAACCCTAACTCAAAACCTAACCCTAACCCTAACCCTAACCCAAACCCTAACACTAAACCTAACCCTAACACTTTTCCTAACCCTAACACAAACCCTAACAATAATCCTAACCCTAACCCTATTCCTAAACCTAACCCTAACATTAACCCTAACCCTAATCCTAACCCTAACCCCAACCCAAAAACTAACCCTAAACCTAACCCAAACCCTAACCCTAACACTAATCCTAATCCTAACCCTAACGCTAACCCTAACTCAAACCCTAACCCTAACCCAAACCCTAACCCTCACACTAACCATAACCCTAATCCTAAACCTAACACTAACCCTAACCCTAACCCTAACCCTAACCCTAACCCTAACCCAAACCCTAACCTTTACCTAAACCCTAAACCTAACCCTATTCCTAACCCTAACCCTAAACCTAACCTTAACCCAAACCCTAACCCAAAACCTAACCCTAACCCTAACTCAAAATCTAACCCTAACTCGAACCCTAACCCTAACCCAAACACTAACCCAAACCCTAAAAATAACCCTAACCCTATTCCTAACACTAACCCTAACCCTAACCCTAACCCTAACCCTAACCATATTCCTCACCAAAACCCTAGACCCTAAGCCTAACCAATACCCTAAACATATCCTACACGCTAACCCTAACCCTAACCCAAACCCTAACCCTAAACCTAACCAAAAACCTAAACCTAACCCTAACCCAAACCCTAACCCTAACCCTATTCCTAACATTAACCCTAAACCTAAACTTAACCCAAAACCTAACCCAAACCCTAACCCTAAACCTAACCCTAACCATAACCCTAACCCAAACCCTAACCCAAATCCTAACCCTAACCCTAACCCTAACCCTAACTCAAACACTAACCCTAACCCAAACCCAAAACCTAACCCTAAACCTAACCCTAACCCTTATCCTACCCTAAACCTAACTCAAAAAATAACACTAACCCTAAACCGAACTATTACCCTAACCCTAACTCTAACTCTTACCAAAACTGTAAACCTAAACCTCACCCTACCCTAATCCTAACCTTAACCCTTACCCAAAGACAAACCCTAACTGGAGCCCTTACCCAAACCCTAAACCTAAACCTAACCCTAACCATAACCCTAACCCTAACCCAAACCCTAACACTAACCCAAACCCAAACCCTAACCCTAACCGTAACCAAAACCCTAACCCTAAACCTAACGATAACCCTTACCCAAACCCAAAACATAACCCTAACCCGAACCCTAACCCTAACCCTAAACCTAAGTTTAACCATAACCCTAACCCTAACCCGAACCCTAAACCTAACCCTAACGCTATCCCTAACCTTAAACCTAACCCAAACCCAAACCCTAAACTTAACCCTAATCATAAACCTAACCCAAAACCTAACCCTAACCCAAACACTAACTTTAACACTAAGGCTTATTCTAACACTATAACTAACCCTAACCCTAACCCTAATCATAACCGAAACCCAAACCCTAACCCTAACCCTAAACTTAACCCTAATGCTAAACCTAATCCTAACTCAAACTCAAACCCTAAACCTAACCCTAACCCTAACCCAAACCCTAACCCTAACCCTAACCCTAATCCTAACTCAAACCCTAACCATAACCCTAATTCTAACCCGAACCCAAAACCTAAACCTAACCCTAGCACAAACTCTAACCCAAACCCTAACAATAACCCTAACCCTAACCCTATTCCTAACCCTAACCGTAACCCTAACCCTAACCCTAACCCTATTCCTAACCCTAAAACTAACCCTAACCTTAACCCAAACCCTAACCCTAAACCTAACCCTAACCCAATCCCTAATCAAACCCTAACCCTAACCCACACCCTAACCTTAACACTAATCCTAATCCTAACCCTAAAGCTAACCCTAACTCAAACCCTAACCCTAACCCTAACCCTAACCCAAAAACTAAACCTAACCCTAACCCAAACCCTAACACTAACAGTAATCCTAATCCTAATCCTAACGCTAACCCTAACTCAAACCCTAACCCTAACCCAAACCCTAACCCTTACCCAAACCCTAACCCTAATCCTAAACCTAACACTAACCCTAACGCTAACCCTAACCCTAACCCTAACCCTAAACCTAACCCTAACCCTAACCCAAACCCTAACCCTTACCCAAACGCTAAACCTAAAACTAACCCTAACCCTAATCCTAACCCTAACCCTAACCCAAAAACTAACCCTAACTCGAACCCTAAGCTAAACCCTAATCCTAACCCTAATGCTAACCCAAACCCTAAACCTAAGCCTATTCCTAACCATAACCCGAAACCCTAACCCTAAGCAATACCCTAAACATAACCTTCACGATAACCCTAAGACTAACCCAAACCCTAACCCTAACCCTAAACCTAACCAAAAACCTAAACCTAACCGTAACCCTAACCCGAACCCAAACCCAAACCCTAACACTAACCCTAACCCTAACACTAACCCAAATCCTAACCCTAACATTAACCCAAACCAAAACCCTAAACCTAACCCTAATCGGAACCCTAACCCTAATCAAAACCCTAACATTAAACCTAACCCAAAACCTAAACCTAACCCTAATCCTAAACCTAAACCAAACCCTAATCCTGACCCTAACTCTAACCCAAACCCTAACCCTAACCCTATTCCTAACCATAACCCTAAACCTAACCTTAACCCAAACACTAACCCAAACAATAACCCAAACCCTATCCCTAACCCGAACCCTAACCCTAACTCAAACTCTAACCCTAACTCTAACCCTAACTCAAAACCTAAACCTAACCCTAATCCAAACCCTAACCCAAACCCTAACAATAACCCTAACCCTAACCCTAACCCAAAACCTAACCCTAACCCTAACCCTAACCCTCACCCAAACCATAACACTAACCCTAACCTTAACCCTAATGCTAAGCCTAAGCCTAACTCAAACTCAAACCTAACCCTAAACCTAACCCTAACCCAAACCCTAACCCTAACACTAACCTAACCCTAACTCAAACGCTAACCATAACGCTAACCCTAACCCTAACCCAAACCCTAACCCTAACACTAACCCTAACCCTAACACTAACCCAAATCCTAACCCTAACCCTAACCCAAACCAAAACCCTAACCCTAACTCTAACTCTAATCCTAAACCTAACCCTAATCCTAACCCTAACCCTAACCCTAATCCTAAACCTAACCCTAACCCTAACACAAACCCAACCTCTAACACTGACCCTAACCCTAACCCAAACCCTAACCCTAAACCTAAACCTAACCCTAACCCTAACTCAAACCCTAACCCTAACCCTTAACCTAACTCAAACCCTAATCCTTACCCTAACCCTAACCCTAACCCAAACCGTAACCCAAATCCTAACCCTAAACCTAACCCTAACCATAACCCTAACCCTAACCCTAACTCAAACACTAACCCTAACCCTAACAAAAACCCTAACCCTAAACCTATCCCTAACCCTTATCCTAACCCTAAACCTAACCCAAAAAATAACACTAACCCTAAACCAAACCCTAACCCTAACCCTAACCCTAACCCTAACCCTAACCCTAACACAAACCCTAACCCTTACCCAAACCCTAAACCTAAACCTAACCATAACCCGAATCCTAACCCTAACCCTAACCTAAAAACTAACCCTAACCCAAACCCTAACCCAAACTCTATTCCTAACCCTAACCCTAAACCTAACCTTAACCTAAACCCTCACCCAAACCCTAACCCTAAACTTAACCCTAACTCAAACTCTAACCCTAATTCGAACCCTAAACCTAACCCAAACACTAACCAAACCCTAACAATAACCCTAACCCTAACCCTATTCCTAACACTAACCCTAAACCTAAACCTAACCCTAAACCTATTCCTAACCCTAACCCTAAACCCTAACCCTAACCAATACCCTAAACAAAACCTTCACGCTAACCCTAACCCTAACAAAACCCTAACCCTAACCCTAAACCTAACCAAAAACCTAACCCTAACCCTAACCCTAACTCAAACCCTAACCCTAACCCTATCCCTAACCCTAACCCTAACGCTAACCCAAACCCTAACCCTAACACTAACCCAAACCCTAACCCAAACCCTAACACTAACCCAAACCCTAACCCTAACCCTAAACCAAACCAAAACCCTAACTCTAACTCTAACCCTAACCCTAACCCTAAACCTAACCTTAACCTAAACCCTAACCCAAACCCTAACCCTAAACTTAACCCTAACTCAAACTCTAACCCTAATTCGAACCCTAAACCTAACCCAAACACTAACCAAACACTAACAATAACCCTAACCCTAACCCTATTCCTAACACTAACCCTAACCCTAACCCTAACCCTAAACCTATTCCTAACCCTAACCCTCAACCCTAACCCTAACCAATACCCTAAACAAAACCTTCACGCTAACCCTAACCCTAACAAAACCCTAACCCTAACCCTAAACCTAACCAAAAACCTAAACCTAACCCTAACCCTAACCCTAACCCAAACCCTAACTCGAAATCTAACCCTAACCCTAATCCTAACCCTAACCCTAACCCAAAAACTAACCCTAAGAATAACCCAAACCCTAACCCTAACCCTAACCCTAACCCTAACCCAAACCCTAACACTAACCCAAACCCTAACCCTAACCCTAAACCAAACCAAAACCCTAACCCTAACTCTAATCCTAACCCTAACCCTAACCCTAACCCTAACCCTAACCCTAACTCAAACCCTAACCCTAACCCTAACCCAAACCCTAAACCTAAACCTAACCCTAACCATAACCCTAACCCTAACCCAAACCCTAACACTAACCCAAACCCTAACCCTAACCCTAAACCAAACCAACCCTAACCCTAACTCTAATCCTAACCCTAACCCTAACCCTAACCCTAACCCTAACCCTAACCTTAAACCAAACACTAACCCAAACCCAAACCCAAAACCTATCCCTAACCCTAACCCTAACCCTAACTCAAACTCTAACCCTAACTCTAACCTTAACTCAAAACCTAAACAAAACCCTAATCCAAACCCTAACCCAAAACCTAACAATAACCCTAACCCTAAACCTATTCCTAACCCTAACCCTAACCCTAACCCTAACCCAAACCCTAACCCTATTCCTAACCCTAACCCTAAACCCTTACCCTAACCAATACCCAAAACATAACCCTCACGCTAACCCTAAACCTAACCCAAACCCTAACACTAAACCTAACCCTAACCAAAACCCTAACCCAAACCCTAACCTTAACCCAAACCAAAACCCTAACCCTAACTCTAATCCTAACTCTAACCCTAATCAAAACCCTAACATTAAGCCTAACCCTAACCCTAACCCTATTCCTAACCTTAACCCTAAACCTAACCTTAACCCAAAACCTAACCGTAAATCTAACCCAAACCCTAACCCTAACTCAAACCCTAACCCTAAGACAAACCCTAACCCTAAAACTAACCCTAACCCAAATCCTAAATTAAACACTAACCCTAACCCAAACCCTAACCCTAACACTAACACTTACCCTAAGGCTAACCCAAAACCTAACCCTAAACCTAACCAAAACCAAAAGCCTAACCCTAACTCTAATCCTAACCCTAACCCTAATCCTTACCCTAACCCTAACACTAACCCAAACCCTAAACCCCACCCTAATCCTAACTCTAACCCTAACCCTAATCGTAACCCTAAACCTAACCCTAACCAACACCCAACCCCTAACTCTAACCCTAACCCTAACCGAAACCCTAACTCAAAACCTAACCGTAACCCTAACCCTAACCCAAACCCTAACCCTAAACCTAACCCTAACCCTTTTCCTAACCCTAACACAAACCCTAACCATAATCCTAACCCTAACCCTATTCCTAAACCTAACCCTAACATTAACCCTAACCCTAATCCTAACCCTAACCCTAACCCAAAAACTAACCCTAAACCTAACCCAAACCCTAACCCTAACACTAATCCTAATTCTAACCCTAACGCTAACCCTAACTCAAACCCTAACCCTAACCCAAACCCTAACCCTCACACTAACCATAACCCTAATCCTAAACCTAACACTAACCCTAACCCTAACCCTAACCCTAACCCTAACCCTAACCCAAACCCTAACCTTTACCTAAACCCTAAACCTAACCCTATTCCTAACCCTAACCCTAAACCTAACCTTAACCCAAACCCTAACCCAAAACCTAACCCTAACCCTAACTCAAAATCTAACCCTAACTCGAACCCTAACCCTAACCCAAACACTAACCCAAACCCTAAAAATAACCCTAACCCTATTCCTAACACTAACCCTAACCATAACCCTAACCCTAACCCTAACCATATTCCTAACCATAACCCTAAACCCTAAGCCTAACCAATACCCTAAACATAACCTTCACGCTAACCCTAACCCTAACCCAAACCCTAACCTTAAACCTAACCAAAAACCTAAACCTACCCTAACCCAAACCCTAACCCTAACCCTATTCCTAACATTAACCCTAAACCTAAACTTAACCCAAAACCTAACCCAAACCCTAACCCTAAACCTAACCCTAACCATAACCCTAACCCAAACCCTAACCCAAATCCTAACCCTAACCCTAACCCTAACCCTAACTCAAACACTAACCCTAACCCTAACCCAAAACCTAACCCTAAACCTAACCCTAACCCTTATCCTACCCTAAACCTAACTCAAAAAATAACACTAACCCTAAACCAAACCCTAACCCTAACCCTAACCCTAACCCTTACCCAAACCCTAAACCTAAACCTAACCCTAATCTAATCCTAACCCTAACCCTAACCCAAAAACAAACCCTAACTGGAGCCCTAACCCAAACCCTAAACCTAAACCTAACCCTAACCATAACCCTAACCCTAACCCAAACCCTAACACTAACCCAAACCCAAACCCTAACCCTAACCGTAACCAAAACCCTAACCCTAAACCTAACGATAACCCTTACCCAAACCCAAAACATAACCCTAACCCGAACCCTAACCCTAACCCTAAACCTAACCTTAACCATAACCCTAACCCTAACCTAAACCCTAAACCTAACCCTAACGCTATCCCTAACCTTAAACCTAACCCAAACCCAAACCCAAAACTTAACCCTAATCATAAACCTAACCCAAAACCTAACCCTAACCCAAACACTAACATTAACACTAAGCCTAATCCTAACACTATAACTAACCCTAACCCTAACCCTAATCATAACCGAAACCCAAACCCTAACCCTAACCCTAAACTTATCCCTAATGCTATACCTGATCCTACTTCAAACTCAAACCCTAAAACTAACCCTAACCCTAACACAACCCCTATCCCTAACCCTAACCCTAATCCTAACTCAAACCCTAACCATAACCCTAATTCTAACCCGAACCCAAAACCTAAACCTAACCCTAGCACAAACTCTAACCCAAACCCTAACAATAACCCTAACCCTAACCCTATTCCTAACCCTAACCGTAACCATAACCCTAACCCTAACCCTATTCCTAACCCTAAACCTAACCCTAACCTTAACCCAAACCCTAACCCTAAACCTAACCCTAACCCAAACCCTAATCAAACCCTAACCCTAACCCACACCCTAACCTTAACACTAATCCTAATCCTAACCCTAAAGCTAACCCTAACTCAAACCCTAACCCTAACCCTAACCCTAACCCAAAAACTAAACCTAACCCTAACCCAAACCCTAACACTAACAGTAATCCTAATCCTAATCCTAACGCTAACCCTAACTCAAACCCTAACCCTAACCCAAACCCTAACCCTAACACTAACCATAACCCTAATCCTAAACCTAACACTAACCCTAACGCTAACCCTAACCCTAACCCTAACCCTAACCCTAACCCTAACCCAAACCCTAACCTTTACTCAAACCCTAAACCTAAAACTAACCCTAACCCTAATCCTAACCCTAACCCTAACCCAAAAATTAACCCTAACTCGAACCCTAAGCTAAACCCTAATCCTAACCCTAATGCTAACCCAAACCCTAAACCTAAACTATTCCTAACCATAACCCGAAACCCTAACCCTAAGCAATACCCTAAACATAACCTTCACGATAACCCTAAGACTAACCCAAACCCTAACCCTAACCCTAAACCTAACCAAAAACCTAAACCTAACCGTAACCCTAACCCGAACCCAAACCCAAACCCTAACACTAACCCTAACGCTAACACTAACCCAAATCCTAACCCTAACATTAACCCAAACCAAAACCCTAAACCTAACTCTAATCGTAACCCTAACCCTAATCAAAACCCTAACATTAAACCTAACCCAAAACCTAAACCTAACCCTAATCCTAACCCTAAACCAAACCCTTATCCTGACCCTAACACTAACACAAACCCTAACCCTAACCCTATTCCTAACCATAACCCTAAACCTAACCTTAACCCAAACACTAACCCAAACAATAACCCAAACCCTATCCCTAACCCTAACCCTAACCCTAACTCAAACTCTAACCCTAACTCTAACCCTAACGCAAAACCCAAAACTAAACCTAATCCAACCCCTAACCCAAACCCTAACAATAACCCTAACCCTAACCCTAACCCAAAACCTAACCCTAACCCTAACCCTAACCCTAACCCAAACCATAACACTAACCCTAATCAAAACCCTAATGCTAAGCCTAAACCTAACTCAAACTCAAACCTAACCCTAAACCTAACCCTAACCCAAACCCTAACCCTAACACTAACCTAACCCTAACTCAAACCCTAACCATAACCCTAACCCTAACCCTATCCCAAACCCTAACCCTAACACTAACCCAAATCCTAACCCTAACCCAAAAACTAACCCTAACCCAAATGCTAACCCTAAGCCTAAACCTAACACTAACCCTAACACAAACCAAATGAAAACCCTAACCCTAATACGAACCCTAACTTTAACCCTAACACAAAAACTAACCCTAACCCAAACTCAAACCCTAACCCTAAATCTAACCCTAACCCTAACCCTAACCCTAACCCAAACCCAAAACCTAACCCTAACCCAAACACAAACCCTAACCATAACCATAACACTAAGCCTAACCCCTAAACCCTAACCCCTAACACTAACCCTAACCCTAAACCTAACATTAACCCAAACCCTAACTCTAACCCTAACCCAAACCCTAACCCTAACCCTGACCCTAACCCAAACCCTAACCCTAATCCTAATCCTAACACTAACCCTAACACTAACCCAAACCTAACTCCAAACCAAACCCTAACCCTAACCCTAAACCTAACCCAAACCCTAACCCTAACCCTAACCCAAACACTAACCCTAACACTAAGCCTAACCCCTAACCCCTAACCCTAACACTAACCCTAACCCTAAACCTAACAGTAACCCTTTCCCTAATCCTAACCCTAAACCAGACCCTAACCCTAACCCTAACCCTAACCCTAACCCAAACCGAAACCCTAAACATGACCCTAACCCAAACCCTAACCCTAAACTGAACTAAAACCCTAAAAATAACCCTAACCCTAACCCAAACAATAAAAATGACCCTAACCCTAAACTTAACCGAAACCCTAACATTAACCCTAACCCTAACTCTAACACTAACCCTAACCCTAACCCAACGGCTCAAATTAACCCTAACCCTAACCCAAACCGAAACCCTAACCATGACCCTAACCCAAACCCTAACCCTAAACTGAACTAAAACCCTAAAAATAACCCTAACCCTAACCCAAACAATAAAAATGACCCTAACCCTAAACCTAACCCAAACCCTAACATTAACCCTAACCCTAACTCTAACACTAACCCTAACCCTAACCCAACGGCTCAAATTAACCCTAATCCTGACCCTAACCCAAAACCTAACCCTAATCCTAAGCCTAACCGTAACACAAACCCAAACCCTAACACTTACCCTAACACTAACCGAACCCTAAACCTAACCCTAACCCTAACCCAAAAACTAATCCTAACCCAAACGCTAACCCTAAGCCTAAACCTAACACTAACCCTAACAAAAATCAAACGAAAACCCTAACCCTAACACGAAACTTAACTTTAACCCTAACCCAAAAACTAACCCTAACCCAAACCCTGACCCTAACCCTAACCCTAAACTTAACCCTAACCGAATCCCTAACCCTAACCCTAAACCTAACCCTAACCCAAACCCTACCCCTACTCTTAATGGTAATACTAAGCCTACCCCAAATCAAACCCTAACCGTAACCCTAACCCTAACGCTAACCCTAACACAAACACTAACCCAAATCCAAACCCTGACCCTAACCCTAACCCTAACCTTAACTCCAACACAAACTAAAACCCTAACCCTAACCCTAACCCTAACCCAAACCCAAACCCTAACCCTAACCCAAACACAAACCCTAACCCTAACCATAACACTAAGCCTAACCCCTAAACCCTAACCCCTAACACTAACCCTAACCCTAAACCAAACATTAACCCAAACCCTAACTCTAACCCTAACGCTAACCCAAACCCTAAATCTAACCCTAACCCTAAACCTATCCCTAACCCTCATCCTAACCCTAACCCTAAACCTAACCCAAACCCTAACCTTAACCCAAAACCTAACCCTAAACATAACCCTAAACCTTACCTTAAACCAAACCGAAACCCTAACCCTAACGCAAACACTGACCCTAACCCTAACCTTAACGCTAACCATATACCAAACCCTAAACCTAACCTTAACCCTAACCCTAACCCAAACCCTAACCTTAAACCAAACGCTAAACCTAACACTAACACTAAACCTAACCCTAAACCAAACACTAACCATAACCCTAACCCTAAACCTAACGCAAAACGAAACACTAACCTTAACCCTAACCCTAACCCTAAAACTTACCCAAAACCTAAACCTGACCCAAACCCTAACTCAAACCCTAACGCTACCCGTACCCTAACCCAAACCATAACCAGAACCTTAACCCTATCCCTAATCCAAACCCTAAACCTAACCCTAACCCTAACCCTAACCCAAACCCTAAACATATCCGTAACACTAACCCAAACATTAACCATAATCCCAACCCTAACACTAACCCTAACCCTAAACCTAACCCTAACACTAACCCTAAGCCTAACCCCTAACCCCTAACTCTAACCCTAACCCTAAAACTAAACCTAACCCTAAACCAAACCCTAACCCTAACCCTAACCCAAAACAAACCCTAACCCTAACCTTAACCGTAACCCTAACAATAACCCTAACACTAACCCTAACCCTAACCTAACCCTAAACCAAACACTAACCCCAAACCTAAGCCTAACCTCTATCTCCTAACCCTACCCCTAAACCTAACCCTAAACCTAAACCTAACCCTAACACAAACCCTGATCCTAACCTTAACCCTAACCCTAACCCTGAACCTAACCCAAACCCGAACCCTAACCCTAACCCAAACAATAACCATAACACTAAGCCTAACCCCTAACCCCTAACCCTAACGCTAACCCAAACCCTAAATCTAACCCTAACCCTAAACCTATCCCTAACCCTCATCCTATCCCTAACCCTAAACCTAACCCAAACCCTAACCTTAACCCAAACCCTAACCCTAAACCTAAACCGAAACCTAACCCTAAACCAAACCCTAACCCTAAACCTAACCCTAACCCTAAGCCTAACCCTAACACTAACCCTAACCCTAAACCTAACCGTAACCCTTTCCCTAATCCTAACCCTAAACCAGACCCTAACCCTAACGCTAAACCTAACCCAAACCCAAACCCTAAACATGACCCTAACCCAAACCCTAACCCTAAACTGAACTAAAACCCTAACACTAACCCTAACCCTAACCCAAACCCGAAAAATGAACATAACCCTAAACCTAACCCAAACCCTAACATTAACCTTAAACCTAACTCTAACACTAACCCTAACCCTAACCCAACGGCTCAAATTAACATTAATCCTAAGCCTAACCGAAACCCTAACCCTCACCCTGACCCTAACCCAAACCCTAACCCTAATCCTAATCCTAACAGTAACCCTAACACTAACCCAACCCTAATTCCAAACCAAACACTAACCCTAACCCTAACCCTAAACCTAACCCTCACACAAACCCTAACCCTAACCCTAAGCCTAACCCTAACCCAAACCCAAACCCTACCACTTACCGTAACACTAACCGAACCCTAAACCTAACCCTAACCCTAACCCAAAAACTAACCCTAACCCAAATGCTAACCCTAAGCCTAAACCTAACACTAACCCTAACACAAACCAAATGAAAACCCTAACCCTAATACGAACCCTAACTTTAACCCTAACACAAAAACTAACCCTAACCCAAACTCAAACCCTAACCCTAAATCTAACCCTAACCCTAACCCTAACCCAAACCCAAAACCTAACCCTAACCCAAACACAAACCCTAACCATAACCATAACACTAAGCCTAACCCCTAAACCCTAACCCCTAACACTAACCCTAACCCTAAACCTAACATTAACCCAAACCCTAACTCTAACCCTAACCCAAACCCTAACCCTAACCCTG